>SJXQ01007500.1:330664-513147 GCA_006408695.1 Aepyceros melampus
GGGGGGAGGTGGGGGTCGGGATTGGGAGTTCATGTATACTCGTGGCTGAATCATGTCGATGTATAGCAAAACAAATACAGTATTGTAAAGCAAAACAAACTAAAAAATAAAAATTAATTAAAAAAAAAGAAAATGTTTTTACATTTTGCACAGATTTGTGGGGTGAGGCTGGGGGTCTCCAGAAAGAGGATCAGTCTGATGACATAGCTAAAATTCGCATGTGTGTGTGTCTTATTCTGTGGTCAGAACTTTTCTTGAATGAAAGTCATTATGGTTCATGCACACGTGCTTAGTTGCTCCAGTCGTGTCTGACTCTCTGTGACTACACGGACTGCAGCCCACCACGCTTCTCTATCCGTGGGATTCTCCAGGCAAGAATACTAGAGTGGATTGCCGTGCCCTCCTCCAGGGGATCTTCCTGACACAGGGATTGAATATGCATCTGATATGTCTCCGCATTGGCAAGCGGGTTCTTTACCATTAGTGCCACGTGGGAAGCCCCTAAACAACCCCCCCCACCTCTGGGAACCACAAATCTGATCCCCTTTTCTATGAGTTTGGGTTTGTTGTCATTTGTTTTTTAGATTCCACATATAAGTGAGTTCAAACAGTATTTGTCTCTCTTGCTTTTTTACTTTGCATCATGCCCTCAAGGTCCATAGAAGCAGAGTCTACATCATCCTTTAGGATTTTTCTGGAAGTTCTGACAAGTGAAATAAGCAAAAGATTGTAGAAAATGAAAATAGTATTCTGTTAAGTGTAATAAAAGCACAGAGGTACAAGATACAAGAAAAGTATTTTTTAAATCACTTGGTTTGCTATTGAAAATCAATTAACAGAAAATAGGTTGAGAACCCTGGAAGAAGAAATCACTAATGTAAGTGTTATGGTGTTTTTTTATATGTCAGCTTGGCTAAATTAATGTCCCCAATATTGAAGCAAATACTATTTATAATTTAGGTGTTACTTTGAAGGCATTTTGTAAACATGACTAAAATCTGTATTCGGTTGACTTTTAAGTAAGGGAGATCTTTTTAGGTAGTCTGGACAGGCCTCATTTAATCTGTGTAAGGCCTTAAAAGTGCCACAGAGGCTTCCCAGGAGACAGAGGACAAGTCCCACCTGTGTTCCAGCTGTGGACGGCCGTCTCGTGCCCGAGGTCTTCTGCCTGTCCTTCCTAATGGCCTTATAAATTTGGACCAGCTTCCCAAATCCCATTAACCAATTTTTTACAACAGAATTTTTAACACGCACCTCCTACTGGCTGTGCTTCTCTGATTGGACCCTGACTAATGCAATAGATGATAAACGTAACAAGAACTTGTGTGGGGTCTTTCTGAAGAAAAATGTCAAGTGTGGCTAAAGGACATAAAAGTAGATAAGAGACTTCACAAACTTAGTGGACGGCCGTCTCGTGCCCGAGGTCTTCTGCCTGTCCTTCCTAATGGCCTTATAAATTTGGACCAGCTTCCCAAATCCCATTAACCAATTTTTTACAACAGAATTTTTAACACGCACCTCCTACTGGCTGTGCTTCTCTGATTGGACCCTGACTAATGCAATAGATGATAAACGTAACAAGAACTTGTGTGGGGTCTTTCTGAAGAAAAATGTCAAGTGTGGCTAAAGGACATAAAAGTAGATAAGAGACTTCACAAACTTCTGCACTGAAAGTTCAAAATACTCCAAAAAAATGAATGCAATTAAAATCCTAGCAAAACTTCTTTAAAAAAAAAAAAAACTTGACAAGTTTCTGCTAAATAAGAAAGAATCAAGGTGGTGGGGGAGAAGTTCTATCAAATAGTAAAGCTAGAATAACTTTAAAAGTGTGAATTTACCAGAGGAAGAAGCAAAGAGATGGAAGAAGCAGGATAAGGAGCTCAGAAATAGGCGTGTGTGTGAATGGAGACGTACGGCACAGAGAGTGTGACATCCGAGTCAGTCTAGAGACACCGGGGCACATCAGTCACCTCTTAGGGAGAAGCACGCCATCCAGACATGCAGTAGGTTAAAAGAAGAGCCGTTTACTTAGCTCACGACTTGGCGTGGCAGCTGGGGCCGGAAGGGATGGGAGGCTCTCGGGTGTGGGCATGCTCCCGGCTCTGTGGCCAGCTGGTGAGTTGGCTGGAGCTGACGGACTTTGAATGGTCTCCCTCATATGACCTAAGAGTTCCTAGTGGGAACAAGAGAGACTGGACCACACGTCTCACGCTCCCGCCAGCTCCCCGGTCTGGTTGATTTCCAGGAGCAGCAAGGGCTGGGCTTCAGTGCCCCAGGCTCTTTGCAAGTCTCTGCTTGCATTGTGTTTGCTACTGGCCATCCGCCAAAGAAGTCAGGTCCCCAGGCCCCAAGTCAGAGAGGATGGCGCTTGGAGACAATGTGGATGCAGGGAGCTCACTAGGGCCTTCACTGCAGCGGATCCACCATGATGAGTGACTCCAGAAATGATGCTGGAAAGACGGAATCATTTGTGGGGAAAGTGGTCTAGACTCCTGTGTTGAAACGTGAAAGTGTTAGTTGCTCAATGTCTGACTCTTTGCCACTCCATGGACTGTAGCCCACCAGGCTTCTCTGTCCATGGAATTTTCCAGGCAAGAATATTGGAATGAGTTGCCATTCCCTTCTCTAGGGGATCTTCCTGATCCAGGGGTTGAACCTGGGTCTTCTGCATTTCCAGCATATTCTTCACCATCTGAGCCACCAGGGAAGCCTGGGTTCCTATATTACAACAAAACAAATTCCAGGTCTATTAAAAACTAAATGTAAAAATTGCCATATTTTAATAACAAAGTTAGCAAATGACAATGTGGAGGGAATATTTGCAACACCTATGGCAAAGATAGAAAGTGTAATCACGCATTAATGTAAAATGTTGGTCCTAGTAGCAAGGAGGAAGATGTATGTCTGAAGTTCTCGAAGAAGAGGTGTTGTCAGAACCAAAGACGTAAAGCTGTGAATAAGCTGAAGTCCAGTGAGAGGCCTTTGGTTCCCAGAGCAGAAGCCGTCAGTGGGCCTGAAATGAAAGAGAGATGAACAGTGGGGCAGTGAGGAAGGGACCCTAGAAGCCATCTTCCAGTGAATCTGTGAGCGTCTTTGAGCCTCAGATATCCACCCATCTCTGTATAATATTTAAGCCAATTAAGAGTTGCACACTTAATGAACACTTTTTGAACGAAGCAATTAAGAGTTATGCACTTTTTGAACTAAGCAAAAAGCTATGATCATAATTCCTCAAAGCCTTTCCACCCTTCCATTATTGCTAGCACTGACTTGAGCATTTGATTCGGTGAAGCACTCTTTCCAGGAGCTCACAAGCCAGGGAGGGTTTTAGCAAGAACCACATTTCTCTAATTGCTCAGCCACAGACCCACACTGACCGGGTTGTTAATTCATCACTTTGGAGATAATTGCCACGAGGAAATAAAAACCTCATAAGTCAAGTTAACAGAGGGCCAAATGCACTGACATTTATTAAATGTGAAGAGGATTTATAGATGAGGAGAGTGTGCTGCTTGGCAAACAGAGTAAGCTGATCGTGACCCAAACTGGCTGTTTCATTTTGAAGACGCGTTTGAATTCCTGTGCTTCTGTCTCATCATTTATCAAGTGAGGATGCTGTTCACCAGAGCACTCCCTCCCCTCTGGGCTGTCACCAGGGGATGTGTGGTGGGAAAAGCACAGGTGAGGGGACCTGAGTCCACACCGCAGCATCCTCATCTGGCTTCCCAGGCAGCCCTGGAGGTAAAGAACCCACCCAGTGCAGGAGACATGAGACGTGGGTTCGATCCCTGGAGGAGGGCACGGCCACCCACTCCAGTATTCTTGCCTGGGCGATCACGTGAACAGAGGAGCCTGGCAGGCTGCAGTCCTTAAGGTTCCACAGAGTCAAACATGAGAGGGGTGACCTAGCACACACAACACCATCTGAGACACAGGCAGAATCTTACTTGCTGGGACGCTGTGAAGACCTGCTGAGACCCTGCGTGGCTGCAGTCCGGGAAGCTGTAAACAGCTGGGGACTGTTTTCCTTTCCCTCACTTCCCTCTGGCCATGCTCAGTGCCTTGCTGGACTCCAGGGTTCTCCCCTAGCTGCTCCATCCTCCCCATCCTGCCAAGGCCTGCTCTGATCTCCCCTCCTGCACAAAGTGGGCTTTCCTTCTACCGAAGGTCTGCTCCATGTGAGTCAGCTGCGGGCATGGAGGATGCATTCTCTTACTTAGCAGGTGTGTGATGAGCTCCTGCACTGCTTGGGTATGGCCTCTCCTTGGCTGGATCTGCAGTTGTCTGTGCTCTGGGGCATTGTCCTAAATCTCTCTGTTCCCCTGCAGCACCTGGTGTGTAGTGACACTTAATATAATGAAGCGTGTGTGGACTGGAATTGCTTGATGACTCACATTCTATGTAGGGTACCCAGAATGTTTGGGTGAATATTTTAAGGTGACTTGGCACATCACTGATGCCACTGTCAGTCACAAGCCCCAGGGCTACATGCACGTTTGGTAAAAGAAAGAAGAAGCCAGTTTTCAGTCTTCTTATAAAATGACATCGATTTCACAATTTTCCAACACTCCCAGCATTATGTTTCTCCAAAAATTCTCCTTTATGTTTCTGAGGTGTGAACTCCAGTTGCATGAGGTTTACACAAAAAGCTTCTTTCAAGAGAGGTGTTGGATATCACTCCCACCCTCTCTTCCCTTGGCAACCACAAGTTGTTCTCTGCTATGAGCATGTTTATATTTCATAGCTTCATCTGTGTCATATTTTAGATTCCACATACAAGTGATATCATATCGTATTTGTCTTTCTGTTTCTGACGTATTTCGCGTTGCTGCAGACGGCATCATTTAGCTTCTGTGACTGAGTGTTTATGCGCACACATACATACACAGCACATCTTCTTTATCCGTTTGTGCCTGTCGATGAACGTTCAGGTTGTTTCCATGTCTTGGCTGTTGTGGATAGTACTGCTGTAAGCATGAGGCTGCATGTATCTTTTTGAATTATAGTTTTTCCAGATGTATGCCCTGCAGTGGGGTTGAGGGGTCATATACTAGCTCTATTTTTACTTTTCTGGAAAGTCTCCATGCTGTTTTCCGTAGTGGCTGTTCCAGTTTACTGTTGTACATTCCCACCCACAGTGTAGGACGGTTCCCTTTTCTCCACACCCTCTCCAGCACTTGTTATTTGTAGACTTTTTAATGGTGGCCATTCAGATCCGTGTGAGGTGGTACCTTATTGTAGTTTTGATTTGTATTTTTCTAGTAATAGGTGATGTTGAGCATCTTTTCGTGTGCCTATTGACCATATGTGTTTCTTCTTTGGAGAAATGTCTGTTTAGGTCTTCTGCCCATTTTTCAGTTGGGTTATTCATCTTTTTGTTGTATAAGCTGTTTGTATATGTTGGAATTTAAGCCCTTATCGTATGCTTGCATCATTTGCAAATTTTTCTCTTGATTCCATAGATTGTCTTTTCGTTTTGCTTATGGTTCCCTTTGCTGTGCAAAAGCTTCTAAATTTGATTAGGCCCCATTTGTTCATTTTTGCTTTTATTTCTTTTGCCCTGAGAGACTGATCTAAGAAAATATTGGTACAATTTATGTCAAAGATTGTCTTGCCTGGGTTCTCTTCTAGGAGTTTTAAGATATCGTGTCTTATATTTAAGTTTTAGCAGCTTTGGAGTTTGTTTTTGTGTGTGATATATGTGTTTGTCCTAACTTCATTGATCTATGTGCACCTGTCCAGCTTTCCCACCACCACTCGCTAAAGAGACGCTTTTCTCTATTTGATAGTCTTGCCTCCTTTGTCAAAGATTAATTGAGCATATATGTGTGAGTTTGTTTCTGGGCCCTCTGTTCTGTTCCAATGATCCGCATATTCTTGTGTCAGCACCATTTTGCTTACTGTAGGTTTGTAATATTGTCTGAAGTGTTGGAGCACTGTGCCCCTTGCTTGGTTCTTTTTCTAAGGATTCCTTTGGCAATTCTGGGTTTTCTATTGTTCAAAAAAAATCTTAGAATTATTTGTTCCAGTTCTGTGTAGAACATCATGGGATCACAGTAAATCTATAAATGGCTATGGTTAGTATGGTCATTTTATCATTATTAATTCTTCCAATCTAAGAGCATGGGCTATCTTTCTGCTTCTTTGAATCATCTTCAGTTTCCCTTATTAGTGTTTTATAGTTCTCAGCATGTGGGTCTTTCACTCCCTTGGTGGGGTTTATTCCTGAATTTTGTTTGATGTATTTTAAAAGGAATGATTTGTTTACATTCCTTTCTGATGTTTCATTGTTGATATAAAGAAATGTAACAGATTTCTATGCATCAGTCTTGTATCCTACTACACTGCTGAATTTGTTTACCAGTTCTGGTAGTTTTTGTGCAGAATCTTTAGGGTTTTCTGTGTATAGTGTCAGGTCATCTGAGTATCATGACAGTCTTACCTCTTCCCTTCCAATCTGTATCCCTTTTGTTTTTCTTGTCTGATTGCTGTGGCTGTGACTGTCAGTGCTCTGTTGAATAGAAGTAATGACAGTGGGCATCCTTGTTTCAAGATGTACTATTGAGTGAGAAAAAGCAAGTCTAAAGCTTAGTCTAGCTGAGTTTTTAAAACATGAGTAAATAAATGCGGTGTGTGCCTGTGCATATGCCCATGACCCCTAAGTGAGTGACTAGAAAGGGCTGTAATGGTAAACACCTTACCGCTCCCAGCGCCGGCACCTGGAGACAGGCATAAATTAATGAAACGCTGATGACGGGGGACATTTGTATTTTACTCTCTCTCTCATGTTGTCTGAATTCTTTATATTCAGAATGTATGATGAATCACTTAACGGGCAAATTTTTAAAATTATTACAGGATTGCTGGGTGAAATGACTCAATATTTTAGTTAGCAGTTACATATAACTACATTTTTACATAATAACTGTCCAAATAGAATCCTAGAAACCAAATAAATAGAAATCTGTCCTTTCTAAGAGAATCAAAACCAAAAATTGTACTTTCTCCCTAGATTCTGAAAGCCAGTAAACAAGACTTTATGAGATAAGTTGAGCAGATTTGAAACATTTGGCGTAAAGTACCTCCCACAGAGTTTATTCAGATAAAGATGCAGGCACTGTGTAGTGTCATTCTTAAGCTGCCTGGCTGATGTGATGTTGACATAGACAGATGCAGCCTCAGCACATTGTTGGAGGTTAAAACAGAGGCCACTGCAGAGCTCGCTTTCATGCTGGATAGTGCTGGGTTCAAATCCCAGCTCCCTGCTTTCCTTTTAAGCCTCAGTGTCTTTATCGTAAAATAATTTTGTTTAAAACTTAACTGAAAAGTAAGTTCTCTGGCTCAAAATTTGCTTTACCATTTTCCCTTTTCACAGCTTTCCATAGTGCTTTGAGGAGCAGGCAGAAGTCTAAGAAAAACTGGAGTTCTGTCAGAAATGGAACCGAAAATCGACTTAGGATTCAAGAAAAATCATTCCATATTCCTTCCAAGCAGATTTAACACTAAGAATTCACTCTTCATGCCTGTGCGCTTAGCAGGGGGTCCTGACTGAGGGTTCTGGGGTCCCTGTTACAACCACTGAACCCTCACAGAGGCCCCCAACCTGCTCCAACCCCAGAAACACTCGTACAAGTTCAAGAGAATTGAAGCCAAAACCTCCGGGCCTGGCAGGTGCATTAAAGTGCAGAGAAGACACGAGAACGCTGTGTCTTGAAGAATCTTACAGACCCGTCATAACT
Organism: Aepyceros melampus; assembly: GCA_006408695.1. Lineage (NCBI taxonomy): Eukaryota > Metazoa > Chordata > Mammalia > Artiodactyla > Bovidae > Aepyceros > Aepyceros melampus. The sequence goes on from SJXQ01007500.1 coordinate 338,404, forward strand.
GTGGCCGGCTTTGGGGAACGTAGTGAGGCGATGAGGAAGAATCTGAGCCATTCACGAATGCCCTCAGGCACCGAGGCAAGAGAGAGGGCTGAGGGCTTGGCTTTGTGCCCTTAGGGAGGACAGGCCAACATTCACAAGGAAAAAGTAAGATTCCAGGAAAAGTGAGTGAGAATCCATTTTGGTAAGCACTAAATTTAAAAAGCACTGGATTCCCCTGATTCAGCATCACCTGAAAGGATAATGTCCTAGGATGGACAGACCTGACCTTTTTGTGATTTTCGTCAGGCCCTTAATCCTACTGTGAGCTCCTTAGAAACATGGCCTTGTGGGAATAATCAAGTAGGTCACTTTCAAGAACTCAGTATCTTGCGCGTAATTCCTCCTCACAAGGGCAGTGGACATGGGGGCATGTGTTCTCAACTGTGGGAGTGGAGCCTTGTTACCATGGTGACCACTGGCATCAGGGACCAGCCCTCATAATCAGCCCCCTTGAATGCCCCTGGTGATGGGGCCTTAGCTAAATGCCTCATGCAGGAAAGCCTCTTCATCATTTGTTTCCAGCTGAGAGCAGTCAGGGTTTGCTTTGCTTTCTGTGCCTTGATGGCCAGTTCATTACCATCCTCAGCACCAAAAAAAATAAGGAGTTTTTCCTTAAGTTTGACGAGCTTGTTGGATTTTGTCTATGTTATGAGGAAAGGCCAAATATTGAATAATTGACTGCAAACTAAAAAGTTACCATGCAGACATAGAGAATAAGGAACTCCAGATCCCACAAAATCTTGAACTCTGAGTAAAACAAACACACATATATATGCATATATATAGACTGAAAAAAGTGTGCTGTAAGAAACTGTAGTCTTGCACTGTGGGCAGGTCTAGACTACTTTCTTTAAAAAAAAAAAATTTGAAAGAGTTAAAAGAGGTAGACCTGCAATGCTGCTGCTGCTGCTGAGTCGATTCAGTCGTTTCCGACTCTCTACAAACCCATAGACAGCAGCCCACCAGGCTTCTCCGTCCCTGGGATTCTCCAGGCAAGAATTCTGGAGTGTGTTGCCATTTCTTTCTCCAACTCATGCATGCATGCTAAGTCGCTTCAGTCGTGTCTGACTCTGTGCAACTCCATAGACAGCAGCCCACTAGGCTCCTCTGTCTACAGGATTCTCCAGGCAAGAACCCTGGAGTGGGTTGCTGGGCACCAATAATACTAAAAACGGGATGGGGAAAGCAGAAATGAAACATAAGATTTCAAGAAAGGTAGAGATATCACTTTGGACTTTGTAATATCGATTATGTACATTAAAAATTTAAAGGATACTGTAAGAAATAGAATGTACGATGCCAAAACTTAATAGGGAAAAGAAAGAATAAAGAGAAGTCAGGAAAAGAGCAATGAAACGCACCCCCTCAAAAAAAAAAGTGGCAAAATGAGAACACACAGCATGGAGGACAGATAGAACCAAGTCCGTCAGTCTCATTCGTGATGGATCAATTAAGTGATTCGAAGTTATGGTGATTTTCTAATCAGCTGTATGCTAAAGAGACATGTGGGAGACATCTGAACACATGAGGGTTACGGGCAAGCTGATGGGGAAAGGTAAATTGGCATCTCCAGGGAAGTCCCCTGAGCTAAAGGCTGCAGGAGCTGCAATGCTCAGGACAGGGCCGGGGGTGGACTTGAGCAGCAGGGCTGGATCACCTCACCAAGGGCATGACGGCCAGGTCCTCAGAGGAGACCCCTTTCAGCTCCTTCTGGGGCCAGTTCTTTAAGATGAGGCAATCAGGATGGCCACTTTCACTTCGACATGAAAGAGGCGACCAGACAGCAGCTCTGAGGAATGCTGTTGCAAACAGCATGCCTCATTGACATGGATCTGAACACTTCTAGGACGCGGCAGGTGCCATTCCTATGGCCTCACCTGGGCCTGGCATTCCCTGATCTCTGGGGGGCAAGATGGCTGGAGGGCAGCAGCAAGACCCGTCCTTCCCCACAGGGTCGCCGGGCACTGCGCCTCCGTCCCTGCCCCGCTGTGCGGTGTCCCTACCGCTCTGCCCTGTTGAATCCAGCTCACTTGGCTGACGCTGCCTGCTGCCATCTCTGGAGCGTGGCCCCCTCACTCTGACCTCTGTCCAGAAAGACTCAGTCTCCCCGTCAGGGACCCCTGACCCTCTAGGATCCACACTCGCCCTCACTGTGGAGTGCTCAGGACTGCCGTGGTTTCACACCAGCAAAGTAAAGCAAATTAGACCCGAGGAGAGAAAATAGCTAGACCAGACAGATATTAAACCACGTGCTGCTGCTGCTGAGTCGCTTCAATCGTGTCCGACTCTGTGCGACCCCATAGATGGCAGCCCATAAGGCTCCCCGGTCACTGGGATTCTCCAGGCAAGAACACTGGAGTGGGGTGCCATTTCCTTCTCCAATCCATGAAAGTGAAAAGTGAAAGTGAAGTAGCTCAATCGTGTCCGACTCTTCGCGATCCCATGGACTGCAGCCTACCAGGCTCCTCCATCCATGGGATTTTCCAGGCAAGAGCACTGGAGTGGGGTGCCATCGCCTTCTCCATTAAACCACGTCGACTTTTAGATAAAATATCAGTAGGAAAGAAAAGATTACTAACATATGATTAAAAAGGAAAATTTCACCAAGAAGATAGAATCCTGGACCCACATTCCTCTAAGACATAGATTCAGATTTTTCAAGCAAAGATTGACAGGATTATAGAGAGAACTTGACAAACCCATAGTCTCAGAAATTTTATACACCTCTCTCAGCAACAGATAGCATAAGCAATTAATAAAGCATTTGACATATAAGAATCATAAAACAGCTAACAACTCCCAAGTAATCCCCTGTGAAGAGCAGAATATATTCTGCCTTCAGAAGAGGTTTCCTGGGAGAAAATTAAAAACCCTTGGTATTCCACAGGGACTAGCCAGATGAGGCCAGTGTCCTTGTGCCTGGGAAAGGAGACAGCCTAGAGACAGCCTGGGGGCTCAGAGGGAGAGCCGAGAGGCGGTGATGGTGCTGTGAAGGCAGCGACCTCAGCACTTCCAAAGGGGGCTCTCAGGCGGGGGCCCAGACTCCAGCGACTAGGGTTGCAGACCACTCTGGAGGTGGTCTGGGCCCCTGGTCCCGTAGCCACATCTGGTGGAAGTGCGGTTAGAGAGGCTGTCCTGGGGGATCCCCATGCTTGGCCAGCCTCTGTCTGGCCCTCCTAGCAGTGCATCCTTCTGGGAGAGAACATTTTAGAACTTTGCAGGGGAGACTTGAAGGCTCTTCCGGGGAATAATTTTCACCAGGTGGAGGTTTGAGCTCTTAGCACACCCTGGCCTCTCTCTTTTCTGGTTCACTCCCAGCCAGCACCCTAGAATGCTCGCTCCCCGCTATAGGTAGGAAGAAGCCGATGGGCTTATAAACAGTCTCCAGAGAGATGTTGGAATGATTAACTCGACTGGGCTCAGGCTGCTGCTGAGCATCCCCTGGCTCCGGGAGATATGGTAGGATTTCAGAGGGAACACAAGGAGGGCTCGGATTTGCAGGCTACCTCAGAGGTTAAAGCGTCTGCCTGCAGTGCAGGAGACCTAGGTTCGATCCCTGATTTGGGAAGATCCTCTGGAGAAGGAGATGGCAACCGACTCCAGTTTCTTGCCTGGAGAATCCCATGGACAGAGGAGCCTGGTGGGCTATAGTCCACAGGGTCACAAAGAGTCGGACACGACGGAGTGACTTCACTTTCACTTTCACCACCACACACACACACACATGCGTGTCTGTGTGTCTCCAGAGTCAGGTCAGGGGAATCGATGGCAGGGAGGTTTCGTGTCTGGTCTGGCTGCTAGCTGCCCCGCAGAGATGGGAACCCCAGGCCCCGCCCCAAGGCCACTGTGTTAACGCTGCTGCCTTACTTCCTGCTTTTCCTGCTCCAGCTAGTCCTGACATGAAATTCGAAAACCAGTCACCAGGCTGAAGAATGCAAGGTATTCAGGTCATGAAGGGCATTGTTTACAAAGCACCAGAGAACGCCGTCTATACAGGAGACACTCCCTGCATGTAATAATAGACGTTGGCTCCCCATCGGGCTGAATATGCTGCTTCATCTTGTGTTTGTCCGATTGTTTCGTCACAGCCAGACCTGTCTGCAGTGAGGCATGAAGAAGCTGTCTTTGGTTTGTTTGTTTTTTTTGCTTTAACTTTTCAACAAGACTCACCACTGGAAATAGCAAGAAATGAATCAATCCATTAATCAGCCAATGCAGCACCTATGTGGTTTTGCTCGTCTTAAAATACACGTTTATGTATAATCTCAATAACATGTAGTGGAGATAAAGTGCCTTGTAAGAACTGAGGCATTTTATTCTTCCTGTAAAGTCCTACACTAGAGACATGCATTATAGCAGATGGCTTGCTCTGCCATATACTCACTTGTCATATGTTCCTTTATGCTATTGGTTCATTTTTAAAAAAAATATACTCTGTAGCAGGGGTTGGTACATTTTCTGTCAAGGACTAAATACCAGTCAGTGCTAAAGGAAATCAGTCCTGAATGTTCATTGGAAGGACTGATGCTGATGCTGAAACTCCAATACTTGGGCCACCTGATGAGAAGAGACAACTCGTTAGAAAAGACCCTGATGCTGGGAAAGACTGAAGTCAGCAGGAGAAGGGACCACAGAGGATGAGATGGCTGGATGGCATCACCGACTCAATGGACATGAGTTTGGAAACTCCGGGAGATGGTGAAGGACAGGGAAGCCTGGTGTGCTGCAGTCCATGGGGTTGTAAAGAGTCAGACATGACTGAACGACTTAACAACGGATAGCACAGGCTGTCAGCTTTCTGAGCCGTGCACTGCTGCACCATGACTGGCCTCTGCCTCCACAACAGGACAGCAGCCAGGGAAGGCAGGTGAGCACAGGAAGTGAGGCTGGACTGTGCCCATGCCGGGTCGCTGCTGGGCCCCGCAGACCAATCCGAGCAGCCAGCAGAGCAGGGGTAAGGTGTGCAGCCTGTGTGTGGTTGCAGCTGAGTGTCCTTTGTCGGGGGAGTGTATAATTTCCTCAGTTCTATCTCGTTGCCACAAAAATTTGAAAAGATGAATGGACCAGCATTACAGCCCTCAGATGGACCAGCAGTACAGCTCCATGTTACAGCTCAGTTTTATTTAAAAAATAAAAGAAATAGATCCTTAAGGCATGAGGGCATGCCTACCCAAAAGACGTGAAGAGAGGAGAGGCCCTGGGCCCAATTTTGGCTCCTCTTTTTATATGTCTTTTCTCCTCCCCCTGAGCCTGCCCTGTGTGAATAGGGCTAGCCAGGAGGGCTGTTTGTTTTACCTGAGGTTCTCACTCCGGTCCTCGGACCTTCCTTTGTTCTATTTTTGTGGGCTTTTCCCTTTCTTGTCTTTTAGGCACCACCATTCTGGACTCCTTTTTCCTATTCTAACTACCTATCATTACCCCCTCAAGAGTTAGGAGGCCCAGTTCTTTGGAAATAGGGGTGTCGAGGCCTCTCTGGCTATTTCCTGCTGAGCTGGGGCGTTGAGGGGCACTGGCCCCCCCCCCCCCCCCCCCCCCCCCCCCCCCCCCCCCCCCCCCCCCCCCCCCCCCCCCCCCCCCCCCCCCCCCCCCCCCCCCCCCCCCCCCCCCCCCCCCCCCCCCCCCCCCCCCCCCCCCCCCCCCCCCCCCCCCCCCCCCCCCCCCCCCCCCCCCCCCCCCCCCCCCCCCCCCCCCCCCCCCCCCCCCCCCCCCCCCCCCCCCCCCCCCCCCCCCCCCCCCCCCCCCCCCCCCNGTGGCTGAGTCATGTCAAAGTATAGCAAAACGAATACAGTATTGTAAAGCAAAACAAACTAAAAAATAAAAATTAATTTAAAATAAAATAAAATAAAATAATGTTAGAACCTAAAGTACTTAGGAATAAATTTAATAAAAATGTGCAAGACCATTATATTGAAAATTATAAAACACTGCTGAGTGAAACTAAAGGCCTGAATAAACAAAGATAAAACATAAAAAAAAATCATATTCCAGGTTGCTAACAGATGCAGATCTTTTAAAAATATTATAATGGCACTTATGAAATTATAAATTTGAAAAACAATTGATAATTGTCTCAAAGACTAAACCTATATATGAAAATTTGAAGTTTTCCTTAATTTTGAAATTAGGGGAAAAGCTATTTTGATATTTTAATTCATACTTAATCAGGATATTTTTAAGAATTATGACTATATTGTAGTTGACTTAGTGGACTGGGATGAGAAAAGCAGGAAACTATTTGTTAATGTTTACAGGGACTTTCGAAATTTTGATTTTGGAATGATTTACAATTTTCAGTTCTGTGAACTTCCAAAACTAGTTATACTAACTTCCAGAACTAGTAAAAAAGAAACTGAAATCTGAATTTAACAAAATTTTAAAAACTGAATGAAAACATTTAGAGTTGATAGGATCAAAAGGAAATAAATTTGTGATCATTACCTGCTCCGATTCCATTCCCTCTGGTGTCCCACTGGGTCTGGGTCTACTAGGTCTTGAAGTTGTCTTATTCAGAACTATAATAAAGTGGGAAATAAACAGTTTAGACTTTATTTTTTTAGTTGAACATTTGCAGTCAAGGAAAATAAAGCTTCCCAGAGAACTGGAACTCATTTAACTGGCAACAAAAATGATGACTTATCAAAAACTAATGTTCACAATATAGAAATCACAATTTTGGTATGAAAATCATAGATTTGAATTTGAGACCTGAGTATATACTCTGAGGTGATCTGGTCTAAGTGGGAAATAGCTTGCTTCATTTATAAGCACTAGATACATTTCAAAATGGGCTTCCCTAGTAACTCAGACAATAAAGAATCTGTCTGCAATACAGGAGACCCGGGTTTGATCCATGGGTTGGGAAGAACCCCTGGAAAAGGAAATGGCAAGCCACTCCAGTATTCTTGCCTGGAGAATTCGACGGACAGAGCCAAATGGTGATTATAGTCCATGTGGTCGCACAGAGTGGGACACAACTGAGTGACTAAACTTTCACTACTTTCACATTCCAAACTGGTACTGAAAAAGGATCAGGACTACATATGCCCAATGAAAACCCCAAACTTGGTGTGTATTTATTGTTAAGGCCTTAATTCCTAACACGTAAGTTGATGGTCCTTTTGGAGGAGTCTCTAGGTACATACACATCCTTTCTCATAATGCTGGTGTAAGTCTCATTAAACACATGATATGATAAAACTTTTGAAATTTCTCTCCTACTCTGTTGAGAGTCATAATATTACCAAAACATTGAAGTCATCTGTTTTAGTCTCCATTTAGCAGAGTTTTTAAGGAAAAGCACTAAGTATATTGCAATTAAGAGAGTGAGCTCTGGAGCCAGACTGCCTGCCTTCGACTCCACTTCCTAGCCCTCCTTAAGCCTTAGCTTCCTCAGCCTAGCCTCACAGGAAACATGGTAAGCACCCACTCACCATTAGGCACATTGTTACTGTTTCCTTATTTTGTAGAAGGGTTTAATATAACCATGACACATTAAGTTCTCAACAGTTATCATGATACAAAAGACATGGAGTTTTTTGCTTTTTGGTTTTTTTTAACAAAGATTTCTGCACCTGTTACCTTTAGGAGTTGCAGGATTACTCAAAAAACTGTGGGTTCCTCCATAAAACAAATAATATATATGTATTTGATATTTCTTCCATGTGCCCAGAGAGATGTTCATCAAGAATGGTAGCTTATAAGCCATTTTTGACACTTAGAACTTTAAGACTTCTTAGAATCACAGAGGAGAAAAAAGACAGAAAACATCAGTCTCTGGTCCAACTTGTATGTTAGACTAGGAGTGATTTACATGGATCTAATTAACCCCCAAGTTAACTTTCCCTAACAAGGTTCAGTGAGGGAGAGCCTAGATCTTTTGATGACTTTGGTCATTTTAAAGCATTTTCTGGGAACTCCCTGATGGTCCAGTGGTTAGGGCTCAGCACTTTCATTGCTGGGGCCTGGGTTCCATCCCTGGTTGGGAAACTAAGATCCTGCAAGACTGCAGAGTGGCCAAAAAATAAAAGTTTTTTTCCAGTTTAACTATCATTTTACTTTTGATGAATACAACCTGTAAAATGTGTGTTTGCTTGTTTCTATATGAAGTGAAAGTCACTCATTGTATCTGACTGTTTGTGACCCCATGGACTACAGACCATGGAATTCTCCAGGCCAGAATACTGGAGTGGGTAGCCTTTCCCTTCTCCAGGGGACCTTCCCAACCCAGGTAAAAGTATTCTTACAGAACAAGAGCCTTTCGTACTGGAAGAGATCATCTTTCCTTAAAAGATAACTTTGAAGCAAAATACATCATAGCTATTGCTAATGTTATCTATATAATTGCCATGGAAAACTGAAGGAGGGAGAGAGAGTGTATGTGATTTAGGCAAAAATACTATTTTCAAAATGATGTTATATTGTTAAATTCCCATAGTGGTCTCTGAATCTGCTTATCCTTAAAAAATTTCAGTCAAGTCTTGTCGCTTCCATGGATTCATGATTCCTTCACTTACCCACAAGGATCAGAATTTTGTATGTAATTTATTTCAGTTTCAGGATATATAGCCCTCATTTGGTCATTTGGCTGTTTCAATACATTCTTTTTTTTGGTCATGCTGCACAGCGTGCAGGATCCTAGTTCCCCGATCAGGTATCAAGTCTGCAACCCCTGCAGTGGAAGCTTGGAGTCCTAACCACTGGACCACCAGGGAAGTCCTCAATACATTTTATATCTTTTCTTTTCAGTTAAGTGTTAGTCACTCAGTTGTGTCTGACTCTTTGCAACCCCATGGACTGTAACCTGACAGGTTCCTCCATTCATGGGATTTTCCAGGAAAAATTACTGGAGTAGGTTGCCATTTCCTCCTCCAGTGGATCTTCCCGACCCAGGGATTGAATCCAGGTCTCCTACATTGCAGGCAGACTCTTTCCCATCTGAACAACCAGGGAAGCATATCTTCCTAGGTATGTTGATTATTTAGATCATCAGAAAGAGGAACAGCTTACCAGGTCTGAGGTGTGGTTTGTCAGGTGTTCTGGGCCTCATAGTGGTAGTATACACTCTGTGTGGTGCTGAAACAGAGGAAACTCAGATTTAATAACCAACACTCCCAAGCCCCAAAATGGAGATTCAGTGTTCTACAGACCAACAACTTATGCACTTTGCATGGAAGCATAAAGAATGTTATTAAATCTGCAAGTATGCATTGGCGCATTGATGCTAAAGGAAAATGCATGTTTAGTTGCTCAGTCGTGTCCCATTCTTTGTGACCCCATGGACTACAGTCTGTCAGGCTCCTCTATTCATGGAATTCTCCAGGCAAATACTGGAGTGGGTGGCTATTTCCTTCTTTGGGGGATATTCCTGACCCCGGGATGGAATCTGGGTCTCCTACATTGCAGGCAGATTCTTTACTGTCTGATCCACCAGGAAAGCCCGCTAAAGGAAAATAAAGCAAGTGAAAATATTCATGACTGGAAATTAAAGATGCACATAGTCAAAGTGAGGTAAGGATTAGTCACCAATTATCCATGTTTTCAAGGGCATTTATTTCACCACATGGTTGCTTACTATGGTAAATATAGAAGTCAGTCCTCTACCCTCTATCCATCTATGTATCTGTCCATCTGTCCATCAATCTATCCATGTATCTATTCATATTTCTCAACCAGAGAGTCATTGTGGAGCAATATTTTGCTAAAAAAAGATAAGTAATCATAATGGCAAAAAGAAAAATATTTTAGGTATGTAAGAAGAAAAGAATAGAAACATGTGGTCTCTATCAAATTGTCTTAGCTCGTGAACCCTGAAATGAATAAATATCACTTAGTGCCATTCATTAAAGCTTTGTGTGTTAGTTACTCAGTCATGTCTGACTCTTTGCGACCCCACAGGCTGTATGAAGAGGCAAAAAGACAGGACAATGAAAGATGAACTCCACAGGTCGGTAGGTGCCCAACACACTACTGGAGATCAGTGGAGAAATAACTCCAGAAAGAATGAAGAGATGGACCCAAAGCAACACCACCACCCAGTTATGGATGTGACTGGTGATGGAAGTCAAGTCTGATGCTGTAAAGAGCAATATTGCATAGGACCTAAATTCATGTTAGGTCCATGAATCAAGGCAAATTGAAAGTGGTCAACCAGGAGATGAAAAGGGTGAACATCGACATTTTAGGAATCAGCAAACTAAAATGGACTGGAATGGGTGAATTTAACTCAGATTATCATTATATCTAGTACTGTGGGCAAGAAATCCCTTAGAAGAAATGGAGTAGCCATTCTAGTCACCAAGAGTCTGAAATGTAGTACTTGGATGCAATCTCAAAAATGATATAATGATCTCTGTTCATTTCCAAGGCAAAGCATTCAATATCAGAGTAATCCAAGTCTATACCCCAACCAGTAATGCTGAAGAAGCTGAAGCTGAATGGTTCTATGAAGACCTACAAGACCTGCTAGAACTAACACCAAAAAAAATGTCCTTTTCATTACAGGGGACTGGAATGCAAAGGTAGGAAGTCAAGAAATAGCTAGAGTAACAGGCAATTTGGCCTTGGAGTACAGAATGAAGCAGGGCAAAGGCTAATAGAGTTTTGCCAAGAGACAGAACTGGTCTTAGCAAACACCTTCTTCCAACAACACAGGAGAAGACTCTGCACGTGTACATCAACAGACGGTCAATACTGAAATCAGACTGGTGATATTCTTTGCAGCCAAAGATGGAGAAACTCTATACAGTCAGCAAAAACAAGAAAAGGAGCTGACTGAGGCTCAGATCATGAACTCCTTACTGCAGAATTCAGACTTGAATTAAAGAAAGTGGAGAAAACCACTAGACCGTTCAGGTATGACCTAAATCCAATCCCTTATGATTATACAGTGGATGTGAGAAATAGATTTTAGGGATTAGGTCTGATAGACAGAGTGTCTGAAGAACTGTGGATGGAGGTTCATGACATTGTATAGGAGGCAGTGATCAAACCATTCCCAAGAGAAAGAAATGCAGAAAGGCAAAATGGTTGTCTGAGGGGGCCTTACAAATAGCTGAGAAAAGAAGAGAAGCTAAAGGCAAAAGAGAAAAGGAAAGATTTGAATGCAGAGTTCCAAAGAATAGCAAGGAGAGAGAAGAAAGCCTTCTTCAGTGATCAATACAAAGGAATAGAGGAAAAGAGTAGAATAGGAAAGTCTAGAGATCTCTTCAAGAAAATTAGAAATACCAAGGGAACATTTCATGGAAAGATGGGCACAATAAAGGACAGAAGTGGTATGGACCTACAGAAGCAGAAGATATTAAAAACAGGTGGCAAGAATACACAGAAGAACTATACAAAGAAGATCTTCATGACCCAGATAACCACAATGGTGTGATTACTCACCTAAAACCAGACATCCTGGAATGTGAAGTCAAGTGGGTCTTAGGAAGCATCACTATGAACAAAGCTAGTGGAGGTGATGGAATTTCAGTTGAGCTATTTCCAATCCTGAAAGATGAGGCTGTGAAAGTGCTGTGTTCAATATGCCAACAAATTTGGAAAATTCAGCAGTGGCCACAGGACTGGAAAATGTAGTTTTTATTCCAATCTCAAAGAAAGGAAATTCCAAAGAATGCTCAAACTACCGCACAATTGCACTCATCTCACACACTAGCAAAGTAATACTCAAAATCCTCCAAGCCAGGCTTCAATAGTACGTGAACTGTGAACTTCCAGATGTACAAAGTGGATTTAGAAAAGGCAGAGGAACCAGAGATCAAATTGCCAACATCTGTTGGATCATCAAAAAAGCAAGAGAGTTCAATAAAAACATCTACTTCTGTTTTATATGCTACACCAAAGCCTTTGACAGTGTGGATCACAATAAACTGTGGAAAATTCTTAAAGAGATGGGAATACCAGACCACCTGACCTGCCTCTTGAGAAATCTGTATGCAGGTCAGGAAGCAACAGTTAAAACTGGACATGGAACAACAGACTGGGTCCAAATCGGGAAAGGAGTTCGTCAAGGCTGTATATTGCCACCCTGCTTATTTAACTTATATGCAGAATACATCATGAGAAATGCTGGGCTGGATGAAGCACAATCTAGAATCAAGATTGCTGGAGAAATATCAATAACCTCAGGTATGCAGATGATACCACCCTTATGGCAGAACGTGAAGAAAGAACTAAAGAGCCTCTTGATGAAAATGAAAGAGGAGAGTAAAAAAGTTGGCTTAAAACTCAATATTCAGAATACTAAGATCATGGCATCTGGTCCCGTCACTTCATGGCAAATATATGGGAAATCAAAGGAAACAGTGACAGACTTTATTTTGGGGGGCTCCAAAATCACTGCAGATGGTGAAATGAAATGAAAAGATGCTTGCTCCTTGGAAGGAAAACTATGACCAACCTAGATAGCATATTAAAAAGCTTTGCTAACTTTGCTAACAAATATCCATCTAGTCAAAATTATAGTTTTTCCAGTAGTCATGTATGGATGTGAGAGTTTGACTATAAAGAAAACTGAATGCCAAAGAATTGATGCTTTTGAACTGAGGTGTCGGAGAAGTCTCTTGAGAGTCCCTTGGACAGCAAGGGGATCCAACCGTCCATCCTAAAGGAAATCAGTCATGAATATTCATTGGACGGACTGATGCTGAAGCTGAAACTCCAATACTTTGGCCACCTGATGTGAAGAACTGACTCATTGGCAAAGACCCTAATGCTGGGAAAGGTTGAAGGTGGGAGGAGAAGGGGACGACAGAGGATGAGATGGTTGGATGGCATCACTGACTCGATGGACATGAGTTTGAGTAAACTCCAGGAGCTGTGTTGGACAGGGAAGCCTACTGTGCTGCAGTGCATGGGGTCGCAAAGAATCAGACACAACTGAGTAACTGAACTGAGACTACAGCCTGCCAGGCTCCTCTGTCTAAGGTATTGTCCAGGCAAGAACACTGGAGTGGGTTGCTACTTCCTTTTCCAGTAAAGCTTTAGGGATGAACATAAATGACATCTGGGTCCTGTTCATCAAAGGAGGGTGAGAAAGATCAAATATTCATAATTCGAAGGGACCAACATGCCACCTTGTTACTTTCTGCTCCTGTTATCCAGGGCCTGACACAGTGAGAACCATTAATGATGACTAGTCAAACACCTTTAAAAAATGAGTAAGCATTGTAAGCAGGCAAATTCATGAGAAATTCAGCTGAAATATTTTTGGTCCCTAAGCTTTTTTCTTTTCCTTTTTTTTTTTTTTTTTAAAACAAAAACAAAAAACAAAGGTTATGTTTTTTGTTTCCATTTCTAACACAAACCAGTACTCTGTAAATGTGTGGTTTTTTTTTCTTTCTTCTTTCTTTATATATTTGGCCACATAGCATGCAGGATCTTAGTTCCTCAACCAGGGATTGAACACTAGTTCCCTGCAGTGGAAGGGTAGAATCTTAACCACTGAACCACCAGGGAAGTTCCTCTATAAGCTTTTTTTTTTTTTAGGACTATTGGACAATTTATTAATTCATACATTTGTCCCAATTGATTCAACTGAATGCATATTATCACTAATGCATTCTTTATCACTTACTACATCTTTGATTTGTGATGTTTTGAAACACACACAAAATTGATTCTTGCCATGTCACATCACCAATTCTTGTCTGGTTTGTGATATACCATTCATCACTTTTGTTCAGAATTACTGCTTTTACAAGTTTTGTTAATGGTTCTCAAATCTAGTGTTTTGATTTCTTTTCATGAAACATGTCTGTCCTCTTTGCCTGATATGAAATTAAAATTTTATGTGCAAAAATGATTGTATAGTCCCATAGAAAAGTTCCAATGAGTCAGAAAGTTTTAGAGTCATAAGCTTTTAAAGTGTGCATCCATCCTGGAATGTGTCTATCCTCATCTTCCCTCCTCTGCCTGCCTCAACACACCACATTGCCTCCTGCCACCAACTTTCTTGGTAATACTTTAGCTAAGACTGGAAAAAATTTCTGTGCAAACTTTGTAAGTAGATTACACTGTTTCAGTGATTTTGTTCACATCTTGAGTGGGTATTTATGTAACCATAAATCAGCAAATGCCTTGCCTACCACATTAAAAAAAATACACCTGCAAAACATATTATAATGTAGCTCATTTATAAACTTCCAGTGTGAAGACTGATGAGCAGAATTTTGCCAAACTTCAGGCCAAAAATAGCAGACATGTTCTGAAATTCTCTGTAGGTTTAACATGGGACTTTCAACATGTAATAACTAGAGTGAACAGAGGAACTGATGTTATTTTTTAAAAAAATCAGTTCTCACACACCCTAAAATTTGTGGTGATGACTTGCAAATGTTTTTCTTCAATTTTCTTTGAGAGTGGTAGGGTTCCCTGTCAGTTGAACATACTTCAGCTCTCTTGTTAATTTCTTCAATGTTAGATTGTCTTTGCTTTAAGAAATATAAAGAATCATGACTCTATTACTATCATTCTAGAATATATATAAATTTTAAAACTTTAGAAAAGAAACTTTGAGCAGAACACAGAAATAATCAGTACTACATTCATTATTTCTAACCCATAGGATCAGAATTTGTTTTTTTCTTTTTCTGTAGTCTTTACTTATATTTTGAAAGAACTTTTCATAAAGGAGTTGAAAATAACAAGTTTAGGCTGTGAATTACATATCTTATCACTAGATAATACAGGGCCTTGAGAAAACTGCTTGAGGGTCTCAATTTTAAATTAAAAAATAAAAGACAAAGACACATTGTGAGGATGTAATATTGTAAATATCACCTCGACATAGGTTTTGGTGACTGATAATAAAACTAATTTTAAAAGATGGCTTCATATCTAAAGAGTTTTATAAAATTGTTTAAAAAGAATACTAAAAATACTGACAAAAATAACATAAAAAATAGACAAACAGGGATTATAGGAGAAATACCTTTAAGGACCTTTGTTTTGCCCAGTATTGGGGGAGGGAAAGAAGAGTACAAATTTCTCTGGGTGGCATAAAGATCAGGGGGCTGAAATAAATAATCAAAATGCACCCAGAGGGACTTCCCTGGTGATCCAGTGGCTAGGATTTCGTGATCCCAGAGCAGGGGGCCCGGGTTCTATCCCTGGTCCAGGAACTAGATCCCACATGCCGCAACTAAGACCCAGCGCAGCCAAATAAAGTAAGGATTAAAAAAAAAGAAATGTCCCCAGGATGCCTCTGGCCAATGGATTTCTACCATGGGTTGAGATAAGAGGAGCAAAGGAGAGAAGCTTGAATATGTCAGGATTTCAAATAGGGCTGCAGGAAATTGTCTCAGCAGACAAAGAAGCAAGAATGGCAGAGAGGGATGGTGCTCGAGATCCTACTAGCACATTGACGCTGTAGGTTTTAGGCATTAATTTTCTTTGGAGCACTGGGGCTTTACCGCTGTGGGCCCGGAGACCAAAAAGCACAAGGTACACGAATGGGCAGAGTGTGATGATCAAGAGGAACAATTTCATTCTCATAGCATCTCTCAAGTTGCTGTGTGCCATCTTGAGCATCTAATGCCTACTGTTAGAAACACAACACGCTAAAAACAATGCAATGGATCAACTTCCTCGTCCACAGTGCTCAGGCACGCATTTATGAGGGTTGGGTCAAAGGATGATCTAGGACACACAGGAGGGTGCTGTGCTAAAGCTTACCCTCTACCTCCAAGCAGGGTTACTGGCCTGGGTCATGTTGGAAATGCATTCCTGGTGAGCCCCCTTTAAAGGGCCTTGGCACAAGTCTAGAAAAGTGTGGATCCCAGAGCCACATAGGTTAAGGATCTTCAGAACATAAGAAAATGATTAAAATGCAGTACGTTATATAAATATGTTAAGATAATTCATAGAATGGTATCAGATCTTGAAGATACATCCAATCAACTGTGAAATTAATCTATAAAGCCAAGTTCTAGAAGCAATTTGATAAAAATATTGATATTCCCATTAAAGTAAGAGGAGGCAAAAACAAGAAAAGAACATGCCTATTATCTTTTATTCTCAATTCTGAAATTTACAAGGCTCTAAAAGCTGAAATCTTTTTTTCATTTGGCAGTACAACCTGAAGAATGTTTATCCTGCTTATTGTCAATACATATTTTGCTGTAAAAACATCAATGTGTTTGATTATGAGAATCCAGCTATCTTCTATTAAGCCAGACATTAAAGAGGCTTGCAAAGACATTAAAAAATAAACATATAAAGATCAGGATGGGGTATGGATGCAATAGGATTGAACATCTGCTGTTAATCTCTGAAACTGATAATGAGGGTGTGGGAAGAATGCTATTATACTAGGCTCCTTACTTCTGTGCATATTTTTTAAATAAATGAAAGTTAATAAACAGAAAGTTAATAAAGTAAATAATAAAATTAACATTTAAGCCATTATAAAAATGAAACAAATTCAAAAGACAGAAAATTTACAAGAACTGCCCTGTACCATAGTGAGTATTCTCAGTCACGTTCATTTAGAATAAGTACTGCTCTACTTATTATAAAATATATCCCTTAAAGGTAGATTTCTTTTATTATCATTTCCTCTTATTGCTATAGTTCTTCTACCAATCCCTCCCTCCAGTATAACTGACAATTGAGTAAACTAAATTTGTCCTGCAGCTCTTTAAAATTTATTTGCTCTCATTTTCAGGGGGCTTCCTTCCACATGCAGAGGTAGAAATGGGCAAATGAGGGTTATTAAGGGGAAAAAAAGGAAAAGAAAAAAAAAACATGAAAATACTGGAATCTGCAACTCCTAAGTAAGAAAGAAGTATATAAAAAGGAAAGATGTCTGAGAGCATGAAGATGTGAGAAAAAGGTTTGTGTAGGCGAGTTGACTTCCCAAAAAGCAGAAAGAAGAAATAATATAAGGAAACCCCAGAGCAAACCTTCCTGGATGTTTTAGTATTAATTCATCATTAAAAATGATTTTCTTGTTACTAGTTTCCTTTCTCAGGCTGCAATATCAATGAATTCATCAAGTTTTGGAGATAGGACAAAGAGGAAAAGAGGTAAAGAAAGTAGGAGGAGAAGGAGGAAGGTAACACAGATTGTTATTTATCAGATCTGGAAAATGAGGCAAAAGAAGGTAAGGCAAGGAAAAAAAAATAGGAGCTTACATTCTTAGTCATTATCATCAACTGCAAAGAACACTAGCATTCAAAAGCAAAGCTCTAACTAAAGAGACTGTCTTTCCTACATTCAACTGGTAATCATATAACTATTACTACTTGGCTGATGTCCTGTACCTATGAAGTGAAAAAAATTTAAACTAACTCACTGTGATGAAAATTCTGTTTCTTAAAGGAAAAGTTTCTTCCTGCTTAAACAAAGAAGGAAAAGCTACTATCCAGAGTTAGGGAAATAGCTTTACCTTGAGTTGTCTTTGCCAATTCAGTCATTCGTGGAATCTTTGTTGTGTAGAGTTCTTGGGTAGACTGGTCTGTTTCTGCTGGGGAAAACACAGTAAGATGAATGGCTTTAAATAAACATCATTAATGAACAAGTTTAAAAAAAAAAAAAAACCACACTCTTTTTTCCCCATGCAATGATAAAAGGGTAAATTGCATTTATAACTATGCCTAGTGATCATCTTATTTTAAAGTTACTGGTACATTTTAATAACTCTGATTTATTATATTTACTGTCTCCTTAAACTTTTATATTAATGATTATCATAGGATCTCCAAAACTTTTAGTTCAGGATCACTGTTTAATGATGTTGGACATGGCTATGCTCTTGGATATGCCTCCTGTTTTATGTATCATTGCCTTCATGTTTCCTTCTATTTCACAAGCTTCACAAGTTATTTAGGTGAGCTGGAAAAAATAGATCATAGAAAATAATGTGCATTTACACCACATAAGAATAAATATTCTATTTATCTGACACAAAAATCAAAGTTTATTGACGTACAGACACATTACTCCTAACAAAATAAACACTCCTATATTATCTTGAAACAATTACAACATCATACCGACAGAGCAAATTATAGTGTTCACCTTGCCACATACTAGATCCAAGGAAATATTTGGTGAAACTAAATATGCTGTCATCTTATTTTCTGCCTGTTTTATAATCTAGGTTCTGCTCATAGATAATTGTGATAGTTGGCCCAATAAACTAAGATAGAGTGGAAAAAAAAAAAAAAGAAGCAAAAAACCCAGAAGTGGAACTTAGATAATTAACATATTCATCAGTGGTTCTTGATAAGTACTTTTGACTTCCTCTCACGGGTAATGCTGACTTTGAGGGCCTATTCTATAATAGATAAATATTTGGCAATTAGGATATGTTCGCTCATTCAGTTTTAAGTATTTTCCTTCAAAAAGAATTCCTTTTAAAATGGGATCAGTGACTTTATTTCACACACAAAGAATGGGTTTACCTGGAAAGGGATGAAGGGAGGAAAGTAAAGCCACTGATTTAAACATAGCCATGTGGGATGTGGTGTGGACAGGACAGAGGAACCAACAGACACAAGCTGGGAATTCTTGCTTTCCTGTTCACATTCAGCCAAGTCGCAGGCAAACGAGGGTTTCCCACACAGTGAAGACATTGATGCCGAACTCCTCAAAAGCATGGCCGGCTCATTCCAACCAGTCTTCCTGATTCATCCATCCACCTGTGTGTCTCCAGGCCACCCACATGTTCATCAGATGAGTCTGGCTACCATTCTCTGTATGTGCCTCTTCCCCATCTCTCTTTAACTGAAGAGCCTTTCATACCTTTAACTCTCATTCCAACTGGAAGACCTAGCATACATGCCACTTCCTCTGTGAAGCCTTCCCAGATACCTCCAGGTAGTTTGCTTGTTCATTGTGTCATTCATTTCTCTACGATCTCATTGTAATGTATAATATGAGAGTGAATTCCAGGAGTTCTGACAACTGAGAATGTGGGTTCCAGTTTGGCTCTGATGTTAACTCTACAGCTTGGCCAGATTTTTTAAAATCTTTCTATGCCTCAATTTTCTAATCTATAAAATGGGACAATAGAATCTACACCACAAACTTGTATCTTAAATTTAAAAATACGTGTAGAACACTGGGTAGCACAGAGGAAGCACAATTATTGCTAAATCCTGTCTTTGTATTAGATGGTGATCTCTCTAAGGTAAGTACTTACCTTCAAAGCAGTTGTATTTTGGGATTCCCATTGCTTAGCATTGCACTTAACACTATAAGATATTCAGATTTCAAAAATAAAATTTTTCTTCCCAAATGCAGTTTCAAATACAGAAAAAGCAACAAGAAAGTATAGCATTGATATACACTGGGAAGATTTTTTTTTTTAATTTATTCTTTAATTGGAGGGAAATTCCTTTACAAGGCTGTGTTGCTTTCTGCCATACAACAATGCAAACCAGCCATAATTAAACATATATCGGGAAGATTCTTTTTCCTAAAATTTTGTTAAGATGTTTTAAAACATTCTCATCTTGTATTGGATGGAAATCAGCATAAATATTAGAAGGACAAATACACAGTTAATGTAAAAGAATCAAGTGAAACGGATATCTTTTACAGTGATAAAAAAAGATCCTCTATTGTTCGGAATACCATGAACACACCGTATGTATGGCTACTTTAAGGGCAGTTCCTAAAATGTTAAGTCCTCATTGGGCTGAATATCAAAGCAAAATTTACCAAGAGTGGCTTGTAGTTCCTCTTGAG
This sequence comes from Aepyceros melampus, assembly GCA_006408695.1. Taxonomy (NCBI): domain Eukaryota; kingdom Metazoa; phylum Chordata; class Mammalia; order Artiodactyla; family Bovidae; genus Aepyceros; species Aepyceros melampus. The sequence continues at coordinate 358,135 of SJXQ01007500.1, forward strand.
TAGTACTTGGGGAAATCATAGGAATCAAAGGGCTGCCTCGTGTCTCTAAAGGAGCTAAAAGACAAGTAAGTACCAAGGCTGTCAATCTTTAGATTCAAAAGCCAGTGACCAGCCAAAATAATATTACATGAGATTCTGTTACTTGAAATACAAAAAGGACAACATTACGTGGGTCATGGAAAAGAAAGTTAAGTGTGCATGGAACCTGTGGAATATCAGATAATGGTTCTCAACTGTTTTTTACCCCCACCAGGAGAGAGAATAAACAACATTCAGTGCTTGACACACTCCGTGACCATGCCTGGTTAAGATGGGTATGGTTTAGACATGGTTCTAGGTCCGTCAGCTGCATCTCTCCCCTCCAACAGAGCACACAGGATCACCCAGAGGAGAGGATATCATCACTGTAGCAACCATCTGAAGTCCATTCAAATCTATTTTAAAAAATAAACCAGTAGCAAATTTTAGTGTTTTGAGATATATAATAATTACTTGCCAGAGCCTTCCACAGCATGTTAATGTGTTGTTAAGGCCACAACTGAGAACCATTAAGCCAGCAGAAATGTTAATTATATGAGCATGAGTAAGTTGGGGTCATTTTGAACACAGATAAATGAGGTAGGTGAGGATGAACGTGGTAATGAGCGTTCTTAAATTGGTCTTCAGAGCAAACCTTTAAAACAGTGAAACCACTGCCTTTCTATTCTGAAAAGGGTAAAAATAATGAGAATGAGAATGAAACAATGAAGAGGACTGAGAAGGGAGGATGTTTCAATGTGATTGTTTGAGAAAGACCTACAATCTTGATGGCAGCCAGGAAAAAAATTAGAATGGGTCAAATGGAAAAACCATTACCTAGAGTTGTCTCTGGCAGATGGATTCTAAAGGTAACGGGTTGCAGAACTAGGCCAAAAGCAAACCAAAGAAATATATTTATGAGAATTACTACCTGGTAGAGTAAACTAGTTTCTGTGTCTCTACAATGCACCCATCTGAACATTTAAACATTCTCATAGAGAATCAGAATAAAATAAGAAAATTCTATATATCATGTGACACCCAGGGAACTTAGTTTAGCAAAACTTTAACGTTTTCATTCATGGTCACTATGAGGAAAATTTGGGTAGGCACCCATATTTTTAATTTAAAAACTATACCCATATTTGGATGTAGCTATATTTACATCCTGAAAAAAGGTGAAAATGGTTGACTCAGTTAATAATTATATCATAGCTTTAGCATGATTTCCTATTCAATAGAAACACTTTCAGGGAAAATAAACTAATTATACCCTATTCCCTCATGGGGGAAATATGTCAAGCAGATTGCATGATTAAATCTTCCTCTAAAGAAATACACATTTTCTATCTAAAATTTTCACTGAGCTTCTTCTGCATACCACCCTCATTACAAAAATATATTTGCCTCAAGAATATTTTTTGAAAAATACACTTCCTAACTGGGAGAATAAAACAGTTCACTTACCAGGTTCGCTCTGAGAGACTTCGGGGTCTGGCTTAAGGGGAAGGAGGACATCTCTTGGAACTGAAGAAAAAAAAAAAAGATTATAAAACACTATGTATTCTAAATGCCATACCTGGAGTGAAACTCAACCCACAGATATACAACCCTGGGAAGGATGAATGAAGTAAAGATATTTTCACAATGGCCAAAACACTAAGGCAAGAAAAGGACTGTCTTTCCAAAATGGAAAAATGTCAGTGTATTAGGGAAGGTTCTAGTGGCAGTAAAACAAAGCTGGTCATGGTTCATTTTGAAGATTCCACTGAGGGGGGAAAAAAAGGAAGAAAAAACTAATTTAATTAAACATAAGAAGGTTCTCTCCCTAAGTTATCTTCAAAATAAGAAGTCAGCTTTTGTCTGAAGTGATTAGCTGCCATGTGATATTCCTGCTAAAATTCCACCAACAGAAATAGAAAACATTAAAGAAATGGGCTGAAAATTGGGGGAAACAGCAAGAGAAGCAAAACTCTTGAGGATCTAAAAAGAGAACAAAACTTTATTCTAAAAGGCATAATAGTTATAGGGAGAAAAATAGAGCAAAATGAATCAGCCACACATTAGAAGACACCACAGGTAGGTTGATGAGAGTGCTTGTTAAGTAGTAAATGTTAGATAAAGTTTGCCATTTTTGTCATTCTTAGTGATGTGGCTTCTAGTATAATAAGTATTAGGGCCTCCTGGCATGAAGACAAGGGAGACAAATGTATGTTAAACTACAAGCCTACTCATATTCAATTCTGATCTGTAGTATATTTTTAACACCTGTGTCCAGTTCTACTTTGGAAAAATAAAATGTTAGGCTGGGAATTGATGCCTTGTCTCTCATTGGGGAAAATATCAGGTTGACTTGCTTATTGTTAATACCAAATTTCTATGGCAAATCTTTCAGGAGCAATATAATGTATTTCTTTGACTCAGGTTCCCTACAAGGAAGTCCTTGTCAACCCTACTCACTCACTGAAAAGTTTTCCTACCACACTAAATTCATAAATACCCTTAGGTATGCAGTGTAACTTTCTTGTGTCTTAAATGGCGCTGGAGGGGAAAAAACTAGGATTCAGGCTCGAATTCTCTGAGAAAGATGAAGAAAAAACTTCTGCACCACAAGGCGGACAAGCACAACTTTACCATTTGTGCAGAAAAAAGACCATATAAAATGGACATTCATTTTCTTTTATGGCTTTTGGAGACAACATTTAATGTGGATGTCACATCTGTTCTTAGTCTAGGCCACTGAGTAAGTACCAGTGAAATCACAGTTGTGGAATTTGGTCCATTGCAAAGAAATGTAACTATTAGAACTTCTATGAGCTAAAAGATAATGATCAGGAAAACTTGAAATGTGGATTTTTGTTTGTTTTAAAAAGGTTAACTTCAAAAAAGATTGGTGGTGGACAAAGTTAGAGAAAACCTATCATAATGGTGAACATTTCACCACTGCTACATAGTCTTTTTAAAGATTCAAGCAGTAAAACATGAAGAATTTCCAGCCGTAAATCAAACTAACTGTTTATCTGTAGGGTGAGGGAGAAGGCACTTTGATGTGGCTCTGAGAAGGTCATGGCCATACAAAGCAGCCTGTAGTTTATAAACATCCTATTGGTTCCAGGGCTAGACTGCACAGAGAGGAGGTGGGATTAAGGAAGGGAAAGGCTGAGAAGAAATGTGCTATCAATAAATCCACCATATTGTAAACACATTACCTGCTGCCTGCCTTAGTTTCCTGAGGAATTCAGACAAGCATAATGTGGATTCCTGCTGCTGCCACTGGCACGTTTTAACCATGAAGTGATGATTTAATAACTGCCATACCAGACGTTCTAAAGCAGGTGAAATCAGTGGAAAGGAAAGAACTAGAAATATTCACAGGAAAGGGATGTGAATCATTCTCTTATTTGGTCAATGGCAGCTCCAAGAAATGCAACATTGGTTTTTTTTTTTTCTTTTTCTTTTTCTTTTCCCCTATGTGGCATTCTGCTGTGTATTAAATTGAATAAGAGCATGATTCTAAAAGCCTAAATCTTTCATGCTGGGGGAATCTTATGAGTGTAAATCATGACAATTTAACTGAGAAGGCAGTTTTGATTTCCTTATTAAAATATTTACCATTATTATATTTTAGACCCATTTGCATTAGCCAATTTATCATTTATATTAACAAACAAATTAACTTACCAGTTATATATATATTAACTACCTTTTTGAATAAAAGGCATCTCTTCAAAGAAAAATTCAACTACCAGAAGACAATTGTGAATGGAAGTGTCTAATATGGACAAATGTGAATGAACATGCAGGAGGGTTCTGCCAGAATAGAAGGGAGAATGAAGGTGTTGCTCTCTGATGGAGATGGTGCACTAAGAAATCTTCAGTGATCTTTACCCTTGCAACAGCCTACAAAGATATTCTCACAGATAAGTAACACACATATACCACACACCTCCTTCATGTCCAGATTGCCACTGCCTTTATTCCAACCTTGGACCCGGAGGCACAGTCTGAGAGGCAGCAGGTTTCCTGCCCTCGCAGAGACCACTTTCAGAGCTTCGCTTGCGCTCTTGTGTCAGCTTCCCTTGTGTCTCCTCTGGGACCTTTCACTTTCTATCTTTTCTATTATCTTTATTTTTCTCTATTAATCCATATTTTCATTTATCTATGAATTCTTCCCTCTCCACCCATAAAACAACTCAAGAGTTCCAACATCCTAAAATTAATAACTAGTTCCTTGACATGGCTTCCCCTTCAAACAATCCCTTTCTTGCTCTCATTCCTCTCAACTAAGAACTCTGCCTCTGCTTCGTGGTTTCTTAACTGCGTCTTCTCCATCCACTGTAGATGGCCTTCCATTTCACGGATCTCCTGCACGCATGGATCCATGAGGCCTCATCCATGGTTCTGAATAGCAAAATGTTCTAAAAACCAAAAAGGTTTTGTTTTTTATTTTTTTGCTTAGCCTCTTTGACAGCAAAACCTGACTAGAACTGATCTAAGTCAATTTACAGTTTTTATTTATCCTGAGTAGTGTGACTGCTCATACTTCTCACTGCAGACTTATGAATATGTATGTAATCTATGGTATCCATGCTGTTTTACCTTTCCCAGGTCTAAAAATTGCTGACTTCTGGAGCACTGGCCCACAGGTTTCAGGCGCAGGCTTCTAGACCTGACTGTCAAGGCCAGTGGCTTTTCTGGCCTCCTCCTCACTGTTACTCATGGCCCTCCTTCCCTGCCTGGCCTCCTGAGCTCCTCTTTCCTGGTACTTTCTGGTCATTTGGCAAAAACTTCTGCTGGCTCCTCCTTCCTCTATCCACTATTTAAATGTAACCATGTCCTCAAAGACTTTGATGTCTGATCTCTTCTTTTCTCAGTCTGTACCTTCTCCTGGATGATATCATTCCCTCAAAATTTAAGAACCTTCTATACAGAGTACACACACAGACACATGGATCCCAAATCTACATCCTAAATATTGACTTCTGTTTAGAAAGCTAAAAATTCATTTCAACCACCAATCCAACTGACCCTCCAAACCTAGCACCTATTCCTCCCTCTGTGTTCCCTGCCTTAGTTAATGGTATTGGCATCTACCACCTGTGTAAGCTAGTTTCCCTGGTAGCTCAGTTGGTTAAGAATCCATCTATGTGCAAGAGACCCAGGTTTGATTCCTAGGTGGGGAAGATCCTCTGGAGAAGGAAATGGCAACCCACTCCAGTAATCTTGCCAGGAGAATCCCCATGGACAGAGGAGCCTGGCAGTCTACATTCCATGGGGTTGCCAAGAGTCAGACATGACTTAGCGACTAAACCACCACCACCTGCCTAAGCTGGAAATCACTGTGTCCTCTTTCTCTCCATGACACCATTCAGTCATTGTCCACATTCTAGCAATTTCATATCCAAAAGACATTTTAGCTTTCATCCCTTCTTTCCTAACTGCAAAAATGCTGCAAAGTAGAATCTGCCAAAGAGCAGTTTAGAGCATTTGCAGGGTTGGATAGCTTGCTGAAACCTAGATTTTTTTTTCCCCCTGGCTTGCTTCCAATGACTGAAGTCTATCCAAATATTTCTGTGGTGACAGAAGTTTCCACATAGCCAAGACAGCCCTTGGTACAGAAACAAATCTATAAAGAAGGCACAGCTCCGCTGAAACAGGCATCAGAGTGAGTCTTCTGCCCTGAATTTGAAAGCATTTCTCCAAAGCAGATCAAAAGAAAAGCCAGTACTGTTCTGGCTCTGGACATGCTGTGTGGGTTCAGTGTGTCTAGATTCCTGATTAAATACTGTAGTTAACTTGACTGAGTGACTGGATAGTCTCTAAAGTCTAACTGGATGAAAGCTGTGTTATGCTTAGGCATCTATGGAATAGAAGAGCTGTACAGAGAATCCAAGACTAAAAATTCAATTTTGTCACTTCTGACATCACTTAGAATTGAGACAAATATCATGTTAAAACATAACTACGTCCCAATTTCAGTACTATATTTTACATTTTTACAGAGCATCTGTCTCTCTAGGATATACCAGCACACATTATGTTTACATGTAACTTACTCTGTTTTCTGAGGAGCCAATAAAGAAAGTCATGGGCTCCTTAGGAAGCAAAGCTGAGACTAGATACAACCCCCAAACTGTTTGAATCCAGTCTGTTTAAACACTTAGGACAAGCTGAAAAGTAGTAATGATTGCCTTATGTTTCTTCCTGTAGCATCACACCCATGGAGTAACAGGGGAACCCCGATGGACACAACGGCAGGACCAACACCAGGTTTAGAGACACAATTCACACTCAGGTTTAGCGTCCATAAAATAAGCCTAATGAAGGCTCCATGGGGAGAGTTTGTGCTGCTGTTCCAAGGCTCAAACTTAATGAGTTAGAGTGTGAAAAATAAGGTATTGATGAAAGTACGGTAAATATTACACATTTAAAAAGAAGAAAAGTTTAACTATTAGATATATTACTTTAGTGAGATTATGTCATATCAGAACCGATAGTATTACTTTTTCTAATGAAGAGGAAAAGTAATAAAATCACTCACATATACTGTCATTATCTCTAATGACTCCATCTCCGTTAACATATTTGTTCCACAGTTGAAAACAAGAAGTTCACCTTTTGCCAGTGGGAAGATAAGCTTTTTTCTTATTGGTGTTTGTAATATGATTTTTGCTTTTAGCAGTACAAATTTACATTCTGGATTTCAGGGCAAAAAGGCTGTTTGTGGACTATCAACACCTGCAACCACCTAATCATCCCACAGCAGCAGAAACATTCTCCACTTACATAACCAGGAAACCATGATAGCAAGTGAATTCACTTGCTTCCAAAATGCCATCAGTCCAAGCTACAGCTCAGAAAAGCTTTGGTTCTAGGAATGTTCTATAATCTTCTAGGACCACCTAAGAATTTATAATAATTGGACTTTTTTTTTAAGGGGGCAAAACATGGAGTATTTCTCAGATACTCTGGCTAAAAATTTGGCTTGGCTTATTAGTGAACCAACAATGAACTACTTAGTGAAGCTAACAGAGGCTCCTTATGATCACTTGAGGATCTAGAGAAATGTCTGGGTCCTTGCCGTCCCCACCTTGACTTCTTGCACAAATGCGACATAACCCCCCCCAAACAGGCAAAAAGCCTTCTCAAATGATAGGCAATAAATAGATCTGTAGCTAAAGAAATCATTTAGGTGTGTGTGAAACAAATTTCTTCAGCAACTGCTCCATGAACTGGGAAAGTAGAATTAAAAATAGACAACAAAAAACCTCAAACAAAGGGAAAAAAATCCTCAACGCTAAATAGTGTAAAATTTCTGAACCCAAGAAAATGGCTAAACATCATTTCCTCCATTTGCAAAACATCATCTTATCATTTTTGTGGAAAAATCCCAATTCTTTGTCTTATTTTGGTGAAATGTGAGCAAACATAGCTAACATTAGTGGGTTATATTTTAGAAGTCAGAAAAGAAAAAAGCATTCTACCCTTAATTCTAGGTTATATTTTATACATCAGAAAAAAAGAGAAGTCGTCTACCCTTGACATAATTCTCTGCCTTTGGATTATATCAATGTTTACATAAATAATGGAGCACATATGTAACTCTTATTAACACTTTGAAATGATTATATCATGCACTACACAGCATGGTATCTGAACATAAATGAAATATGGACCTCACACCCATCCTTCCTCATGTTTCATTGCAGTAGAATGTGACAGTAAAATGCATTTGACTTAAACATGAAAAAAGCATTTACCAGATGGCGTATACGACACTTCTGGACTTGGTGATGTCTTTGGCTTCGGAGTAACATGCTGGGATACCTTAGGAGCTGAAAGAGAGAGCTTGGACCATGAGTCATTTGGTTTCAGCATCTCCCAGTCATGCTTAGCATGTAAGATCTGACAAAGCATAAACCTGATTATTGCTTTTAAAAAAGTATTGAAATAGGAGTTATATGGAAAAATAAACCTTAAGCTCTAAAAGTAAATCAGTTAAAATTTCAAATGCTTTTAAGAAAAATGAAATCTGAGAAACAGCAAAATTTGACTAAGCATAAAGGTAGGGTGAAGAAATTTTGGAAACCTTTCAGAAGAGAGAGCAATTAAATTAATCTAAGAGTACTCTTCTCTGGATGTTTGCTTGACTTCTTAAACCCATCCTCATGCCTTTCTGTGAAGAATGAGTTCAGTGAAGTCAAAGTGGGACCCCAAAAGTATGTATGAAAGCAACTTACAGTCAGGTCAGCAACAGCAGGAAGAGAATGGGCAATAGAAGGGAATGTTTGGGCTCCTGTTCTGTGCCTCCGGCAATTCTTAGGCTCAAAATAAACCTTTAAATGACATGTTTACAAACTCAAACCGTCTTTCCACAGCCGTTCCTTTGTAGTAACAAGGTGCTAATGTAATAGATTTTTGTTTTGTTTTGTTTTAGTCCTGGGGGCATCAGGGGAAGAAAGGCCTACTTTATTTGTATAGTTCATTTTACAACTTCAAAAATGCTTTCATAAAGATTATGCCCTTTGATTCTCACCATAATGCTGAGAGGAAGGAATGATCAGCTTCACTTTGAAGCAAGGTTGGAGACTATTGCCTGGAGTCACATGGTCGTTAGGCACCAGAGCTAAGACTTGAACTGAACCCCAAGGTCCAGACATGATCACTAGGTCCTAACTTCTGGGTTTCCTATATCCTAGCCCTGTGGGTCACATTTTTAACTTGCTCCTCATTTTTTAGGTAGACATAATAAACCTGTCCTAACTCAAAGCATGACTGTGAGAATTAAGTGTGAATGTCAAAATGATGTGAAAGCTATACCCCTATAAACATTTCTTTCCACTTTTGGAGAAACTTTACAAATTTGGCTTTGAAAGATCTGAGTATATTTTGCTTTTCACACTGTTTGCCCCCTCAAAAATTAGGAGCAATTTTGATGCTTATAAGATTTCTAGATATACAGTTATTAATAACAGGATGGTTCACTGTTACTTATGAACAAAGGAATCTAAAATCAAACCTATATTTAATGATAAAATATTCTTGATGATTTCTTCCAAAATTTTGATCCCAATATGTCCTCAAAGGCCAAATATAGTAAATTTAAAATTTTCTATCTAATTTATCAACATAATTTAAGTAAAAATAAGGCAGCATGCCCAATTACAGAATTTCATTCTGAAAATAGTGCTAGATAAACTGCTTTGCTCTTTAGGTTGTACCTGCTATGTTGGATGTGGCCTTATACCCCAACAATAACAATTTGCATTTGGTGTTGCACACATGAACAGAACATTCTCCCATTCAAAGGCTGTAGCCTTTTGCAACAGCTGGCCAGATGTAAGGGGGAAGTACTATATGAGTTCAAACATTTGTCTTTGAACTATTGAGTGATACACATATATACATATGAAACATCCTTGAAAGACTATAAAAACCTCGGGTATTGCTGGGATCTATTAAGTAAAGCTCATATTCTCCTGGGTAAGAGAGATCCTAATTTCACCGACTTTTAAGAGGAATACGTAGAATGAACAACTTTCCAAATCGTCCCCTTATATTAGGCCACCTTGACAAAGTTGGAAGTATTTGGATGGCAGCTACTTTCCAGAGGAGATGCTGATGGACTGGAGTTTGCTCGGCTGGGACTGAATCAGGATGCTCTCTTGTTACAGTCTGCAGCCACTCCAAGGTTTCAGAGTTTTAGTGGAACCATTGAGTGTATGCATCTGTCCATTCTGAAGTTGCTTATCTTGTCAAGAAAGGTTAGCTAAAGGTCTAAATCAAAATCAAACAAGGTTGAAACTTAGAGTGTCATAATCGGAAACTAGAGTAAGGTCATGATTTACTATATCAATTTTTGTAAGTATAGAGAACAGCTCAAAAAGATAAAATTATGAATGCCTTCCTTCTTAGTTCTTATCTCCTTTACTTTTTATAATGTTGCTAACCACGGTTTTACAGCCTCAATGTTTTAACTTCCAATACATCTTATTTTTCATCTGTCCTGTTACTTTCCAACATTCATTGTTTTATGCTTTCTTATTTCTTTCCATTTCTCCTTTTCCTGCTACATTTATTCTATTCTTTATATTCACATAAAAGGTTGAGAGTTCCCTTCATGATTTTATCTGTTGATTTCTTAAAATTAGATTTTAATTTCCTATCCCCAAATTTAATTTGTTTGCTTTTAAAATTCTTATTCTATTTATTTATTTTTACTTATTCACTAATTCCAATTATTTTCCTCAGCATTTCTGTATATTAACATTTTAAATTTATTTCCTGTTATTTTTTTATTTCCTGTTATTTTTAAATTTCTTATTCTTTCAGATGATTGTTGCCTTGATACCTTCATATACTTACGTATCACACCCATATTATTTTTTAGCAAAGTTTTAGTAATTAAATAAAAACACATTTTAAAATACATTAAAGTGATTGAAAATCATTAGCTAGATATGGTACTAGGACTTTCTTTTAAGGAGTTTTCCTTTAAAGAAAAAATAATGGGCAAAATTTCTCTCAAAAATATAATAGAAAATGTTAATATCTCTCAGGTATTCAAGATCATTCCCAAATCCAACAGTTTTGGGTTTTTTTTTTTTTTTTCTCCTTTCAGTAGGGATACTGAGATGTGATTAAAGATTCTGTGGTGGTAATTCAGAGCTATTACCTGGATCAAGCGTAATTTTGATGCTGCTAACATTTTCCTTTCCCCAGATCACTGGTGATAGTTAGGGTTCCTTTCCAGTACACTGGGTAGGTGCACTTCATATACTTTTTGGAAATGGGCCATGTATAAACAAATTTAAATACAGATGATTGGCTAGACTGTAACTACCACAGTAGTTAAACTGCTTGACCACAGAAGACCAAAATTTTGTTTCACATTCCCAGGGTGGAGCTCATCGCCTGGCATGGAGTCAGCATGCAAAAAGTATCTGTTGAGTGACTAACTGATGAAATGAACTAGTTAATCAGCCACTTAAGGATCAAGGGGTGATACAATTTTAAATTAAGAGGGAAGAGTGACAGGAGGACTAATGACAGCAGATTAAGCATGACTGGGTTTATGCTTAGAGTAGGCGTCAATGCTGGAAATGTCTGGAAAAACTGATGGAGTCCAGAGGCTGGATGAGGATAAGAAATAAAAATTGATGTAAAATGCTGAGAATCTGCAACTGATATAAATGAGAAACCAAAAGGAGGGAAATATGAGCTTTCTTTGAGGTATGTCAGGTTTGTGGTAGCCTGAAATGGAGATCTGCCAAGGCAGTCGAGGAAATGAACAAGATCTTGGTTGAGAAGTCAGGGTTAATCATTCAAGTAAGAACCTCCATACTATTAAAAAATAGTTTATAATGATTCTTATTTAGCTCCTTTCCAAAACTCATAGCAAAACAACCAAAGCAATATTATGTAAACATTTTATAGGAAAAGATACATATTAAAAATCTTCGTGACCTAATGTTAAATAAAATTGACTGAAAGGCCAAAAAATAATTAGGGGACTGGTGGGTGAAGGACATTTAAGTATCATGGAAGGGTTTCTCAAACTAGGAGAAGCAAAAGGAGTAGGCAGGCTATTTTTTAAAGAAATTCCATATTTCTCTATCCCCTTCTCAAATAACATAAGAGTAGGGAAGCTTTTTGGAATAAGCCACTTTAATACTATAATTTTTTATAAAGTCTAAATATAACTATTTATTAGGTTTCAAAGGAAGACTTGTTTTATAAGGATTAAAAACCTAACTTGCTATAATTCAACAGAGTAACTCTGCAAACATAAAACTTTTCAGGCCAGAATATAAAATAAACATTTACCTGATTGTGTTTGTGGGATTCTTGGATGTGGAGATGTTTTTGGTTTGGGAGGAGTTCGTGGTATCTGCTTGGAAGCTAAAAGAAAGGATACAGGTTCGGAGCTCTTGAGCTTCTCAAGAATAACAGTACCTAACCTTCTAGGAGCTCAAAGACGTTTGTTGAGTGACTGAAGATGTAAATATACAGCAATTAACATAATTAAAGCTGGCGAAGAGCAACAGAATATAAGAAGATAATTTTCTTATTATAATAGAAAACAAAACAAGGCGGTACATTAACTAATATCTAAGATACTCAGCTGGCAAATGAAACTGTTGAAATTTTAGGATTATCTTCTTCTAATACCTATTAAATAGGCTAAAAATAAATTTCATAATAATTCATCCTTATTATAAGTTCACATCGCATTATCAGAGTATCCCAGTATAATATTTTAAGTACAAAGAGACACAATTTCTTCTAAATAAAAAGCATGTACATTCCAAATATACCTAGAAGGTGAATATGTCTTAATAAGTTATGGAAAAAAATTAATCTTGTTAAACAAAACAATTTTTATTGGTCATATTGGGGAGGAAAAATTGAACAGAAATTGAAAGGATACATTATTGAAGGAAGCTATTCTTTTGCTGGGCAATTCTCAAAAGAGTTCTAGGACATTCAGTGTAAAAGTCAATTTCTTCACTAAAAAATTAAAGGTTTATCCTGCTGGAGGAAAATAATGCAAGGTCACAGCTTGTGAAAACACCTGTTTGGTTGGATTAAGTGTGTCTGAGATAAAAAGAAACAAGAAGAAACAGATGGCTTCCAAGGTCATGGAGTTTCAGACCCTTAAGAAAAGCTTGCTGAAAATAAGAGTTATTAGATAAAAGAAGTGGAGTCTGTAGAGACTTCTTCCTGATAATTAAAATATACAAAGCATGCAATGGTTTCAGTGGAATCTTCTCGCCTGTAGAAAGAGGAACAGGATATATTGGAGATTATACTGGTTTAGGAGCCAGAGATTAAGAACTCACTTTGCTGATCATTTGGTCTACAACCTCGGGTTCTTCATCAAAAGTAAAAGATTTTTAAGAATGCTTCCAACCCTACAATTCTATACATGTACAGTTTTCTTAGTCTTGTAATACTATGACTCTGAATTGCTTTGCTTGCTGAAGTTCATACTGATTGATAGGTTATTTGCAGCCTTGGGGTATAAGAGACCATCTGTAGGTAAAGACGTGTTATGAAGCAATTCTATAAAAAATAATTCAGAATGAGATTGGTATCACTGGTAGTATCTGCAATTAAATATTTTAATAATATTAATAACCACAGCTATTAAAAAACTTGAAAACATTAGAGATAATAGACACAGATCCAATTAATACAGTCAGTGTGGAATTTTGGTAAAATTAAACTGTAGTGTTTAATAGGGCATTCTGACAATGAATAAAATTAATGAATAATTATATGAATAAAATTAATATCCATATCTCCTTTGGAAGTAGGGCCAATAAAATAGTTTATATGGACAATGAATAAAATTGATAATGAATGAACAGATTAATGAATAAAATTAATATCCATATCTCCTTTGGAAATAGAGCCATATAAAATAGTTTCATGGTCATCAAACTACAAGTTTGAGCTTATATGTGATAAACTGCTGTTCTGAGAAAGCCTGTAGACACTGAAAGACTTTTTTCCTTGTAAGAAGAAGTACATTTAGCTATCTGCATTGATGCTGTGTTTTCCTACATTTCAAATTCCACCAAGGAAACCCTTATGACTTGCCAACGAACTAGTGTGATTTCAGTTTCTCTTATTTGTACCCAGTGAAGTGGCCAAGCTGCCACAGGAAGGAGCAGAAGAAAGTAGTAAGGTGATAAAGCATTTAAAATTGGGATACTTATGCTTTAAAATAGAATATAAATGTTCTTTCCCAGAAATATTACAATTTCCTATATGAAAGACTTACGGAGTAGCTGAGAGGTGTGTTTCAGTTAATCCTAAATGATATTCACAACACTGCTATGGGGCTGGCTACACATTATGGATTGAAAGAGGACTGGGGCATCAGAAAGGTAGGATCGCCCATCAGAGACTGTGAGCAGCAATTATGGCTTCCAACAGCTAGTCATAGTGCCCAACTATCATCTTCCTGTTCTTTTAAGTTCTGTGAACATTCTCCTTCTACATGAAATACGAAACAATACTCAGTGTGGTCTGAAGCTCATCTGGGCTGGGTAGAATTACAGTTTGGGAAGGCAGAGGTGATCTTTCTTCAGTAATTGAAGGAGTTTACCCAGGGTTACTGTAGTGCTTCACGTACCTTTAATACAGAAAGGATGGTAACAAGCAAATTTTACAGAAAAAAAAAGAAAATTGCAGTGAATACCACTCCTACTTCTTAATAATGTATTTAGTTTAAAAACTGCTTAGAGATGCCAGGTTATAAAATACCTTTAAGGTAAGCAATAACCTTAATTTTTAAATCATCGCTCCACACTAGTACCTCCCCCAATAATCCTAGAAGATATGTTCAAGAGTAACCATAAAACAAAGTAATAAAAACTATTAAAGCATAAGCCATTCAGCAACACTGAATTTTGTTTAACAAAGAAAAAAAAAATCAAACAAGTAAATCAACGTGATGAAATGACTGCTAATGAAAAGTGTGTTGCTAGGGCAAAAGGTATAAGTGGATCATGGTACAAAAATATATTATCTGAAATATTCAACATAATACCAAACTGGAAGAATGTTCAACCTTAGGAAAAAGATGCTTTAGATTTGGCAGTTTCGGTGACTGAAATAGCAAGAGGCCAAGATCTAGATACAAAGCTAAACGAGAGAAGACACTTTTTTGGACAATGGTTATGAAGAGAAGCATGTAGAAGGAAAATTAACTGTGATGAGGAAGAATGATGTTGCAACATGGATTCACAATGAAGGAGAACGTGGGTTTTCTGGTGATGGTGACAATGAGGACGAAAGCTGCCAGGGTGTATCATTACCTAGTGTGGTCTCGGGTGGTTCAGACACATGTGTAATAGATTCCACAACTGCATCAAAACAAAGGAGAACAATTTTAACAACTGTAAGATGTTAAGCTGCAGTCAAGTATTTCTTTCTTGAATATCAACCTCATTCTTTTGGGAATCTGCATCACATTTTTACAGATAGGACAATGGGTTAGGATAAGAAAAAAGTGATCTGAGAGGGACGTCCTATTCTATAATCCTAAACCTCCAACTAAGATTTATGTTTTAACTGTCATTAACTGTCAAGTGTTATTATGCCTCAATACATAGATACCACAGAGAAACTGAAGTTTATTTCTGTATTCAGAGAGTCAATGATCATGTTAATTTTAGGAATTCATGGATTTTAGAAGCTATGGCTCTTCAAAGCTATTGAACTGTAGAACAAGCACCCCAGCTTGGACTTTCATATTCTATGAAAAGTAATAGATACTAATTAAAATATTTTGAATAAAAGAATCAAAGCATGAAAACCTTTACCACCTTCTGTCTCTCGCTCCTCTGGCCTGAGTGTGCTTTGGCGGTGGAATAGACATAATCTATTTCAGTTGGTGCTAGAGAAGAAACCAAATGGTGGGTTAGCGGTGGGCAGCCCATAGTACCCACTATAATGTTACACTGTTTAATCTGAAAACAGAGGTTAATTATCCTAAGTAGATAGATTTGTCAGGATAAATAACATTTAGGTAGAATATGAAGATGGCTACAATTTAAGAGGGCAGAAATGAAGGCAGTGTGCAGTGTGGAACACACGCACACACAAGCTAGCAGGATCTACAGCAATTTCCACCTGGAGCAAAGCAGATAACTTCATTTCCTTACATATTTTTGTTTAAGGATTCCAGTGAGAAAAAGACATAGAGTGAGTTCTTTGAAAGCATGAGGATGAATCCTAAGAATGAAAACGAAAAATAGGATGTGCATATTTGCATGAAAAGAGTGCTCAGAATATTACAAAAATGAAATTTTGCTTTCAGAGTGAGAGGGAACTAAGTAAGAAAATTGTAAAACTTGCATAGCAACACAGCAGGCACCAGCACAATGTGCTGTATATAATATTTAATTGTCAAGATTCACTGGATGAGCACAGGCAAGATGTGAGAAGCCATGAAATGTTACAAAGCATGAGGACATCCCAAGATGACTTCTGCAATGTGATGGAAAAGCACATATACCTGACTTCCCACTGGGGAACATTATTACCTATAGCTTCCTTTGATGACTCAGTGCTAAATGTAAGCGATTCCAGGACTTCAGAAACTAGCAAAAAACACAAAATGGTACAATTTATCAAGGATGACTTGTTGCAAGCATTGAATAAATTCACACAAAGTATTTAGACATGTGCCTTGTACTTTAAAGTACTCAATGTGAGCTGTTACTGTAATAACAATAGTACTATTAACACTAAAGGAAACCCTCATAACTGAATTCATAATTTTATAAGTACTGTAGGTTATCATTAACAACCATACCTTGTTCCATCAACATAAGCATCAAAATGCCATTTAACTAATTAAGAGATATACAAAGAGATGAAAAGAAATTATAATCCTGTTAGGAAAAAATAAACATTTGGTGTTTCAAAATAAATGTCAGAGGGTTGCAACAGCATTACTACGCATAATCTTAAAATTTTAATTTTGAAGGGCAATAATGTTTAGGTTCATACTGTGTAAGGTGAAATTTTGTTGTCTTCACTGAAGTGAGAACTTTCTTCTTTCTGTATGAGCATTCTTTTTACATAGCAGAACACAAATTTAGCTTACTACTAAAGAGAATCACAAGTTTGTAACTTAGTGTAAAATAAAGGTGAAGTATAGAATCAGCTCTTCTAAGTGGTTTTGTTGACTACTTAATCAGATATGTCATTATTCTCTGATACAGAGTAAACCCAATGAAGGTAAGTATTTCTATACAGTTGAATAACAATATGAAAATAAGGTATTACTAATTTATACTTATTTGCAATCATGGAAAGGACATGTGTCATATGTAGAGTTGTTAAATGAGTATTCTTTTGCATTTTTCAATGTTTGGAAATACAGTACTTGGGGTGTGTTCCTTGAAGCTCAATGGTGTATCCAGGCAGATTAAATAATCTATTTACCAGGTTGACTTTGTGTCATTTCTAGGCTTGGTGATGTCACTGGCTTCAAAATAAGAGTTTGCAGTTCAGTGGGAGCTGAAAGAAGAGGGTCTAAGTTGTCAAACTAATTATGGATAATTTATATCACAGAATTTAGACAAAGGTAGCAATACAAAGACCTTCAGAATCACAGTGTTATGAACAGGCATGCAGAGTTTGCATTATTTAAACCAGAGATTGGCAAATTATGTACCCCTCAATCCAGCCCTCTTCCTAACCTGTGAGATAAGTGACTTTTACATTTTTAAATGATTGAAAAAAATTAAAAGAGTAATAATCTATGACATGTAAAAAATGATATGAAATTCAAATAAAGTTTTGTTGAAACACAGCCACACGTACAAACTAAAATGACTCAAGGCCAAGATGTAAGTGATATACAAATATGCCTTGAATCATCTTAGTTTGACATGTGGCTGTGTTTCAACAAAACTTCAATGGCTTCAAGCTACAACAGCAGAACTGAGAAGTTATAATAGAGACTGAATGGCCTCCAAAGCCTAAAATATTCACTAACTTCACATTAAAAAAAAATCCCTGATTTACTGATCCCTGATGTTAATTAGCCTTCTAGAAAAAGCAAGAGCCTATTTGAAAAAGTGAGAGTCTTAAAGATTATTGTATCTGAATCTATATTTCCACAAGGGCTTTCTAAAAATTTCTTACAGCTGATTTCAAGACAGTATTATTAACAAAATATTCAATATCATCTAGGAGTATTCTGTTCTATGTTCCAGTTTGACCACCCCCTCAGGTACCATCAATATGTGTCAAAATGTTTTATTTTCTTGTTCTTACCATTCCAACCACCAATTTAAGTCCAAGTTATTTCAAAGCTCAACTATTTCCTCTAAGACCACATAGAACCTTGATTCCCTTAATTGTTTTCTTTCTATATTTTTAATCAAACAAGCTGCATTTGTATAAGCAAGTTATATTTCATCTAAGAAAAATTCAAGACTCAACTCTTTGCAATTATATTATACTTTAAGAGGTAAAACAAGCCCTTACTTTTTTATCTCTATCTCTGTTCCACACCCTACTTTGCTCAACTACTAACATGGTGCTGGGGCCACAGAGGGCAAGGAAATGGTTGTTTACCTAAGACAGAGAAGCAATGCTATTTTAAAAAGAAATTAATGAAATTGAATGCTAAGAGAATTGAATAAGATGCATCTTTTGTCAGAGACAATTGTTATGCATTTGACCCATATAAATTTCCTCCAACCGTGAGCATTCTGGTCCATGTGCAATTGTAGAAATGCAACCTTCTCTCTTAGCACAGAGGAGGGAAATGCAAGTTAGCAAGCCGTATCACTGTCACTCTTGGAACCCAACTGCAATGGGCTGGAAGGACTTCTTGAACTGAAATCCATAGATTTTCTTAGTTTCAATGGTGGAGCTTAGAGAAGTTTAAAGTTTGTAAGAAGATGTTCCCCCCTGCCCCATGTTTTGAAACTAAAGGAAGAAAATGTTGAGTTGGTATTGTATTTGTAGGTCTAAAAACCATCAACATTGAATGTGGACCAATGTTTTCTAAAATATTAGATTTTCTTGGCTTTACTGCCTAAGTTTGAAAATTTCAATTTACTGTCCAATTTGTTCCTTATCACTGAGGGTCTTTCAGAGATCAATGACAAAATTTGTTAAGGATATAGATATTACTATGTATAATTAGATCCTCAGAGAGATTCCTACTTAATGATTAAGAATCAATGCTAAACTATAGTGGAGAATAAGGAATAGTCAAGTTCATTAATGATGGCTAAGCCTGTAAATTACATTCACTAGAACTGACTGTTCCAAGAAGCAACTTTTTAAAAATAATCTAATAGGGAAATCATTCCTTGAAATAGGAAGAGAATAATGAGAATATCACAAAAAATCTTAGAGAGTGGTTCAGAGAAATTTCATGGTACTTAATTATCATCATTTTATAGATCTACATACCAAATAGAAGGGGCACAATTTGGACTTCAGACTCTTCAGTGAATCACATAATGAAATGCTAAAGGGGATTTCATGGCAGATAGATTTCCTCACCTGGATGCAGGGACATCTGTTGCAAATAATAGGTAGCTCTTGAATTAAGAATCCTGACTACTTATCAGATGAAGCCCGAAACAGAATTACAACAGCAATCAAAGGAAGCAGGAGCAACTCTGGCCACGATAGTTATGGGGTGGTTTTTTAATGAGGTCACAAAATTCATTACCTAATGTTGCTTCTGGAGCCTCAGAGCTATGAATAACCAGTTCAAAGCTTATAGCAGAAACTAACCAAAAGCAACAAGGGGAACATAAGAAAGTTTAAACACACACATAGAAAGTCTTAATTTTTCTTTCAAAACATTAGTTTCGAATGACAACTTTTTTTTAACTTTTGTAAATTCACAGAAAGCAAATAGTCTCTGAGGCTAGGAGCAATTCATCACAGAAAGTAGGTACAACCTTGAACTCTGCTATGAATCTTAGTATAGTCAACATGAGACTGGCCTAGGGTTTGATTTTCTTATTCTAATATGGAAGCTTGCATTAGAAAATCTGTTTAGGCAATATATGTTAAAAAATATGTGAAAGGAATTTGTTGCATTTCTTGGAAGTTGGGAAAAAACCTACGTACTATTATAGATCGTGTGTGTTTAACTGTAGATATACCATGGGTAACTATGCCAGTATTGCTACAAATAAAAGTGATCAAGAACTTCATCCAAGAAGCAGCTGCTAACCATGCCTCAATGCCTCAACTCTTAGAGAACATGAAGTCTGTTACTTTCCATCAAAGGCACTGCTTTGGGACCCCACATGGACAGACTACTAGGGTTTACCCCTCAAACCATGGAATAACACATTTACCCAATTTGGTCTGAGGTGCTTCAGGGCTTGATGTGGTTTTAGGTCTGGGACGTGGACGACGAACTCGTGTTGTTTTATAAGCTGAAGGAAGAAATATTGGATTATTATTGGATTATTATTATTCTAGTGAAGGTGGTATTGGAAATAAAGTTCTAGATTTTCTAAAATATGTTTCCTTGAAATTTAAGGCATATATTTTTAAGATCCAAATGTTTTTGCCTAGTTTGTTCGTTATTTTATCACGAAGAGTCTTGAGGTAAAACTTACACATAAAATTAAGTCAAGAAGTGAAGAGTCCTATAAATTTCTAACTTTTAAAAAGGTAAGGACTATCATCAAACCATAGGTAGCTTACAGTAAGAAATTTAAATATTCCCCCAACTCACGGAATTACACATTGTTATGTTTTAATTCATCTAGAGAAGATAAGGACACTCCCGACTGCATTTGAAGCTCAGCTTTAAAAATGAGCCCCATTTAGACAAAAGTAGTACATGATACAAATTCAATTAAGATTACACAGTAGAAAAATACCTAATCCTATGCATATCTTTTAAAACAATAGGCAACTTCTTTTAGAGTCTTCAATACTCTTATTGAGAAGGATAATCAAGTTGCAAACAGCAGAGGATGACAAGATAGTCTTAACAAGCTAGTGATAATGTGATGATGATGAGGAGGATAATGATAGAATGAGCTGATAATGGGCAGGAATAAAATGTTGTGGAACATGGAATATCATTACCTAATGTTGTTTCTGGAGCCTTGGTTGTGCGAGTGACAGGTTCAATGACGGTAGGAAGAACTAGCCAAAAACAATAAAATAAACCAAAGAGATTTAAAAAATGTACTTGAAGACTAATTTCAGAAGCTAATTTTTAAGCTTCAGGACAGAGAGAAAGGAGACACATACTTGTTCTTTGCAGATCTGACCAAATTATGGCCAATATCCATTAACCTCATAAGACAGGTTATGCACTTTGTTCAGTATCACTGTGGTCAACAAGAAGTTCTAGATGTTTGGTTATCTGACCCTTGCTAGTATGGAAGACTTTGCTAGATGAGCTTTTTACATGTTTATGAATATTAACATGTTAAACTTTTCTAACTACTGGAAAAAGCATTTATCAGTCTATTTGCACTTCTATACAAGCTGACATATAAATGTCTATTTTGTTCACTATTTCAATAATCATGGGTATAATAATGAATTCATTCACATGTTCAAAAGTATAAGGATCAATGTAAAAAATGGGGCATGCTCATCAAATTTTCAAAGTGGTTCTTCATTCAGTAAAAGACAAGAAACTCTTAAACTCTGTTAAATAAGGAGAAAGAATCAGCCTATTCTATCATAAAAGCCCATCATTTAAACTTTTAAGATTTAGGCACATTCAAAAATTCGACCATTATCTAAAAGCATTATTCCTTGAAATAATAGATTCACCAGTACAATCACACAGATCGTAATTCAATAAAAAGTAACACAATAAAAAACACGGCATTTCTACAATTGATGAGGAAAACGCAAGTGAGAAGAATAAGAGATAAATGGGAATTCATGTTTGAAAGAAAGCTTTATAGTCAACACTTTAAACACTTGTGCATGATCACAGGACCATGTCGAGTAGATACGCAGCATCTGACATCCTGAAATTAGTATATACACAGTTCTCTTAGATTCAACAGATAACATAGAGCTTAGCATAATTACAAGATAAAGATTGGAATAGAATGACAACAGAGGGGTTAGAAATGGCTTTAAGATGCAGGAGAACCTGTGGCTATAATGGTATGACAATGAACAGGAAGAGCACCATTTGGAGGACACATGCTCATTACCCACGATTTCTGGAGCTTCAGTTCTAAGAGTACCAGGTTCAAGATCTGTAGTAGGAACTAGTCAAAAAACAATGAAACAAACACTTGTGAAAAGTCAGCAAATTAAATCTTACCAGTATAATATTGCTTCAGTAGGTACACAACAATTTGAAAATTTTTTGGAAATCACATATTTCTTATTTAATGACTTGGTCACCTAAAGCCAGGTAGGTATTCTTTTATGAGACAGTCATAGCATACACAATCCAGTAAATATCTTCATAAAGTCAACATGAGTTTCTCCTAGGTATCTAACTACCTAATTCCAATCATTGTAGAACACTGATCTAGGAAAATTATCTAAACATTTTACCAAATATATACTTAGGTAACTGTTCTGACAATTGTTGACTTTTCTGTGGAAGCTTTAAGAAAACAATATGTCTAGGTTCTCATCACAAGGAAAAATATTTTTCTACTGCTTTCATCTGTCTATATGAGGTGATGGAAACTAAACAACTAAAGCTACTGTGGGGATCATTTCATGACACTTGCAAGTCAAATCATTATGCTGTATGTCTTAAACTTATACACTGCTGTATGTCAATTTTCTCTCAATAAAGTTGGAAGAAAATAGCATGTCTATATAAGCATGTATACAATAAGTAGATTTTGTATTTACAGATATGGAAGAGAATTAAGCCAAGTGAAGCATACAGATCTTGTTGAGAACACCTGTTTGGAAGTAGGCTGAGACCTTGTTTGAGGCAAAAGCACTCAATAAGTCAGGATATAAGAACAAATAATGTGTGATGCCCAGTAGAGCACTTAACGTGCTCTGTCTAATCACAAAAATGCTGTACCCTGTATAGGGGGAAGAGACCATTGCAGGAGAGACCACTGATACTTTTGGGTCAGATCCAAACTTCTGAGTCATACTTTCAAGGACTTTCTTCAACTGCTCTTATGGACCCTTCCAGACACACTACTCTTCATTACCACTGAGAAGCAGAACCTCCCTTCAATCAGAAGTCTGTGCTCACTGGTTGGTCTCTTCACCTTTCTTTTTGTCTGTCAGTCTCCACGATTTTAAGACTTCTTACTTCTGTCCTTCAGACTTTTCTCTCTTTCAGCTGAGAGATGTTTAGAACCCCTGCATAAAAGAACTCTGTTTGCACAGACATACTGCCTAGGTTCAATCTTTTAATGTTTCACACTGAGGCAGGTTCTGAATTTGACTCTACTCCAGACTGAGAAGTAAGAAGTCGCTGCCTTCTCTGATATCCTCCTAACTGTTGATGGGCTGTGGGGACAAGTAAGTTACTTCATGTTTGTTTCTTGAAAAAAAAAAAAAGATTGGTTTAAGACATTTTGTCTTTAGGTGAAGAATGGAATGGAATAAGAAAATGCAAATAAAGTACATAGTACATACAAGAGTAGATCCTTATGTAGAAGACAGAGTATTCAGCTATCACACGAGTCCCTGCCACCCCCTCATCACATTTTCCTCTGCTAACTCAACAGAGGGAGGCAGCAGCAGGCCATTCCGTGCCTCTAGCCACACAGGGCTCACATGGGCTATGACTCCCGCTGCTGGATCAATCCCAGACCCTCCAGAGCTGCAAGGACTCAGTCCTTTAATGAGAAACCCACATTTACCCAGTTTGGTTTGAGGTGCCTCAGCAGTTGTTGTAGTTTTAAGTTTGGGACGCGGACGACGGGTCCGTTTTGATGTTTTAGGAGCTGAAGAAAGAAAACTTTCAGTTACTTCAGAGTTTGTAGTTCAGCAGCTATGGGTAGCAGAACACATGTCTCCAGATTTCCTAAAACTTACTAGATTTCTTCATATTTTAGGAAGTGTGTCTTTAAATTTTTTAATTTGAAGCTTTCACCCTTATTATAATAGTATTTTTTTTTAACATGTGGAAGTTTACTGGGAGTAAGTCATATATGAAAGTAAGTTATTCATTTAAAAAAAAGAATCACTCAAAGAACTCTCTTTTGAATTAAAAAGGACAAGAATGATTGGTAAAAGATTATGGTGGTGGTGATGGTACAAACTCTTCGATGGTTTCCTAAAATAATACCATGTCATTAACTTTTCAATTAAAGAACAAATATCATATAGACAGCTTAAAAAAAAAAGACCTTTAGATCCATAAAGAACCTCCATTTCTAACTTTTGTTAGGGTTACAAGAATTGCTTTTTAAACTCAAACAAAACATTGGTTAAAAAACATATGTGATGACAAGAACAATTTCAGATGGTTACATGTATAACAATTGATCTGAGTTAGGTTCATGCATAGCTCTCTTAGAAACAAGGGATAACTTGTTTTAAGAGTCAGAGTCTTTGGTACTGTTAGGATGAAGAATATCATGGCATGATAACAGAGGATGATGATATAGCTTTATGAAGCAAAAGAACCTGTAGCTGTGATGTTGATGGAATGAGTTTGACAATGAGAAGCAAACGCACTTACTGAGGATCACGTGTTATTACCTTTTGTTGTTACCCAAGCATCAGTTCTGAATGTAACAGGTTCAAAGTCTGCAGTAGGAACTGACCAAAAGTATTAAAAAATAAACCAAATGATTGTTTTAAATAAAAGAAAACTTAAAACATTTACTGCGAAAAGGATCTTACTAGTATAACACAGCAAGTTTTTAAAACTCTTAAACTAGAAGGGTAAACAACTGGTTTTCTAATAATTGGCCATACCTAAGTCAGGTACCTATTCCCTTATTCCTCCTTTTATTATCTGATTCTAAATTAATAAGCCAACGTAGGATGTTTGGGTATTGGTAAGGACCTATCTTTGGAAAGAGATTGAGGCCTCAGCATGATGAATCAGATTGGATATCTCTCCATATTAAGCAAAGAAAAACATGTCTTCATGAACAAAGAGGAACTTGTTGATATTTGATCAAATCCCAATGGCTTCATCAGGTGCCTAAAAAGCTCCACCTTGGGAGTCCCATGTGGACCAACCAAGATCTAGAAAAGCTTTGAGTACCACCTTGAAATCAGATATCCTTTGTATTATGTTACAGTTAGACTTTCTCCTTTGGTTGGTCTCTATTATATCCACTCTTTCTGATTTTATTCTTTTCCATCTTTCTACTCATCTATGTCCCACAATGATTTCAAGGCTCCACTTTCTTTCTTTATTTATTTTGGGCACATTCCAGCTTTCATTGTCAATGCCCCTGAACTATTGTTATCCCACAAAATCAGCAATACTGAGAAAATCTTTTTCTTTGTTCAATAGAGAAGAAACAGTGACTGTTTAGAAACTTTCAAAATGAGAGTAAATTTTAGAATAACTAAAATAATTTTTAAATAATTTTTAAATCCACATAAATCTTTTATTAACATCTCTGTAAACCACAGAGGAAAATAATTAAGGCTTTTAATATGAAGTTTCCCACAATCAGATTTCAACCTTCAGCTCACAGTGTAATCGGTGTTTTCCACAATTACAAGTCCCTAAATTTCATTTGTAACAAGAATGAGATAGTTACACATGAACAGTGCACAGTCTAAATGTGATGAGTAAAAGTGCTTTGCTGACCTATTTGGTGTTTGAAAACTGGGATATTTTACTGAAAAAATTAAAACTTTGGAAACACCCTAAAAAAATCAGAAAGTCTAAAAATAGTCTGCATGGCAATAATTAGCAAAACTAAGTCATAGCTGAACTGTGTGGATGTGGAAGGAATTTTCCTGTTTGCCCCAGTCTCTACTCCTCTATAGTGTCTCATTTTTAGTTCTTTTTACTCATTTACAATATACACTTGGTCATTATAGACATTTGAATTTTCCCATCATGTACTGTTTTACGTTCTTGTCTTTGACCCTCCTTTCTGCTGTTTTTTTCCTCTCTAATGAATGCTTTCTTAAAACAAAAGGTTACCTCCTTTTTTCGAAGGTTACCTCTTGTTTTTACTTTTTCTATTTTAATTATTAAATTGTACATATAAATTTTATAATCATTAGTAAATGCATATGATTCATGCACTTTTTCCTATATTTGCTATTTTCATAAGAAAAAGAACAGTAAGAAAACAAATATTTATAGATAATATATAATATATATAAACAAATATAATGTGGATAATATAAATGATAGAAACTGACATGAAAAACTTTATAACATTGACTATATATGTATTTAAAATTATTTATAATATATAAATATTATGTGGGAGACCTGGGTTCGATCCCTGGGTCAGGAAGATCCTCTGGAGAAGGAAATGGCAACCCACTCCAGTATTCTTGCCTGGAGAATTCCATGGACAGAGGAGCATGGCGGCTGCAGTCCATGGGGTCTCAAAGAGTTGGACACCACTGAGTGACTTCACTTTCTTTCTTTCATAATGTACACATATAATAATTGCTAATGTGTGTGTGTATATATATATATATATATCAATATATGATTGTTAAGCTCAAGGCAACAAGTATTATCACTTTTTATTTTTTTGCAGAGAAGAATGCATTTAAATAAGAAATTAATATCAAAATGAGAAATTTATATTAAACATACTTTAAAAACTCCAAATATTTGGAAATTAAATGTTCACTTAAAAATGATGGCTGTATCTAAGAAGCTATAACAAGGAAAAGTAGAAAACATTTTTAACAAAATAAAACTGAAATGAGAATTTATCAGAATTTGTTGCATGCAGCTGAAGCTGCTCAATGCAACTAAATAAAATGTGGAAAGCTGAATAAGGTATGAAAACAAATACTGGACCCTAGCATAAAATTTTGTGAAACTGGAACAAAATCTGTACTTTAGTTAATAATATTGCATCACATATTAATTTCCTGGTTTTTTTTAAACAACATAGTATCATAGTATTTCTTTATATTCTCAGAATTGGATTAGAAGTTTCAAGCCTCAAATGTTTTTAAATCACAAAAAATAAGCGCTCTAGACTTTAAGCAGTAACCTAGTAGTAATACTAGATTCCAGAGTAAATGGAGCTATATCAAAGTTTTAAGTGAATATAAATCAGAAATCTAGCATTATGTTTATACTTAGTCAAATAGGTAAGCCTTCATTCTTTCTAAATTTCTTTCCCTGCCCTAAAGATTTATGTACCTAGCACATCTTGTTGATAGCACACAAATATCAATCTTATATTTTCATAGATGTGTATATTGCCATCTTCTATTTTATTTACCAAGGAAAGGCTTTTGTTTTCAACAGTCTTGTAGGTTTTAGGACTAAAACACATCTTCCACGTCTGATACAATAGCACCTTTGGAGGCTACTGAAGGCACTTAATGTTTATCAATTTGAACTGAATATGCCTAATTTTTCTAGAGAAGCTTATTTTCAAAAGATAAGTGGAAGTTAATAAAGTGTACAGCAACAGAGATCTTTACACCGGAAGTATGAGGCATTTGGCTGCCCTACAAATCTCCCCCTACTGTGCTTTTCTTGCTAACTCTACAATAGGAAGTTGTATCTTTAGTCTCTGGGGGCATACTGGTGACTCTCAACAACTAAGATTACTCGTCACCCTGTTGGGTTAGGTTGTTGGAACTCTAAGCCAGGAAAACTTTTACCTGGTTTGGACTCAGGTGCTTCAGCACTTGGTGTGGTTTTTGGTCTGGGAAGTGGATGAATTGTCTGTTGTGATGTTTTAGAAGCTGAAGGAAGAAATTCTTGGGTTATTACATAACAACATTACCCAGGGTTCTGGAACCTATGGGAAGCAAAAACATGACTCTAGATTTTCTACATCTTATTTGATATTATTAGATATTTACCTTTTTAGTTTGAGATTTTTGTCACATACATAAATTCCTTTTGTATCTTCTTTTATCATAGAAGATTTGTTGAAGACAAAAATCAATTTTAATATAAGAAATATAGATTAGCAATTATAATCAAACTTATAGAGCAATGTGGTTGGGCAACAAAAAGGTTAGGGACTTTGCTAAATTTCAATAGATAATGAAGGACAAACTAAATGTGAGCTTTATAATTCAATCTTTCAATCTCTGGTACATGTTCTATGTAACTATTAAAATAAGAACACATTACTACCTAAATAGAAGCAAAACAACAAAAATACTAAGGAAATGGAAAAAGGGTAGAAATGTAGATGTGCAAAGAATGGATCCTCTTGGCTCTGTGAGAGTAGTTGTTGATGGCTTTATCTGTCTAAACAAGAAACAGATCTGTGATGTCTTTGAAAACCAGTTTTTACCACAAGCACTGCTTGAACAAAACACAAAATGACACAATTTCAAACATGTTACCCAGCAAATATCTTAAAGTAGGCTCACCTACAGCTAATTCTATTAAAAACAACTGATAATTTAAGAGTTTTCATAATTATAAGAAGAATGTAGATAAATGGCCACAAAGAATAAAACTACTGTCACATGGAGCAAGATGAAACTCTGAGCCCAACAATAAGCAGGATAAGGCTTGTTGAAAACACAGTGTATCATTACCTAATGTTGTTCCAGGGGCCTCTGTTCTAACAGTGACAGGTTCAAGGGTTGTAGCAGGAACTGACCAAAAAATAATACAGTAAAGCAAAGAGATTTTAACATATATGAAAAGTTAGAACATTTGCACCCCAACAAGATTTGCTTTTGTATCATTCCTTCACAAACAAACAAAAAATAACAGAGAAAGAGCAGATGACTGTTCTTTGGCCAAGCAATAGTTATGGTCAGTCTTAGGCTTAGCCTTGAACTATCTTGAGTCAACATGAAATTCTCCTAGGTTTTAACTAATGAATTCTATATGGAAAACTCTCCACTGGAAAATATTTTCAGGCATTTACCTAATATACAGTGAGAAAAAAAAAAACTGTCTTTAAAGTAATCTGATCAACCTGTACTTCAATGGAAGCTGAAAAGGAGCACATCCTATGTTTAGGTTAACATGGATATAATAGATAGTGTGTACATTTGAAGTAGATATAAAAATTAATCATGGAAGGGGTGGTGTTGGTCCTGCCAAGCTATGGAAAGAGTCAGAGACCTCTGTTCAAATCATGACACATAAAAGAGCAGGATAAAGTGGTCACTCAGTCTGTAATATTCAGTAGAGCATCTTTCTGGCCTAAGCCCGGAAAAAAGTGGAAATCAGACTGTTGACATCTTTCAAATCTAAGCTCCTGAATCAAGTTCTCAAAATCCTCTTTCAATTGGCTGGATGGATCCAGCCTAATGTAGCATCATCAGTAGCCATGTTTGGACCACTAAGAAGTAGGACAGTCCGTTCTAGGTAACTCCCCACCCCACCTCCACCACATACCTGGTCCTTCTGTCTTGGCTCATGTTTCCCTCCACATATACAAATCCTGTAGTGGGCCCAAACCTTAAGGGCCAAGGGCCAAGTCCAGTCTACTTTGATTTTCTCCTTTGTCTCATGAAAGCTTATGCTCAACTTTACCATTTTAGAAGTAAAATAAGTCTCCCACAGGTGACATATCACCCACTGCTGCTGCTGCTGCTGCAGTGGGGGTGCCATTGCCTTCTCCATTGATCTAGGAATTTGCAAGCTACTTTCAATTTATTTGCTTGAATGGAATATATTGGCTTTGCTAAAGAAGTTTTATCTTTAAGATCTGAGTGGAATTTTATAGTGAAAAACTTACTAAATGTATATCAAAGATGACTCTCACATAGAAAGAATTAGGTATTCTGGCACCAACTGTGTCTTACACAGTCATGTTCTCCTCAACACCTGGTAGAGGAGATATTACTAATGCTGTCTCATAACTTCATACTTAGAGTAAGAGTTTTGGGTCCCCACTGGGACAAGCTACTAGGGCTCACCCTTAAACCAACAAATTGCACATTTACCCAGTTTTGTCTGAGGTACTTGAGGGCCTCGTGTGGTTTTAGGTCTGGGACGTGGACGACGAGGTCTTTGTGATGCTTTGGTAGTAGCTAAAGAAAGAAAAGACTTATGTTATTCTATATCTTACAGCCCTGGGTACTGAGGAGAGCTTTTTCAAAACCTGTTGGATTTTTAAAAGTTCTATGAAACTGTAGTCTAAAATTTTCACTCTTTTTATGCCAACGCATCATTGAGGGTCAAATTACTTATTCAAGGCATGAAAATTAGAACTTATAATCAGATTCTCACATTAGTCCCTCTCTGAGGGAAAAATGAGAAGGAAGACTCAATTCTGGTGCAAGGGAAGGGGAGGTTAGGATCACACTAAGTAAAAGTTTTACAATTAAAATTTCAGATTTGGAAAACTTCCTGTTTGTCAAATTGGTAATAAAACACAGCATTACTTAAAACATCAACAAAGAAGCAAACATACCATGCAAATAGTTATTTTTTTAAAATCTAGAAATGTAGAAGATGTGCAAAGAAACCTAAGAGTAGTTGTTATTGCTCATCAGCCTGGAGAAAAAAAGAGATCCAAATTTGTTTTCAACTCAGCTTTAACACAGAACACTGTTCAACAAAGCACAAATCAATGTGATAATTTCAAATGCGCCACATGGCAGGTAGATCTTTTGAACTAAGCACACGCCTGCTCTCATAAAAACAACAGGACATTTTTTTAAAGAGGCTTCAGCACTCTTCAGATGAAGGAAGTGATTGAATTGCAGTAGAGGATGATGATGACATTTTGTGAAAAAAGAAAAGCACATGATGGGGATGGAGGCTGAATGGACTGCACAAGGAGCAACATCACCACTAGGAGAATGGCACAGTGTGGTTACCTAGTGTGGTCCCAGATGTCTCCGCTGTAAAAGTAACAGGCTCGAAGTCTGTAACAGGAACTGAAGTAATAAACAAGAGAGGTTTGTTGTGTTTTTTTTAAAATAAAGTATGAATAGCTACAACATTCATGCCAAAATGAATCTTGTCAGTGTAATACTATCTCTAGAATACTTTTTAAAATTTCTGAATGAAGGGTGTTATGGACTGGTATCACCTCAAGATTCCTATGTTGAGGTCCTAAATCCCAGTGTGACTATGTTTGGAGCTAGGGCCTTTAAAGATGCAGTTAAGCTTAATGAGGTCATAAGAATGGGACCAGAAGCCAGAAGGACTGCTGTCCTTATAAGAAGAGGGAGAAACGCAGGGAAGCTTTCACACACAGAGACGGCCACATGAAGACACAAGAAAGGAGAAAGGCTCTGGGACATATTAAACTCGCTGATGCCTTGACCGTAGACTTCTAGCCTCAAGAGCTGTTGTCTAAGCCACCCAGTCTGTGGTATTTTGTTATGGCAGCCCCAGCAGACTAACAGAAAGGGAAATCAATTGTTGTGCTCACACTTGGCCAAACTGTAGTTAGGGACTTCCTCATCTCATGAGAGAGCCATTACCTTTGGTCTCTGTTTAGCAGCACAAGAGGGAAACAGTTCTTGAAATTAGTGCTTGATCATCTGCGTCTGCTCTGGTAGACTGCAGGACATTCTTAGGTATTTAGTAAATGTTTCTGCTAAGCTGCTGCTAAGTCGCGTCAGTCGTGTCTGACTCTCTGCGACCCCATACACGGCACCCAACTGGCTCCTCCGTCCCTGGGATTCTCCAGGCAAGAATATTGGAATGGGTTTCCATTTCCTTCTCCAAGAAAATATGTTTCTAACAACCCTCAAAAAGCATGTGAAAAACTAACCTGTACTTTTGTGGATGCTGAATAAAGAAAGTGTCTACTATGTTATCAAATTATGGTTGCAGAAACAGTTCCTAAATAACCAAGCAACCATTACACAAATAGCCCCAAATGGCTCTGATAATACTGCTGAGAACTCAGTTCTGGAAAGATCTTGTGACTTCTGTCCAAAGAAGAAGACTAGATAAGGGGAAGCCGCTTAGTCCATGGATCCAGTAAAGCACTTGTCCACTTTCAGCACAGGGAAAACTATCCAAGTGTGGAAAGAAG
This sequence comes from Aepyceros melampus, assembly GCA_006408695.1. NCBI lineage: Eukaryota > Metazoa > Chordata > Mammalia > Artiodactyla > Bovidae > Aepyceros > Aepyceros melampus. The sequence goes on from SJXQ01007500.1 coordinate 389,727, forward strand.
AGATATTATGATGCTCATTAAGAACAATACTAGTCTTAGCCAGCCTCGCATGGTGTTGTTCAAGCACATCATCCCCAACAAAAATGCTTTATTTGTCACATAGAGAAAGCAGGATCTCTGCTCCCTCTGGCTGCCTCTATGCATATCTTTTTTTCATCTTTGTTCACTCTCACTTACCCACTTGAGCAAATTCTAATGTGACGTCAAGACCCAAACTCCTTCTCTGCAGTAGAGCAGAGAAGCCCACGTTGATTTTTAACTTTTTAAAGGTCTGCCATGCAAGTATGAGATGAAAGAATTTGGGTTCCTTCCACTAACAACTAGGGAAGAACTATTGATCCAAAGTACCCTTTGTGGATTACACACTGCCCATTAAAAAAGCCTCGCTATAACAAATCTATACTTAATGTTTGTATACCTAAGAAAAATCTTGAATTTGCAAAAACACTCTGCCCTATTCTCATTCTCTAGGATGTTCACATAAGAAAAATGCTTGTGCTTAACTAGCTTGCAGACTGAGAAGCAAACCTCTTACTACCCAGACTTGGAGAGAAGATTATGTATCTTTCAAACCAGAACTCCTCGCCAGCTCTGAAGGCACAAGGACTCTTCATAGTTTCCTCACTAGGAGGTAAATAGGTTTCCATTTTCAATCAGTGGCAGGCTACCACATTGCTTAAGTCAAGAACCCTTTTTTTTTTTTTTTTTTTTTTGCTTTTGTCTGGTATAACCTCCACTGCATCTGGACATGAAGTAGTTTTAAGTTTGTATTGTAAATGACGTGTCTATTGGGATGTTTTGGGAAGCAGAAAAGATAAACTTGGTACTTTAAAGCTTATGCTTCTGAAAATCACAGGTTTTTGGAGAAAAAAGTTTTCCAAAGCTTGATAGATTTTCTTCGATTTCAAGAAATGGATCTGTCTAGGGTGAAAATTTTGCCCTGATTATGTGTATATCTTCCTTTGTTATTGATGATACTTTGGGGAAAAAGCTGATACATAAAATGAAGGTAATAATTCAGATAGTCAAGATATGTATTTTTATCACATTCTCCTAGACTTCATTAAAAAGATTGAGTCATTTCTAAACTATGTTGGAGAGTAAGGGGGAGTCAGATTCAACTTAAGGATGAGGCTTACTATTTAAACTCATTAGCCTTGATCACATTCCTGGTAGACAATTCACTACAAACATATCACACAAGTGTTAAAACAATAACAACAATAGCAACAAAACAGGCAGATAAAAAAGGCAGGTGTACAAAGGATGTATAAAGGAACTTCCAGGTCACGGCCTGGTTAGCATAGATCAGGATCAGGCACTCTAATAAATACATGAAATTTACCTTAACAGAGAACTCTGGTTGAGTTAAAAACATAAACTGGTACGAAAAAATGTTTAAATATGTTACAGGATAGGAAGATATCCCAAACTAGATCCAGGCATGGCTCTCTTTAGAACCAGAGGTAACTTGTTTTATGCATGTTTTTCTCGCAAGATAAAGAATGTAACTAAATGGCAACAGAGTGGAATGAGTAGAAGTTTGACAATGAGTAGGGAAAGCTCTTGCTAAAGGTCAGAAAGTGACATTTACCGAATGCTGTCTCCGGAGCCTCTTTTATAGGAGTAACTGGTTCAAAGACTATAGCAGGAACTGACCAAAAATAACAATAAAAAAGAAATGTTAACGATTTATACAGTCTCACAGGGATATGATTTATCTGCACTCAGTTCAGTTCAGTCACTCTGTCAAGTCCGACCCTTTGTGACCCCATGGACTGCAGCATGCCAGGCCTCCCTGTCCGTCACCAACTCCCAGAGTTCACCCAAACTCTTGCCCATCAAGTTGGTGATGCCATCCAACCGTCTCATCCTCTGTTGTCCCCTTCTTCTCCTGCCTTCAATCTTTCCCAGCATCAGGTACCAGTTTATCACTCAGGAAGGATTGTCTTTGTTTGTAATCAGATAACTGTCCCTGAAAAGTGCCTGTGAAATTTCTCATTCTATGATGATCCTAGTCTAGGTACCAAAGTAGACCGTACCCATCTTGCTAAATCTGTGCTTTGGAAAGAAAGCACAAGCTTTGCCCACCTGGAGTACTTAAGAGAGCAAGATAAAGGGCAGCCATTCAGTCTGTGGTTTAGCTGTATCCTTTTGTCATGTGCCTGGGAAAAGCCTCCCATACTGATTTTCCTACATGAAACTCAAACTCCAAAGCCCAGCAGTAAAAAACCTTTTTCAACTGGCCCTATGAGCCCATTCATTCTGTATAACAGCAGCTTCAGTATAATGTTCTGATCAGCACTTAGAAGCCTGACAGAGAAGCCTCTGTCTCCTCTCACTGGTCTATACACATCCTGCCTTTTTGAACTTCTTTGTTCCCTGCTCCCTAGTCATCTAAATCTATAACAGTTTGAGTGCTCAAGTCCTTCTTAACTACTCTGGTCCACTCTTGATTGTTTCTTTAAATTACACATTGACAAACTATGGTCCATAGGCCAAATCTTGCCCATAGCTTGCTTTCAAACAGCCAGTTTCCATTTTTAAATGGTTGTAAGAAAAAGGAAAATAGATATCAGAGACTACCGGGGCCACAAAGCCCCCGGTATTTACTAAGTTGTTCTTTACAGAAAATACTATCAACTCCTGCCTGGATCTGTACTATGACGTATACAAGCTAGACAGTTACAGAGAAATAATCTATTTGCCCAAGTATATGTTTGTTGCACAGCTGTTTCAGTCTACACACATTCAATATATAAAGGATGAATAGCATCGAATGATAAGCCAATGAAACAGACATTTAGAGAGAAGATTCTAATTCACAAAGAGGAAGGGATTCAGCTACCACCTAAGACCCATCCAGCTCTGCTCCGCTTGCCTACTGTGGGGTGAAAGCGGCTGCTGATGCCAACTTGTCCCTTCACTTTCTCTAGACTCCACAGGGATGGGTTCTGGGATTCCTCAGCCAAAATCTACACATTTACCTGAGTCCTGAGGTGCTTCAGGACTCAGTGTGGTTTTAGATTTGGGATGGGGATGATGAATTCATTGAGGCACTTTGGGAAATAAAGGAAGAAAACTTCAGGTTAATAGAGTGGTTTGAGTTCCAGAAGCTATGGATAGGATTATTGCTATAATTTCTTGAGTTTCAGGAAATTTTTCTTTTGACTTTGAAATATTTGTCACTATTTTGATTATTGCCTCTATTTTCAATTATATTACTATGAAAAACAAAAATCACTTAGAAATATTCATTGATATATCAAGGAGATCCTCAAAAGTGATTTCTAAATGAAAAAAAAAATCCAAAAACCTACTGTATTATGGTGATGGTGGGAGAGGGGTAGGGTGACTTTATACTAATAATGGGACACATAATTTCAATTTATTGGCCTTGGGTATATTTTCTATTTCACTCCTTACTGAAAAAAAAAAGACCATATCATTGCCTAAAATGACAACATAAAATCAGACAGGTCATAAAAATGTAAAAATTTAGATCTGGGCAAGAATTACTTCACACCATAACAGTTGTGACAATGTACTTGCTTAGATCAAGGAAAGACACCCCACTTGCAACCCAAATGATTGTGTTTGAAACTCAGTAACACAGAATGTGATTAAAAGGTTACATGGGGATGAGATGCTACAAATTCAAACCCATTGCCTTAAGCATATATATACTAAGCTAAGTTCATATTTGACTGTCTCAGTAACAAATGAATTGTTTTAAGACTCCAATATATTAAGAAATAATTGAATGACAATAGAGAATGACAAGGGTCTTGTGAAGCAGGAGAAGCTGAGGTTATGATGGTGATGAAATGGGCTTCAAATGCGCAGAAGCAGATGCTGATGGATACAGTGGGTCATTACCTACTATTGTTCCTGGAGCTTCGGTCCTAAGACTGACTGGTTCAGGGACTGTGGCAGGAACTGATCAAAAGTAATAAAAGAAATCAAAGAGATTTTTGTGAATTCATGAAATGTCAGAAAGTTCATCTTTTACCAGTAAAAACAATGCTTTGAAGTGGGGAGAAGGAGGGAAATGATGGAAAGTTAACATAAAAGGCAGGAATTATAGGGGTGGGAGGTGAGAGATGGAGGCAATATGGAGTAGGGGGTCACACCAGGGTCTGTCCACCACACACAGAACAGGCAGCCACAAAAAAGCTGAGACCATACCCTCTAAGAGACTAAGTCCTTAATGAAAACAGTGGCATTTAACAAAAAAGGAACAACCTCTCAGCTTGTGATACCATATTAAATTAGGTTATCTTCAGTTCTAAGAACAGAAAAAGCATGGTCCTGTGTAGAAATAGGGATCGCTGAAGCCTACTGGATCAAATTTAAGCTCTTGAGTAGATATCCTTGTCCCCTTTAGTTCATTCTATGGGTACAGTCAAGGGAATGTATGAATAAGTCACCTTATATCTGGTCATCAGCTTCATTCAGCACATTTCCTGTTTTCAGCCTTTGTCTCCTCAACCTTCCATTCATCCAAATTCTGTTCTGATGTTTCCCCTAATTATTCTGGATCTCTTTCTGTTCCAAATATTTACATTTCCAGCATATAGCATTTATACTATTTGAGAAATTATTTTATACTTGTATACACACTGCCTTATGTTATTTTCTATCTTTTTATGCAGGAACAACTTTTGTTTACAAAGTAATTGGGAAATAAAACAGAATTACTACTTCTGATGTGTCTCACAGTTGCTAATACAGTTACCGGGACATGGAAGGGATTAATAATAAGAGTAGCTTCCACTCTTAAGAGATATGTAAGACATGTACCAATTATGTGCACAGAATTCAGGGTTCCAACTGGGATAGAATGTTTGGACTCCTTAAACCAGAAATCACATATTTACCCAGTTTAGTCTGAGGTGCTTCTGGATGGGGCGTGGTTTTAGGTTTGGGACGTGGACCACGGGGTCTCTTTGTTGTTGTTGTTGGAGCTGAAGGAAGAAAATCTAGAATTAATATAGTGCTAATGGCCCCAATAACTCTGAATAGAATAATATAACCAGGTTCTAGGCTTTCTAAAATTTACCAGTTTGAGTGGAGAAAACTTTGTTACTTTCGTTTGAAATTTTCTCCTTTAACAGATTAACAGGTTTTCTGACTAAGAATTCTCTAGAGATTAAAAATTATATAACAGTTATGTTTAAGAAATGAAGATGAGGAATTATCATTTCCTTGAAACCATCTCTAATGAGAAATCTTGCTTAACTGTGATGGTATGCAGAAGTTCAAACCATCCTGTACTATCCTCTTATAATTTAAAACAAGTAGGTTTGGGCAAGTTTTCCACTTGATAATTTCCTAGAATAATGACACAAAATTAGATGAAACATTAATAAAATAAAACAAAAATCTTGTAAATCTTGAACTATAGAAAGTAAAATGCTTAAAGAAACTTCATGGTATAATAATTAACATTCTGTTGGTGGTCTAAATAAAGGATACATGGAAAATCACATTTGGATCCCAGTTCTAACAAACAGCACAGTGTAAACAGAGACTCAGATTGATGTGATGCAATTATAAGCTAGGAGATGGAGTCAGTAGCTATCTCAAAGTTTATACACATTAATGTTAGAAAGAAGGCCTTTTCTATTTTAAGGTATGAATACAGCAATAAGATGACAACAAATTATGACATCATCATCTCTATAGCACCACAGATAAGTATGAAAACGAGTAAAGAAAACACATCCTGAAGGGTATAAAGGATCATTACCTAAAGATGTCCCAGGAGTAATAGGTTCAAAGTCTGTAGCAAGAAATGATCAAAATAATAATAATGAAAGAAATGTTAAACATGTAAGAAAAGTCACCAAGCTCTCTTGAAAATGAACTTTACCAGAGTAGCATTGGCTCTACTGCCAGAAAGCAAAATTTTTAAAGTTCTGAGGTGAGGGTACAAAGGTACATGATGTTATAAAATCTCCATATAGTTACCTACAAGTGTTGCTTTTATATTACCTTACAATACAGTAGTAAACTCTGCTTAGAGAAATCTTTAGGTATCTGTCTAACAACATTATGGTTAACAATTATGAGAAAATAACGTGAAAGTATAATTTTAAACACTATATATTGGAAAACAAACAACTAGAATCTATATCATGATAGTTGCAGTTGTTGATATATTGGTAATGAATAATCAAAATAGGCAAGGCTCTTTTTTGTTGAAAGTCTACTTTGGAAAAAGGCCAAGACCTCTGTCCAAACAAAGGCCTATAAAAGAACAAGGTACAAAGGGTATTCAGTCTGAAAAACATGTCAGTGCATGTCTCTGCTATCAGGACAGAAAAGAGCTGACCCAGGAAGGACAGGAGAGTATCCCACGGTTAAGTAGCTCAAATCCAGTCACTGAAGTCAGGCATTCAAGGTCCTCTTCATGGACCCACTAAAAAGTAGCATCGCTGTCCACAATTTCTGAGCACCAGCCAAGTAAACACTGCTTTCCTCCTTTCTCACAATCAAGCTCTCCTTTAAGTCCTATCTTTCTGTTGTCACCCACAAATATGGTACCTTCTTTCTTCTGTTTATGGTATTCCTCTTCATTCCTCCAACAAATCTACAAACTATACACATTTGAAGGTCCACATTACACTCATCAGCCCGTGGATCTTTCACTTCTCTAAGAAAAAAGTGTGTCTAACAGTTGGTAAAACTCAGTAAGTAAGCTGCTTTGCCCACATTCCTCTCTACCCATTTATGAACAATTTCACACAAGAGCAGCATCCTCACTCAATGAAGCCAAGTCATTTGTTTTTTCTAAACTATTCCTCACAATGCTAATGTGGCGTTTCATCAAATAAGAGATTAACTGGACTAAATAGGTTAGATACTCAACTAGGTAAGTTTTTGCTGAGCCAGAGTCAAAGAGAAAATGTAATCGAATGGTGAGAGAGACAAATAAAATGTAAGGTACCAAGAAGGTCCTAAGAAGTATGAGGAAGTAACTCATCCTGTCTAGAACATTTGTAACTTGGACACCATCCTGAAGGATCACAGGGTTACTAGGCGGCAAGTAATTACACTCCTACCACAATACCACATCTAACAGGAGTTCATAGGCACCAGGAACCACATATTTACCTAGTTTGATCTGAGGTGTCTCAGGTCTTGGCGTGGTTTTATGTTTGGGACGTGGACGTGGGCGGCGTTTTCTTGTTTTTTGTGATGTTTTTGGAGCTGAAGAAAAGAAACTGGTTAATGCTGTCTTATGATTTCAGAGAGAAAGGATTATTCATGGCCATAGGTTTTCTAAAAATTGTGCAGATTTTCTTGAGTCTTGAGAAATTTGGTTTGAGACTGGTTTCAAACCAGTCTCTCTGGTTTGAAAGTTTTTCATCTACACGCAAAAAAATTTGTGGAAGTGTCTGCTAACAGTTCTTTTGAGAGAGAACATATAACCTTACTTTAATTATCTGAAAACTTTACTATTACTGCTGGTACAAAATTTTCAAAAAGGACCCTGATCCAAGGGAAATCAGAAGTATAACTTTCTATATCACATTAGAAAGGGGCCCAGACTCTCCTGCTTTGTGTTATGTTTAGAAATTAGTTGGTTTAGAAATTAATTTGGATTATACTTAGAAATTACTTGGTTTAGGCATATATACCATATCTTAAAACAACTTTCCATTGCTGGCCATAGAATTACATCTGATGTTTATAAGGTATGCATACACAGTCATGTTTGACTCTTTGTGACACCATGGACTGAAGCCTGCCAGGCTCCTCTGTCCAGGCAAGAATATTGGAGTGGGTGCCATTTCCTTCTCCAGGGGATCTTCCCGACTCAGGGATTGAACCCGTGTATCCTGCATCTGCTGCAATGGCAGGCAAATTCTTTACTACTGAGCCACCTGGGAAGCCCTGTTTATAGGGAAGAGACTCCTAACTATATCTGGAATCCAGCAGAACCACAGGCTCTGTAGAGTTTTAGGAAAACTGGATAATATGAGTGATAGCTTCATACAGACTTATATTTTAACCAAGTGACCTATTTTAAACATCTTCAATACATTCAAAATGAAGAATATAGTTGAGTGACCAAAAAGGACGATGAAAGAATCTTGTAAAAGAGAAAACCCATTTGACCAAGATGATAATGGAATAGAGTGGACAATGAGCAGAAGTGTTCTTGCTTAAAAGATACAAAAGATTATTACCTAATGTTGTCCGAGGGGCCTCAGTTCTCAGAGTTACAGGTTCAATGTCTGTGGCAGGAACTGACCAAAAGCAATTCAATAAACAATGGAGATTTAAGAAATGTGGGAAAAGAAAGAAAATTATTTGAAAATGAATCCTTTTAACCCTATAATGTTTAAAAAGAATTTATGAAAAACTATTTTTTCTGTAATAACTAGCTGAACTCTGGTACTCATTTATCTCACAAATAACTGTACCCCTTTACACTTTGCTTCTCTATGAGGCCAATGAAAAGTATTTTTTTGTGGGAGGTTTAATTATATGATTACAGTTATACTGGAAACTTGGCTCCAAAAAATCTTTTGTCCGATACAAAATTTTTAAGTTACTCTTAAAAATCATTATGAAAACTTGTGTTAGTATTTGACACCACTATTACTAATTTTTTTTGAGAAATAGTGGCAGCAGTGAGAATTTTTTAAAATGTTCTTAATCAATCTGTTTATTGGATATCTGTAACACATAGGCAAAAGATAAGCTTATGCCTTTTTTCCACAATAAAGGTGGTACTCTTTCTTGCAACTTGTCCTTATTTATCCTTTTATTTCAAATGGATACTTGGGAGATAACTATTCAAGTGAGGAACAGAGATGATTAATAAAAAAGTCTGGAAAGTAATAACTTTTTGCCTGAATAAACAGGATTCCTACAATTCTATAATATTCTGTAATGATTGAATTATGCATTAAAACAAAATTTAGATTTATGACTCCTTGGTTTTAAATTAGTGTCTCTATTTTAAATTAAATCCAGAAAATTAAATGTAAAATCAAAGATATCTTATCGCCAACTTCTGAAACACAGCATAGAGTAATCTTAAGCCACATCTGAAAACATTTTCTGAACTAACGGAAAACATGGTATCCAGAAGTGAAGGAAAGGGAGGACTACAAGGCAAAACAATATTCAAAGCTGACTGCCCTCAAACAAAAAAGGAATATTCCTGTTTTGTTTGGAATTCAACACCACAAGATGAACTTATCAAGAGAAAGGTCCAGTTAAATGGAACAGTATGAAATCACAAAAGAAAGGACTTCCCAAGAAAGAGATGATTACGTATTCTTTTTCAAGCCCCAATCAGCTTTTTCATTGCTTCTCTCCCACATATAAATCACACACATATAAAAGCGGAGATTTCAACAATGTCTTGGTTTGAAGGATGCACAGAGAGAGCATCTGTGACTCTTGCCAACACCAAGTGCTGCAAGCAATCTGTCTCTGAAGGTGATCAAAGAAAAATTCACATTCAGGAGTAACAAGCTGAGCTGCAGATGTAAGAATACCTAATGATATGAAAAAGTTTCCTGTTGAAAATAGCAAACAATTTTAGGGAATGAATGAAAATGTGGATGAATGACCACTGTTTACACAAGACACTACAGATAGTGACAGAGATGAGAGGGGTGAGTTCAGAGAAACAATGACCAAAAGGGAAGACATCCATCGTTACCTATGCTTGTGGATGGCGCTTCGGTCTCAGACGTAACAGGCTCAAAAACTGCACCATAAAAAAAATAAACAGATATAAGTAACAAAAGTAAGGAAGGCTAGACTTTTAGGTTCTCACTAATGTTTAATTCATACAGAAACTGGTTTATTCTAAGTTGATATAAGTTGCCTTCTTGATGGACTTATTTATTATGAGAGACGTTCTCTTAGTAAATTAGAATTTTCTACTAACTGGACTCTTAGGAGAAAACTTCAATTGAAAAACAATTGAATTTTCAGAACTGTTACATAGTATCTTTTTATTTGGTAGAAAATCAATGAATAGGTACCATTTAAAATGTAAGGTATTTTAGAGAAAGTCAATCTCCATGTGACTGTAAAGGAAGAACACATTTCAGCCTCCCCAGTGGTTGGTGCAGAAACCACTCTCGAAAATAAGTGAAACGAATCGCCAATCCAGGTTTGATGCAGGATGCAGGATGCTTGGGACTGATGCACTGAGATAATCCAGAGAGAGGGTGTGGGGCGGGAGGGTGGAGGTGGGGGTCGGGATTGGGAGTTCATGTACACTCGTGGCTGATTCATGTCAATGTGTAACAAAACGAATACAGTATTGTAAAGCAAAACAAACTAAAAAATAAAAATTAATTAAAGAAAAAAAATAAGAAAAACAAGCTTTATTACAAAAACAAACTGAGAAAACAAAGCCTGAAAATGCTCTAAGAAAAATGGAATCTGTTAGATAATCAGATGTAAATTTTTTTCTGTTGTTTAGTCACTAAGTCATAGAGTCCTACTCTTTTGCAACCTCATAGACTGTAACCTGCCAGGCTCCTCTGTCCAGAGGATTTCCCAGGCAAGAATACTGGAGTAGGTTGGCATTTCCTTCTCTAGGCGATCTTCCCAACCCAGGGACTGAACCCAAGTCTCTTCCTTGGCAAGTGGATTCTTTACCACTGAGCCACTGGGGAAGCCCAAACAATCTGCTATAAATTTTACTAGTTTTCCAAACATTGATTTGTTCATTTAACATATGAAATGAACAAAGTAGCCATATCAGTGTGGCTACCTTGAAAAGAAGGAACAAAGAAATCATGGTATTTAGGTTTCTATGCTTTACAACATGACAAATTGTAAGCATTCTCAGCAACATCCCCAAAGAGAAAGCATCTTAAGTCAAAGCATTGGAAATTATGTTTACCGGATGTAGGTGGTGGCGTATCTGGCTTTGCTGTGGGTTTAGAAAGTAATTGCTTTGCTGGTTTTGAGTCTGAAGAGAAAAGGGCTATAATTAGAGTCATGGCAGAGCTGTGAATGTGCTCAGTGTTACACACTGTTCTCCTAGTACTGAAAGTAGGGATTACCAGGCTGGATTTGAGGTACATCTGGTCTACATGTAGTTTTAGGCCGTTTGTGTCATTTCAATGCTTAAGAGAAAGGTATTAAAAATTAGCATAATGGTTGTAATTAAGGACATGTCATAATTAAGGACACATGCTCAAGCAAAGAGATTATATAAATTTAGTGACTATACAACAAAATTAATTCCTGGGGTGGAAAGGGTGAGAAATGTGTCCATTCTTACTGATTCTTCTGAAACCAAAAAGTCTTCAGGAAATGTTCAAAATATGTCTTTCAGCAAAAGTAAGAAGAACTACAATTACTTTTTTTGTATAAGTAATTTTTTAAATGACAAATATATTGTTATGTTTCTTAATTGATAGGTTTTTTTTCAGTATAAAAACAGTAACATAGAAATTCGAAACTTGCTTAGTAGGAAACCAGGAAAATAATCCATAAATATTTGAAATTATACACAGTGTTACATGGCTATTTCTGGAATTTTCTAAAGTAAGTCAGTGGCAAATTTATTGTGAACACTGAGAAATTGTAATAATTATAATCAAACAACACTAGGACTGAAAACAGTAAAATCAACTTGAGACTTCTAATATTCTCAAGTTATAAAGACTATACTACTTTTATCTTGGACCCAAGACCAAGAAAAATGCATGTGTCTTTGGTTACCAAAACATACTAAAAAAAATTCTTCAAAGAAATAGAAAAGCTGAAGAAGCCATTCTTTCATGCAGCTTTCTGAAAGCAATAAAGTCTTACAAGTTGAACGAATAAAGCAATGAAATGGTATGCACGACACTGGAATAAAACATTGCCATTTGTCAAGTCCAGGATGAGCACAGAAGTCCCTGAGAAAGAGTAGATGGTTTTCTCAACACAAGGACACATGATGGAAGGACAGAGGGTTTGTGGAAAACCAGGAAGTTGTGACCAAAACCGCAGATCTTCCCTGAAAAAGCACACAGAATTCTCTTAGAAGTCTCCTATCTTTAGGCTTTTCAGACCCAAATAGGAAAGGGGAGGGAATGCATAAAACAAAGCTGTGACACAGTGTAGAATTTCAGTCATGCCTGGGTGGAGAGCAGGAGAAGAAGAGTGACAACCCAGAAAGGAATTGGGGGAAAGCAAAATTACCGATTGTCGGCACCAAGGGTTCCGGCGGTACCATTGGAGGTTCCAGAGCTACAGAGGCAAAACACCGAAAATACTAATTATGTCAAGAAGCGGCATCTCGAGAAGGAAACATGACTCTTCCATCTTTACTTAAACTGGGTACTTTTTCTAAGTGTAATTTTCCTTTCTATTTCTCCCATTTGCCCCTCTTCTCCCTATTGCTTTCCCACACCTCATCTGCCGTGAATATAATCTTATACAATATTTTTCTGGTGCTCTACTTTAATGATCCACTTAGAAGCCCAACTTATTGCTCTGTATACTCAATAACTACAAATAAAAATATAAATGTATTCATAAAATGTGAATGTAGAAAGTACAGATGTTTAAATATGAAAATAAACTACACTGATTCCTGCAGCCCAGCTATTTAGGTGGTGAGTAAATGACAGTTGCTCAGTCATATCTGACTTGCGACCCCATGGACTTTATAGCCTGGACTATATTCCATGGACTATATAGCCTGCCAGGCTCCTCTGTCCATGGAATTCTCCAGGCAAGAATACTGGGATGGGCTGCCATTCCCATCTCCATTTAGGTGTAGATAGCTACTATGTCAGAAACCACCATATTCCATTTTTTGTGTTAACTGGAACCCTGAATGGTATGTTTACCAGGTTTGGACTTGGGCACATGTGGACTTGGTGTGGTTTTAGGGCGGGGACGACGACCTGGCCGTTTGGTCTTTGGTGGAGCTGAAGAAAGAAAATCAGCTGGTTAATATATGAACAGTGACCCTACAAACTGACCATCAATACTATGGGCATCTTAGAAGCATATTTAAGCCCTCTGATTTACTGCAGACATGTAGCCTTCTGTTTTTCATTATTTACCCAGTTGAATGAGGTCTTGCAAAATGGAGTTGTGGGATTTCTTTTTTTTTTTTTTTGCCAAATATTAATAAATAACTCTTCAAGAGAGCTCTCTATTTTTCTCTTTTGACTTGAGAAACTAAGAACTTTATACAGCTTGGAGAAGACAGTCTCATAAAATTTTTGAAGATATATTATGTTCAACCAGAATATTAGAAAAGTTACTTTTATTAATAGAAGCTGCTAGGGATAAAAACTAAAATTTATTTGGCCTAAGACTCAAAACAAAACTTTTTCACTTAGCATTTAAAAATCTGCAAATCAGTAGCATTTAAAAATCTGCAAATCAGTAACATGTGTAAAATGGATTTGAATTCAAAAATTATTTCAAGTTAGGCAAGTTTTAAGAACAAGATTTAGTTTTTGAACTACAAGAATTAAAATTTCCCCCCAAAAGAATAGAGAACTCTCACACACAAGTGAACATTAATGAACAAATCCATTACTGTGAGCCTGTTTAATAAAGATGCCAGCAGTCAGGAAGAGAGGAAACAAAGGTAGGTCACTCACTGCATTACCTAATGTTGTTGAAGATTTAGTTTCCAGCGTTCCAGGTTCTAAGACTGCATGAAAAATGACCAAGAAGGAATCAAAATCAAAGGAAAAATGATAAACTTAATTAAAATATGAAAAATGCTTAATTTTTAAGTTACTAAGTTGAGCAAACATAAATGGTGAAACTTTTATTCATATAAGAAATTGCTTTTCTATGTAAATAGATTACTGTGTTTTTAGACAAAATGAACAAAAATGCAGCTGGTCATTTAAGTTTGGAAAGAGAAAGTGGAAAAAAAAAAGCATGACTCTCATTTGGAAGATGTGAATGCAATAAAGTAACCAACAGCTCATATTATGAAGGAAAATGTGGGTAATTCGGTAAGATGGCACCAGCAGAACAGTTTTGCTCTCTTGAAGAAAAAAAGCTATAAAGATTGAGGGTGAGTTTTTCTCTTTCTCTTACTTAATAAATTTCCTAGTGAAATATCAGGATATTGAGAGCTGAACAGACCATAATGCTTTTAAAGAAAATCTATAAATGTTTGAGTTTTGAAAGCAAAAACAAACAAACAAAAGAACCCTCTAAAAATGAAAGCATAAATATGTCCTGGGGAAGCCATGGTCCTTTGTGGGGAATAATGAAGTTAAAACAAGCTCAGGACACAGTCCTCAGATATAAGAAGGGACAAAAAGGAATGTGGCAAATCACAATCAGTATGGCTGTCTCAGAGCTTCCGCTTAGTCAAGGCTGCTGCTGCTGCAGCTAAGTCGCTTCAGTCGTGTCCGACTCTGTGCGACCCCATAGACGGCAGCCCACCAGGCTCCCCCGTCCCTGGGATTCTCCAGGCAAGAACACTGGAGTGGGTGCCATTTCCTTCTCCAATACATGAAAGTGAAAAGTGAAAGTGAAGTCGCTCAGTCGTGTCCAACTCTTAGGGACCCCATGGACTGCAGCCCACCAGGCTCCTCCACCCATGGGATTTTCCAGGCAAGAGTACTGGAGTGGGGTGCCATTGCCTTCTCCTTAGTCAAGGCAGCAGAGAGCTTATCTTCTGGCAGAAACAGCTGAAAGCAAGATCTGAAGGACAATGAAGAAATAATTTTTTTAAAAATCCAAAGCTAAGGATGAACTTGGACATAGTAAGTGTGAAAGTAAGTGAATTCTTTTTCACTCACTAGAGGAAACTTCATTACCTATTGGCGGCTGTGATGGTAGGAGAATCTCAGGTTCTGGGGCTGCAATAAAAGCAAATATTATCAAGGGAGATGCTGACAGCACCATCTAAGGTAGAAATGAAAGGTCCTTTACTATAACAAGTGTCCTCTCAGTGGAAAGCCATCAGGTTCTATTGGCTTACAAAATAAAACTCCATCACCCCACAGCCTCTACACAAACTACAACAGAAGAAAGAATTGAGAATTCTAATTTTTCTTGTTGATCTTTAGCTATTTTCCCCACTACAGCTCCTAGTGCCTGAGGAGATATTACTTTAAAAGGAGGTCAGTGTAACCTTTCAGAGGTCATTCACCTGCTGTTTTATTTCCTTCGGGACAGTCAGATGGGAAATGGCAACAGATCCATCAGACCTGTAACCATGTCTGAGCTCTGTTAGTTTTGGATCATTTTCAGCCTGACTAGAGCTGATACTGGTTCACTAAAAAAACAGGAATTGAACTTACAGTCTAAAAAGGGCCACAGGTGTTCATATGGTATTCATCATATTTACTACTACTTATTGCTGGTAAACAAATTGATTTACACATGAAACTTATTCCATTTAAATTAGCAAATCAGCAGAAGTTAGAAAGTAGTCTCCACATTTCATGAAATGCTGAATAAATTCATTAATAATATTATCTAATATTCTGACAGATAAACTCTCCAAGCTATTCAGATTGGCAGTAAGTAAATGCTGAATATAAAGAAAGCTGAGCACTGAAGAAATGATGCTTTTGAACTGTGGTGTTGGAGAAGACGAGAGTTCCTGGGACTGCAAGGAGATCCAACCAGTCCATCCTAAAGAAAATCAGTCCTGAATATTCATTGGAAGGACTGATGCTGAAACTACAATATTTTAGCCACCTGAAGTGAAGAACTGACTCATTTGGAAAGACTCTGATGCTGGGAAAGATTGAAGATGGAAGGAGAAGGGGATGACAGAGGATGAGATGGTTGGATGGCATCACTGACTCAATGGACATGAGTTTGAGTAAGCTCCAGGAGTTGGTGATGGACAGGGAGGCCTGGCGTGCCGCAGTCCATGGGGTCACAAAGAGTCAGACACGACAGAGTGACTGAACTGAACTGAAATGCTGAATATAGTTTGGTACAAAGACTATTTGTTTCTTTTTGTTTTAAGAAGATTATCAAATAGCTTTTCTATTCTATAGCACAAAAAGAGTTGATTTCTTTCAGAAGAAAATAAAAAGGAAATCAATTTTTGAAGTAGAAAACAAAGATTCTTTGACATTTTTATCCTTACAGAAAGAAATTAATTAATCTAGTCCCTACTGACCAACTCAACAGAACTTAAATCACTGTGTACTTAGATATTTCTTAAATTACATTTACCAGGAATTATCTCTGATATTTCTGGACTACAGGGTGTGGGAAGTTTGGCAGAAGCAAGTAGTGATGTTTCAGTGACTAAAAAGGAAAATGTAATAATAAACAATTTGGATAGAGAATATTTTCACTTATCTGAAAGCAAGGCATAATAGCACAAGGTGTTACTGAAATGTAGCATCATTTATCAGAATGTCTGTGGCCAAAAAAAGAATTCTGATTTCTCATGAACTTGTCATAAATTGAGTATAACAGATGAATGGCAAAGCTGTAGTAATGTATCAGATAGAAGTACACTAAGCAAAGTAAAAAGTATGTGTGTGGGGGGTGGGCAGTGGCAGTTAATGCCTCAGATTCTACAGGAAAAAGGGAAGATAAATAGTAAATATCAGTAATCAAATATGATAAATATCACAAAACATCCACATCTGAAAATAGCAAAAACCAAAAATTCTCTTGAAACTTCAAGGTTATAATTAATGTTTTAATTTCCACAAAGTTGCCTTCTAAAAGTATGAAAAAGTAAGATTTGCTACTTTTAGCATCTTTAGATTTCACAAAGATGAAAGAATGCTGCTGTTTTAATTTTATAAAGAAAAATCAGCATTTTTCAGTTCCTGAGACTGAGGCCAAAGTGGTATGGCATCCTATCAACTAAGTTTCCAATTCACCTGCATAAGAAAATATTATAGTCAGTGGTTATTAAGAAGTCTATTTTCTGATAAGATTTCTTCTATCTCAGCCTTAACGTGTTATGGATAAAGATAAAAAAATGTTCCATAAAAAAGCTGAGTGATGCGCAAATAACCACACCAATCAGCTCAGCACAAAACAAATAAAAAGTCACTGATGGATTTGCGGCTAGAATACCATTTACTGTTCCATCCGCCATGTCAGAACTGAGTACAATAAACACCCATGATTGGAGGTCTCTCCCTTTCGGCAGATCTTTAAAAGCTTGAAGAGCCAAATGTCATTACAATCTTAATGATTAACTATGAAGGAAAGAATTCTTATTGGATGAGGCAGACAAGCTGGGACATAGTAGATGGCTGAGATTTTTAAGAAAGCCCTGGATTTGGCTTGCAAGCCAAAACCAGTGTGGGTTTTTACTCATTAGCTTAACCACAAAGGAAAGCCAAAGGAAAAGCAGCCTTTATGGAAAGTGAAAAAGGAAAAATATGAGTATGAGGAAAGGACTGGGAAAGTCAAGGAGTGTCTCAAATCAAAAAGCTTTTGGTGGTTTATTTGCTCTCTTGAACCTTGGCTACAAAAGAAATCTTTAACAGCGCTATAATGGTGGTTGCCATAAAATGAATACATTTTTTAAAACTAACACCCAAGCAGTGGTTTATGGAGAACTAGCATTACTCTGTGTTGCCTCAGGCCACTCAAAGTCAACTTGAGCTGGCTTAAGTATAGGCACAGATTATGAAGTAATGATACTTGCTGTTAGGGGAAAAGAGCAAATATTCTTAGGTGATTAGAAGGTAGAAATCAAAGCAATATAAGCCCGCTAGCTTCCAACTAATTTATCACATTTTTAAAAGGAAATGTCGAATTAAGAAATATTTTTGTTCAAATATGTCAGAGTGATAAGAACACTCTCCCACTCTAATTTGAATTAATGAATTTCCTCTCAGAAATGTTTTTATTTCCAGAAACCACTAACATTGATAATATAACTTATCATGAGCAAATGATAATTAACATTTAGAGACATTTTTTTAATGTTTTTAAGTTTTATCTTGTAACAACATAAATAATTAGAGAAATATTTAAAGCTGGTGACCCAAACATAATGTAATATTTCTCGGTCTACCTGGTGAGAGGACCCTATTCAAAATACAGCCTAAATGTAACAGTTACTACCTTATTCCAAAGTCCTCTGGGCATAATTTTTTAAAAAATGTACAGGAAACCCTTCTCTCAGCTGTCAGAATTCTTTGAGTTGAACCACTAGAGTTCTTGAGTGGCAATGCTTCTTTCTCCTAACAGCCTCTTTGAGTGAGAGTACTTCATTCAGTTTCTCTGACTTGGAAAGCTCACTCATGGTCATGGCATCAACCATACTCCCTTTGCCTAAGCCCTAATTTCTTTCCTTCTGATGCCTACAATACCTGGAAATCTCTCTGCCTTTTTTAAAGGAGTCATGAGAATTCTCTTTCTGAACAGTTCCATTTTCCTTCCTTACCCATGTCTTTGCAAAAAGACAAATCATGCCCACTTAGGCAGTCTTTTGCTTTAATAATCCTACTCTGTAAATACACATTAATGAAAAATCCATATTACAGTGAGAAATATATTCTTCCCAAAGCTAAGGCATTAAATTTTTTATGACAATAATGAGTTGTGACAAAGTTCCCCTTATAATCTCATAAATCAACTTTCAGACTATTATATAGATTCTGTATAGATAAAAAGAAAGATTTAATTATTTAACATGTCCTGCAATCCTTATGCAAGAAATTATCTGGTTTTAATTATATACATAGAATAACCCCTTGCTAAAAAAAAAAAAAAAAACACCTACTTTTCTTCAGCAAATTAATGTCTCCTGAGAAGTAAACAAAAGTCAGTGTTCAGAAATCAGCCCCAGTTTAGAAAGAAGTCATGGAATGTTAGGAGACTACAAGCCTTACTAGTCATGCACCCTGAGAGCTGAGAAGGCCCCAAACAAGGCAGAGTTCTGAGGGGATGGAAAGACTTCTCCCCTTCTCAGCTGAAAGGCTGCTGAGCTGAACTCCAAGCAACTTTGGTATTGGAAATTATTTCACAGTCCTAGACAAAGGAGTTCTCAATCATTTCCTCCACTCTCTTTCTGTGCTTTCTCTGTGATGGTCATGCGCATAATGAAACGCCACACAGCTCAAAGAGATGCTATGATAATATCAGAGGAGCTGGCTCTAATGACATCATTTCATCACATTTTTCCTCTTTCCATGGAAAGATGAATCAAATACCAAAGTGTGAATCAGAAGGTTTTGCTCCAAAGAGTGGCATAAAACAATTTTTCAAAACTACATTTGAAATAATATCAAAACAAAGCTCAGGGTAATTACCAGGTTTGCTGTCTGTCACTTCTGGACTGAGAGGGATTTTAGGTTTCAAAGAAATAAATTGTGTTTTACTGGGAGCTGGAAAAATAAAGAAACAAAATGATCATCAAATCAGTATTTAGACATTTCCGTGTCTGAAACTACAAAAGGAAAACCTATACTTCAAGTGCTATAACCCCATCATCTTGGATGATTTTGGGAATATTCCATTAGAAAATAAACTTAAAAAAATATTTCATGAGCAGTATTTAATGAAAATATACTAATAAATTTTCATCTTTTTGAAAAAGCATTTTAAGAAAAAAGGCATTGCCATCAGTCACCATTACTATACAAAGTATGACAGTTATTTAATCCAGGATTAAAAAATGAAAATTAGTGCAATGATTTTGTACCTTATTTCACATTTCTCAGCTACATCTAAGTTTTTAAGCACTCGACAAAAGAAATGTTTTAAAAGTAATATTTACTGGTATGTATAATGTTGTGATCTGTGGCATAAAGAAATGTTACTAACACCATAAAAGAAAGCTGTTTTTCTAAATGAAATTTGAAATTGAACTTGAGGGCCTTGCCCCCCAAAGTGGAGAAGTATATATAAGACACAACTATAAAAACAGTGATTGTGTAGAAGATGGAAAAGCATCAGTGATTTTACAGCTTTCCAAGGTACAAATGCTGAGTTCACATCCACCAACCACAGTGCCAGCTATCCAAAACTATGAAAGTCATGGAGCTGATGTACTCTATGAGATATTGAGTACTGTTGAAATGATCCAGTTCGAACAGTGATTGAGACACTACGTAAAAGCTGGCATACTGGACTTTCTGTGGTGAAATGAACTAACACATCTACTAAGGACACATCGTTACCCATTGTTGTCCGTCTAGGTTCAGGGCTTTTAGAAATTTTAGATGTAATTGTTCCAGGACTTGTGGTTCTTTCTGGTGATGGAAAGGGGAAAAAAAAAAAAAAAAAAATTAACATATTCTAGAAATAATAAAAAAAATCCTCTAAAGAGGAACTGAATGACCCTTTTAAAATCCTGTCATATTTAGTCAGTGTTTACAAAGTACGCAGTGAGTAAAAGTTGGGGGAAAGAATTTTAAAATTCAGTCAAAATAGTATAGGCTATAAAAAAACTGGAGTAAGCAATGGAATAATCAAAGCCTGGTTATTGAGCATGAGTCTGCGTGTACCCTTTAACAATGAAGACTAGCACCTCCAGATTGATAAATTACCTCCACCTCCAACTCTGTGCCATAATACATGCTGTTCCCTTTTCCTTTTCCTCTGCCTAAACCTGACACATATTCTGATATTTATATCCGCAACTCTTACTTTGCTTTTCTGAGCTTCTACTCTAAGAGATCTTACAAGCAGGTCACATCATCTTATGTTGCTCTCATCATTCATGATGTATGATCTTTTTTAAGATTATGAGCAACTGGATAGCCAGAGTCACATTCTCTGCATCTCGGCCATCACTCTAGTGCAAAACTGAAAACACAGTAGGCAACAAATACCGAACTGTCAGCCTGATAAACAAATATAGATGCCCGCCAGGAAAATAAATGACATTGTGTATCACTGGGACAGTATAAATCACTGTATATGACTGCTTCTATGTTTATACCAAAATTCACATGTAAAAAACATCATTCACTAAAACTGATCTCAAAAGAAATAGCAACATAAGCATTGTGACTTAGAAATGTGGAGTTAAATACAAAAGAAATATATTAAAGAATTGGAGAATGGGTCTCAAGGGTCGAAGAAAGTGGGCAGTAGACTCCTCTTTTTCAGTCTAAGACTTGAAGTACCTAAAAAAAACCTCTATGTATTATTTTGATTTAAAAACCATATTTCCAGA
Source organism: Aepyceros melampus (assembly GCA_006408695.1). Lineage (NCBI taxonomy): Eukaryota > Metazoa > Chordata > Mammalia > Artiodactyla > Bovidae > Aepyceros > Aepyceros melampus. The sequence goes on from SJXQ01007500.1 coordinate 410,815, forward strand.
AAAAAAGAATATCATTCACATAATTTTCAGTAAAATCTTACTGAAAATGTTTGACTTTTGTTTTTTTACATTAATTATTCGTCTTCAGTTAATTCCAAATTTTATAGAGCATCTTTACAGAATCATTTCTCTTTATAATAAGTACATGGACATTTCTACTTGGAATTAAATATCCTGAAAGGTTAAATAGACAGTTATTTACCAGGTTTAGTTCTTGGTTTTTTGGGCCTGAGGCGTCGTTTAGGTGTAGAAGGGACAGATGTAGTTTGCAGGGGAGCTGAAAGAAGATTTAATATAGCTTTTGTAAATGATATTTCCCAGGGGTCAATGAGACTATAACTGTAAACTTACAAACTTTTTGAGGTCAAGAATTGCTGTCTATTTCTTTGTATCCCTAGAATGCACAGGTGTTCAATAAGTACTGATTGAGCCAAAAGAAATTAAATGTTTGTATGAGAAGAAACATTTTTCAGTTAAGTGTACTGGAAAGGGAGGACCCTTGAAGGATTTAAGAACACAAGTACGGTTAATTATTCAAAAGATGATTTATCCAACAGCATGGGAGAAGCACAGATATTTGGGATTTAGAGAATGGAACATTCAGAACTCTTTAATTCTATAGCTCACTACTAACGTTATCAGGAATTAATGAACTTCATTATTTCAGTAATTTTCTATTATAAACTGAAAGCTATTTTACTCTCTTTTATTCATCCTTCTTCATCATATCCAGGACTGTAGAGTCCACTTGGTGCTCCTTAGACTATCTTGAGAAAAATAGTCTGATCAAGTGCCATCTAATATGCTAATTGAAGGGAACATATTTTAAAAGAATTATCATCTATCATTTTGCTGCTATTTTCTGGTTTGTAAATTTGAAAGAACTATAGAAAGGGAGTCATCCTTCAAAATAATATATGCAAAGACAGAATTGTTACATCATACACTTGAAACTAACATAATGTTATATATTAAAAAATAGATACCAGGATTATGGAAATTCTTCAAGGATTATCACAAAACTACAAATGACAGATAACCCAGTTCTTTGAAGAGTTTCATCGTAGAGAAGGGAAACGTTTACTACTGAAAATATTCTGAGAGGCCAGCGTGACTTCTGCTTTTTGTCTCTTTATCTGTTCTTTCAAAGTACATAACTATACAGAGGTTACTAATTACCAGGTGTTGTAGGCTGCATTTCAGGAGTGGTAAAGATTTCCAGTTTTTGAGAAATAAATGGTGTTTCACTCGGAGCTGAAAACACAAACACCCCGTCCCACCAAGTAATTCCAGTTAAAATGAGGTATTTTAAGAGCTTCAACATGCTTTTAGATGGTGATACAAAGCACATGCTAAACGGACATAATGAATGATGAAAAATGCACGTTGTCTTGGAAAGCTACTGGATGAAAAGGCCATTTGAAGTGAGGAAAAGGTCAGGATGAAATCGTTCAGTAGCTGACTCCAGGCAGACTGAGCACATGGAGGAGAGGTGATACAGGCCACAGACATATAAGATGGATGGGATGAAATGATGATGAAATGTCCATGCAATTTTCAAAGCTTTTCATTCCTTTAAGGATGGAAAAAATATCATTCATTACAGTTCAAAAATGAGAGAGAGAGAGAGAGCCTCAAATGGAACATAAGATGCCTGCATTGTAGGGAAAAATATATATTATATTCAGAAAAAGGAAAGAAATAAATGATTAGATGTGATGGAATGAAATGGTCATTTGGAAGGAAGGCATTCACATGGATTTTCTTTTGACGGAAAACAAAGTAGAATTTTTCTGTTAAAAACATTACCCAGTGTTGCCCTTGGCTGTTCAAGAGTTCTAGAAGTTTTAGGTGGGACAGAGTCCAGAAGTGGATCGCTTGTTGCTGTTGGAATAAATGTCAACATTTATAAAAGCAGTAGAAGGCCCCAGGAATAAAATACAAATTCCTGAGTAATAAATTATGCTCAAATGGGGAAAAATATCAAGAACACTTGAGAGATTGCTGACCAACATTTTAAAACTAGTGATTCATTAGGAGTTGAAGATGAGCTCATGTTTAAAAACATACACACTTCAAACATTAGAAACCATGATAAAACAGTATCTCATACATTCAATTGTTTTCAACTTTTTTTTCCGGTCCCTTCCCTCTGTTTCTTAATTGCTAGCTGAATCTGCTCATAACATTGTTTCATCTTTTAAAAATTTCTGCTGCTGTTTAAAATTATTTGCCTGTATTTATCATGGTGCCCATATATGGCTACACACACGGCAAAATACAAGACATATGTCTTTGTGTGGCAGAGGCCAGTGTTATTTACTGTGAATTTCCTGCAATATCTAATTTAGTAAGTGTATAAGAAAATACTTGCTAAAAGAAACCATAAGACTGAATTAAACTCACTATAGGTAGAGCAGTAAGTGAATGCCAAAGTTAGACCCAGCTGAACTTCTGTAGACAAATGAGCGACATGATTGCTCTAGAGCAGGATTTGTCAGCTTGGCACTATTGCCTTTTAGGGTTGGATAATTCTTTATTGTGGGGATCCTCCTGTACATCGCGGGGTTTAGCAGCATCCGTGGACTCTACCCACTAGATGTCAGTAACACCTTCCCCACTCATGACAACCAAAAATACCTGTATCTATGGCTGAATATTTCCTCAGTGGGAAAAGAGCAAAATCATCCCCTACTGGAGAACCACTACTCCAGGGAAAACTCCGAATTGTAAACCTTTTCAGAATGATTCTGATCACTAGAGCACTAGGCTATTATTTAGTGTGCCTGAGAGGCAACCTAATCTTTCTGCATGTCCCACATATGCAGAGTTTATTTACTGGAGGACGTGGAGACATTATTTTTGAATGGGAGAAGTGGGCAGAATTCATCTCTCTGACAGAGACTGCCACCTTTCTCCTTTGGAGCTCTAGATCACTTTTTCACTCTGCAAAAATTGTCAGAATACCTGGCATCCAAAAAAATGAATTGAGAGGCTGGGTGTACCTGTGTGGGGCTCTGATATCTCAGGCTCATCTGATGTTGTAGGGCTTGAGAAAACATCATAAGTGGCTTTTAAAAGAAAAGGTAAAACAAAAGAGAAGATGTTAATTTTGATTAATTTTAAAAGACTTCATGACATATTTTAATGCTGGTGGAAGGAGGACAGTTGATGGAGTTCCTAGAGCTTGAGCCGTGGGCTACTGGTCTTCTCAGTAAGATTGAAGCGATCACTACAAGACTGGCCTCTAGTCCTTCTTGCTCTGAACCGAACACCTAGGGTGATGTGAGCTTAGTGCTGTTTGTTTACAATGAAGCGTGCCAGCTCTAAATCACATAGCTTCAAAGAGTACATATAAATGTATGTATAGACGGCAATTTTAGGAGACATTTCCAAAGAACAATTGCACTGAGGTAACTTGCACAAAAACTACAGTTTAGTTTTTCTATTTAGTAAAAGTTACCATCATGATGTCTGGACAGTACTTTACAGTTTGCATAGTACTTTATAGTTTGACAGCACTTTCTCACATATCAGCTTGTTTAACTCTCTTAATATCCTTGAGAAATAGGTGAGGTACACATTACCCCATGTTATAGTCAATGGGGTAGTAACTCCATTTTCTAGATATTAAAATTGAGATTCACTGGGGTGAAGACATTTGTTAGTGGTCAAATTCTGCATATTTCTCATTCTATTTAGCATGGGCCCATCTTCTTTCTCCTTTGGTAACCATTAGTTTCTTTTTGATTTCTGTAAGTCTATTTATGTTTTGTAAATAAATTCATTTGTATCATTTTTTATAGACCATATATAAGGATATCATATGACATCTGTCTTTCTCTGTCTGATCTACTTCACTTAGTATGATAATCTCCAGATCCATCTATGTTGCCACAAATGGCATTATTCCATTCTTTTTATGACTGAGTGCTATTCCATTGCATATATATCAAGACTTCTTTTTAAACATAAATTCGTATATGAAAAACCTCGTGACCTCATTAGGACAGAAACTGTGCTTGTTACACTCTTCACATACTTCAGGGTTGTACTTCCAGAGCCTTGTACACAGGAAGACTCAATGAAATTAATTTGCAAGATTCCCATTACTGTGAACAAATAGCAATGAGTTTAACAGTTGGGTAGTTTATGCTTTTAGTAAGGATACATGAGAACAAATGAACAGATTCTTTATTTTTAGAGCATACATATGTGTGCACACAAATCTCTTCCTCTACTATACAGTTACCTTTCATATGTTTGTGTGGTCATACCCTGCCATGGAAATAGAACCCTAAACATATATATGAAGACACAAGGGGAAAATACAACAGGCCAGCAATACGTAGCTGGATGAGAAAAGCATTTATAAACACCATATGCAAAGTTCTGAGTACCATTTAAATAAGGACATAAAGCTCTCTTACATTTCTTAGAAAAATAAAATACCTTTCTAGTTGGCCTTGAAATTTGTGAAAATATTGCCTACAAGAAAATTCTCATGAAGCCAAACCAATGACTCTGGCTGTAAATCTCTAAGAGGCCACTGTAAATCTATAAACCATTCACTACACTTAAATTTTATTTTCCTGACCACAAAGCATCCCACCACCATTTATTCCTGTTTTCTCTTCTCTAGGTTTAATCCAGTTGGGTGGGCCAGATTTATGCTAATCAACACCTCACAGGCAGACAAAAAGGTCCAAAAGTAGAGTTCAACCTCTCTTTAACCACTGTGAGCAAACCACCTGTGGCCCAAACTTCCCAACCAGTATACCATTCCCTGAACATGCTGATCACTTCAGCTTTCACGTCTTTAAATAATTTTTAGAGCTTAACTGCATACAGCAATTTACTAAAGCTCTATAATGTACTGAAAGAACGAAACACTGAAAATAGTAGTAAACTCCTAAAGGGAGTTCCCAAAGTGGATTCTAATGAAGACTGAGGTAGACTATCCTCAGTTCTGTCAAGGGAAGTCTCTAAAGATAGTTGTTTATTGCTCAAGGGGAAATAATTAGGCCAGAAGGAACTGTCCTCTTAGTAATAAGTTACAGAACAGTTAAAAGGAAAAGTCAGTTTGTCTGGACATGTTGCGGGAAGAACAGGCAGGAAAATTTTCTAAGAATGCAAATAAACACAATGGATCATCTTGAGTTATATAAAACAGCCATTTCTTTATTTGATTAAGGTTTCAAATCCCTCCTGGTCCTAAATGATGGTCTTTTAAGAGGATGACCAAGTAAATTAAGGAGGCCTAACACTGAGAGCATTAGCAAGCCAGAAACAAAACATTGACTTCCATCCTCCTCTCCAACCATATATGGGCTTTAGAAATCACGCATCTGCTGCATCTGCAGGATAAGATATCTGTCTGTCTGTGTATCTATCTCTCCCACTTCTGACGACCATATCGCATTGGTCATGGTGTCATTTTACTCTCTGCCCTTGGCAGGGGCTGGGAACCCAGTTAATAGCATGATTCAGGCTTCCCACTCAACCCGATCAGTGTGGTCATGTGATATCTACCATCAGGGCCATGGGGTTAATAGGACATCAGGCTATTTCCGTGGGGTTGCAGGATCTCTTCAAAGTACACTGCATATGTCCGGGTCTATTCTCCTTAGCATGTGTCCACAGAGTTGAACATGACTGAGCGACTGAACTGATTCTCCTTAGACGTTTTTACACAAGTGAAATGAAGACCCAAGAATCACCTGGTGTACTTCTATTCTCTCTTGCTTCTTTTCTTTCTATTAATTAAATTGGGAGTTTAGGATTAACAGATACACACTACTGTATATAAAATAGGTAAACAACAAGGATCTACTGTATAGCGCAGGGAACTACACTCAGTATCTTCTAGTAACCTATAATGGCAAAGAATCTGAAAAGGAATATATATTACATATATATAACTGAATATGTATGTATAACTGAATCAATTGTGTACACTTGAAATTAACACAACAGTGCAAATTAACTACACTTCAATAAAATGCAAAAAAAAAAAAGGAAAAAAGAAAGAAAAGTACATGAAAAGAAAATGGTGATGTTGGACCATAAAGATGGCTGAGTGCTGAAGAATTGATGTTTTTGAACTGTGGTATTGGAGAAGACTTTTGAGAGTCCCTTGGACTGCAAGGAGATCACACTGGCCCGTCCTAAAGGAAATCAGTCCTGAATATTCACTGGAAGGACTGATGCTGAAGCTGAAGCTCCAATACTTTGGCCACCTGATACAAAGAGCTGACTCACTGGAAAAGACCTTGATGCTGGGAAAGATTGAAGGCGGGGAGAAAAGGGGACAACAGAGGACGAGATGGTTGGATGGCATCACCAACTCAGTGGACATGAGTTTGAGCAAGCTCTAGGAGATGGTGAAGGACAGGGAAGCCTGGTGGGCTGCAGTCCATGTGGTTGCAAAGAGTCAGACTCGATTGAGCAACTGAACAAAACTCCCTTTGCTTCCAGGGACTTTTGGAAGATTGATATGATAGTGTATGTAGAATCCTTTAGAATCTCTCAACATAAAACTGTTACACAAATACAAAATCATATTATTCCAGTGAAGAAGTACTCCAACAAGCACGGACACATGCATGCAGATCCACAACTCATCGAGGCGTAAAGGTACTGAGAGCTTTTCAGAACTCACTCTATAGTAATAGAAATCATAGTCAACTGGCCACTTTCCAGTAGAACATAAGACCAATTCTATTGCATCATCAGAGAGACTGACTTTTCTAAGTGATTGTTACAAGCACTTAAGTATTTCTAAAATGTGGCCAACTTTTTTTATAATACAGAATTTATACATAAGTTTACATTTTGGCATATAGTGAAAGAGCAGATCTTTATAATTTCCTTTTTGTATTTTAAGAAAAGTTGGATTTTCCAAGGAAGTCAAAATCAATCAACCCTACTTAAACATACTTTAGAGGAGGTTTAAACGAAATAAAATTCCAAATAATGAGATCACAAAATGCTGTGCTAATGAAGCATTGGGGCCAATAGGCTAAAAGTAGGGAAGAAAATGTTTGATGACTGCACTTCTCAGATTTCCTAGGACAGTCCAAATTCCAAATACCCTGTCCCACTCTTGCCATCAACTATTGAAATGATTCCAATATTCAACATGTAAGTTAGAATTTCCATATAGGCTTTTATAGCCAAAAGTAATATAGAAATCTTTATGAGAGTATGCATTTGGATCATTTGATACAGAGTATGAAGTAAATGTGGAAAACAAATCTAGCAAATTCTGAAGCAAAATGAATTTCACAAATGGTATTGATAAATGTTTAATGGTGGATGAAGAGACAAGCAGCCTCTGGCATCCAAGTGCTGGCCAGCCACTCATAGCTTGGCTGTGGTGTTTGCCTACTGGACATCAACAGTTGGGAACACCAATATCAGACAAGTTCACCTGGTGACCAAGATGGACCAAGGCAAAAACTAGACCATTCTGTAACTGTGTGGACACAAATGCAAGGACACAAAAATTACTGTCCTCATATCCTGGCTAATATCTTTGTCAATCACAACTATAGTCTCACTCCCCTTTTCTTGCCTTCTAGTTAAGAATTATTAAAATTTTCTATCACAGATTCCTCCCATTTTCAACCAATATCCAGTTCAGAGCAAAGCTTCACTTTTTTTAAACCCTCCCAGAATTACCTAACACAAGACTAAATCCCATAAGACACCCTTCCCAACATCCTCTTACTAAGAGATCCACAGTTCCTCATGGTCTACAATCTCATTGTTACAATAAGTAAATAAACTTAACTTTGTTCAAATATAGCTGAAGGTAACTGACAGAGTAAATACAGATGCATTGTATTTCAACATAGAAAACAAAATGTGTTCATTTCACTGTAATAATATGATTAATATCAGCTGAAATATATAATTTCTTCAAAAGATATAACAACTAAAAACAAGACAAATGTTTTTATGTACCAGCATTCAAGTACTATCTCTGCCTCTCTCTCTCTCTCTTCTTAATTTTCAACTAATTGCATTAGGAAGCCATGTGAGTAACTGGAAAATACAATAATCATATATGTTGAAACTAAACAGGAAATAGAAACTTAGTGCATGTATAAATTCACAAAATCAATGAAGAAACAAAGGCTGAAATGACTGAAAGGATTATGTGAATATATCAACTTTTAAAATCACAAATAACACATATTAAAATCTGAAATCAAACATGTTAGGAAGATCCCACAGAGCACTTAAAAGGTAGATGTAAGCGTTAAAAGCCTTAGCAGAAACAAGAAACACTTAATCATCCACTTTGAGAAATCAACTTTACATTGATTTCTCTGGCCCACTGTCCTGTAATTGACCACATTTGATGCTTCTTATCTGCACCATGTGAAATATTACAGACTACAATGAAAAAATAGTGCTTTTTCAACTTTAATGCTCATACAAATCACCTGGAGATCTTGTTAAACAGCAGATCTTGATTCATTAGATTTGAAGTAGAGCCCAAGACTCAGCCTTTCTAACAAGTTCCCTGGTGATGCCAATGCTGCCTGTCCAAACATCACACCAAGCAGCCCAGAACATAACCATTCAATATCCCAAGGGCAGACTAGGGAGTTTCTGTGGCTGATTCTTATGCCTGCAACCATACCTACTGATCCCTTACAGCCCATGACCAGCTCCAGCACTTCATCAGACACAGCTGGCAGTTGACGGTTTTTGAAAGTTCTCTGGCACTAAGGTGGACCTGGCAGGAGTGAGGCAGATGAATGATAAACTGCTTCCTGCTGCATTAGCCTCTATTCATAGTCCACCAGGGCAAAACCAGAATTAAAGGAACCTTTCTTTTATTGGGATTTCCAGTCTCATCTATCTGTGTCCTCTTTGTAACTTCACAATCTTCACCTCCCAGCATATTCTCCCTATTCCCCAAAGCTTACTTCAATTCAGGCTTTATATATAATTCATATCCTAGGCATTAACATCACAGAAGGGATTTCCTGGAGCTTTTGGTCAGTTTGCTCTTAAATAATCATAGACACCAAAAATATAGAGGCTGGTCAAGAGACGCCCAGGAAAATCTATGTCCCTGTGCTTAAAACCTAAAGGTTAAGAGACAAAAGGGACCTAAGTGGTATACAGTTCAGTGGGCACTAACAGTCCTTGGTTTGGTAGATGTGATGCTTGTATAGGATGGGGGGTTGGGGGTGGGGGGTGTCAGGTAAGCTCTGCCATAATGGAGCAGATAAACCAGCACACATGCCCACAGATGAGCCTTGTTCCACAGTCAGTGCTGTGGTGAAGTATGAAACTCCACCCGATTTTATACTCAAGTGACCTAGGTTCTGAAGGTAGTCTTTCACCAACAGTTAGTAATTGCAGTCGAATTTTAAGGGCAGGGACATGGGGAATTAAGGCTTAGAAAGACCCAATTTAAGGCTTCTCTAGATTGGCTGACTACCATAGTCAACTTACAGATATTTTCCCACTTGAGAAAACTAGGGGAGGCTGTAACAGACACAGTTAGTTCATTTGATGCCATCTTTGTATCTTTTGCTGAGATCTGAATCCATTACACTCACCAGAGAAAGATAGTTTGACTAAGATCTATGTGTCCATAAGCCCCATGCTCATCCTTTCTTAAACCAGTCATACGCTGAACTCCTTTCCGAAGAATATCACAGAATGGTGGTATGTTTAATGTCATTACATGAATTCTAACTACATTACATGCTAGTTATAGGTGCTAAAAGAATCATAACCAGAAGGTTCACAAAATTAAAAATCATGGAAGTAATCACAGAAAGTGGTTTATGAGGCTTTCTTACAATTCTCACATGCTAAATAATTTCTTTGGTTGACTGCTAGACATCAAAGAAAAGATGTAAAGGTAAAAATTTTTGAGGGAAAAATAAACTATTTTTTGAAAACAAAAGCTATTTCCCTCAATCAGTTTTAGTGTTAGAACACAAGAATTCTCAGGAGAAAAAAGCCGATTGCTACAGTTTACAAAAGAGCAAACTAAGATCCAGAAAACTAGAGAAAAATAGCTAAAATATGTGGTTGGTAGTAAAGCCAGAACTGGAACCAAGGTCCAGTATTAATGTTAAGACCTGTGGTCTCTCCTCTAAATTACAATATGTTTACAGATTTTAGGACTCAGTAATAATATCTTGCATGTAGTAAACTCTCAAATGTTCACTGAATATTTTATGGAAAAAAAAGCAAATATCTACCTGCAAGGGAAATATTAAATTCATATTGTTAAATAAGACTACCATAGAGCTTATTTTTGTTACTGTTCTCATGTCACCAAAGAGATCTCTAGAAATTCAATGAGCCAACTTGCAGTTCATCTTCCAGCCAGACTTCTAACTGTATATCCAGACGTTAAAACACAGATCTTTAGAACAAATTTGCAAAAACATTTTGCTTTTGTATTGAGAAAAATGAAATTAATCTAAGCACCAAGAACAGATTATAGCTTTACCATTTACTACTAATATATGGATAATCAATTAAAGAACCTATAGAAATAAAAATAAGAGAAGTTATTCAATACTGTTGCTCCAATCTATTAAAAAAAAAAAAAAAGAATGTAATTACCAGTTTGAGGTGGTAGAATTTTGGAATCTTCAGATATTTTACTTGTAGGCACAATCCCTGGCTTTTCACTTGAAGCTACAGCAAAAAAAGAAATGGAATTCACTAAGATTTTTTTTTTTGAGAGGCTAGAGAATAGAAATAGATTGCTTGTGTCGTTAAATGGCTACCAGTAGCCTGAAATAAAAAAACACACATTGATCCAACTAAACATCATTATATACCAAGAAGCAATCAATATACTATACTCATTCAGAGAGCATTTGAACAGGGACTAGATGGAGACCAGAGTTTGGTGTCATACTCTTAATGTTTCTAAGGACAGAAAACTAACAAAATTGGCTCTCTGGAATTAACAGATTAATAATTGTTATTGAATTTGTAGAAAACTCAATCAGACAAAAAAAAAGTCAGCCACTTGTTTGGCTGAGTCAGACTGAAATCAACAGCTCATTGAGGTTTGCAGAGCTAGGATCCAGTAAACGTGTCCTACAGAATTAAGCAGTCACCACCCACAACTGAACAGCAGATTCAAGGTACTGTTATTACCCAAGGTGCCCCCAGGTTTCTCAAAAGGGAAAGGTGTTTTTGCCTGAGGAAATTCTGGAAGCCTTTTCGGAGCTGCAACAAAATACACAAGAGATGTTATGACTTGAAGTGCAAGTAAGAGAAAGATTTTTAAAATCTCAAGCTTACAGAAACAACAAACAATCACAAAAGTGAAAATTACTCAGGAAAAGTAAGGTACTGTTAGTAGTACATATTTTTACTTCTGTGTTTCAGTGATGGATGATGTAAGACAGCTTCTTTTTTCTAGTTTTTATAATCAAGCCACTGAATTTAAGGAGTTTGGGTTCTTCTTCTCACCTTTATTAAACTAATGTTCTAATTTTTTCAGCAATACATATATGTGCTCTCAGATATATTTTGTTTAAATTCAAATCAAGCCCATCTGAACTAGACAATGTTCCTCCAATCACTTTTAAAAACAGAATTGCAGTAATTACATGTCTTTATACTTAAGTTTCCCTAACAACTTCCTTGATATCACATTCAAATTCTAAGAAGCAGTCTATAGAAATATCATAAATATATCTTCTCTTTTGAGAGAAACAGTTGAGTACAAAGCTATTTTGGAAAAATACAGAAAATAATTTTTCAGTGACAGTGATTTTGAATTAAGAGAGTCAAATATAATATCAAAATATGACTACTCTCAAGGAAAACAACCAAAGGATTTATATAGAGAATGACTAGTTAGTATCCTAAATTATAAAATAAAGAATTTATAGCATCTAAGGGCCTGGCATTCAGGCATTTATTGTTCTGTAAGCCATATGTCTCTTCTTTTCTTTGAGGAGATAAATTTGAATGAATTAGCCTAAGGGTTTCTTTCAGGCATGCATAAAATTTCCAAGGAAATAATAAGCTGTAGTGTTTAATAATTTTTACCTAGAGTGCTCAGTGGCAATTCAAACCTAGGTATTAAAATAGTTTGTGATGTTCCGGGGGTCCTTCCCCTGAGAACTGCAATAAAGAAGAATTCAGTTAGAAACACCCTGAATCAGGATTTGACATTGTGACTTAACCGTATCGTGGGAGGCATGGTCATAATGGAGGGTACATTGGGCAGCTGATACCTTTCATGGAAATAGCTGGCTTCCCCTGGAAGGTTTTTACACAGTTGTATTAATTTGAAGGTCTACCTTTGAATGACCATGGTGTGACATGGAAGATCAGCATCACAAGGACAGAGAATAATAAGCAATGCTCTCCTTTTTTAAATGTTTTTTAAGGAGAAGAGAATAAAGCAACTTAGATTCTCTCAGGCCAATAAGCAGCTAACTTGCATGACATGAAATTCTTAGTAAAAAAATTACACTTTTGAGTAGTCTCCTTAAGTTTACTACACTTAAGCCTAGGAAAAGCCAACTGAAACGGGAAGCACAGACAGTCATGACTCTCACCCCTCCAAGCTTTGTAGATTAGAGGGCTGGCATTCTGGTTTTCTATGCCTCCCAAGAGGCTGGTAAAAAGGGTGTGCAGTTAGCATCTAACATCCAGAGCTGCCTAAAACATTAGTCACCAGAATCAAGGCATGTTGTTAACTCTTTAAGGGAACTTATCCAAGAAATAGGAAGATGAACTACTGCCTGTAAGGGAGGAAAGAAAGTGGGGAGATAGGAAGACAAGATACTGAGGTTATTTTTCTATGAGGGTTGGGGTGGTTTTCATTTTTAAAGAAAAAAAAAAAACTTCTGAGAATTACCCAGTGTTGTTTCTGAAATGTCTAATGCACTAGACACAGTGGGCTTAGTGGTTCTTGGGACTGATTCAGGAGTCACTGGAAGGGAAAAAAGAGGACTTTACAAATTAAGATAAAATGAAACAACTCAGGACCATAAGGTTACTGCTGTTGCCCTTTAGAATTAGAACCGACATGTATACAGACCAATTCATTTCAAATTAATTATGGTAAGGGCTCCCTGGCTTGGCCCAGTGTCTGAACTGATACCTCCTTCCAACCATTCCCTTTTGGGTTTGTCCACTCTCCAGGTATTTCAAAAAGCACATGGAATTGACCCTCATGGAAGCACTTAACAGATTATTCATAATTTCTTGTGTGTCTTTTTTTTCTCTTTTTATCTCCAGAACTTAGCACAAACTCTGGAGAATAATAAGCAAGCACATGATAAATATTTATTAAATGACTTAATAAATGGGCAGCTAAAAGAATGACCCAGGGCAAAAAGATTTATTTAGAACTATTACATTATAAGAATTCTCTTTTCCAAACTGCAGTGAACATGCAAAGCTTAGAAGTGGGTTGAAATTCTAAGGATTCAAGTGCTAAGTCACAGAGTTATTTCAAGTGCTATATCAAAGGTAAAGATGACCCTCTGGTAAATAGTTTTTGAGAAATAAGAACCAGTATCACTGAAATCTGGCATGAATTGTGAGCTACACAATTCCAGAATTTTGTAGGGTAAGGATACGAAATGCAATAAAAGTGAATAATAAATTATGAAGTTTGTCTAAGCATTTCTGAAGTAGAAAGTCCCAAGGAAGTTTTGGCAGAGAACTAAGAAATCTATAGACGCCCTCATCATATACTATGCCAAGAGAAGCATCATTGGGAAAAGTCGACAGAATCTCCACTGGGTCATGCCTATCCTTTTTTTGGTATTTACCAATTAGACTAAGTCAGAAAACTACCTAGGAATTTCATTCAAATGGATTACTCCAGCGTCAGATTATACCTTTCCTCCAATTTCTATGAAGGTAAGGAGGGGATAGAAGGTCCATCTCTCACCTTCAGTCAGGACAAAATACTTCTTACTCTGTCAGAAATATTTCTACTTGAATAGTTTTATTGAAATCAGGTCATTCTATTTCCCCACCAATCTTTATCTTCTTTGTACAAGTTATGAGTCAGAGTTTAGTACAAGGTAAATATCACTGATTTTTCAATTTATAGCAGTTTTATGGATTAAAAACTCACTTTAGATTGGAGTTACTTTGCTAAATGAAGATTTAGGGGAATCCTTGCTAGGTATTTGTTTCACAGAGTCCTGAATGAGGTAGTATTGCTCTGGTAAAGACTCTGTAGTTCAGAGAATAGTGTTTTCCTGATGGGCTGGACTTGGGCAGTTTGTTCACAGAAAAAATGCTGAATGTTTGTTAGTAATGGTTGATAAACAGGGGAAAATGCACACTGAATTTATTCTTTAAAGGATTTTTAAAATGAGCTATTATGCATTTTCTTCATGAAGGTTGTTAATCTTCAAGAGCCATTTACTAAATTACTCCAGGGTACTTTCATAGATATCAAAGTATGGATAATGGTATTTTTTTAAACCAATCATTTATGAAAGTGAAGAACTAATAAATGCTCTGATGTCTTCTTATAAATGGAAAGCACCAAAATCATGGTATTACATCTTAGTATAAAAATATTTCAGAACGTTGAGGTAACAATTTTCACCTGGAGTGAATAATGCACGTTCTATTGTTACAGATCAGTTATATAATTCAATTGTTCATTTTGCATCTGTTTTGTTAAAGACCCAGAGTCTCCTATTGTTGTGTGCTTATGATCAAAATAAACTTCCTACTGGCTCTTCACTGAAAAAAAAATACAGGCTTATCAATCAATTAATATTTGAAAAAATGTTATGTATTTTCTCAAAGTTAATAAACATAGAGATCTCATTACCTGTTATGGTAGTGCTGGAATTTTTTCTACCTCTGGTGTTTTAGATTCAGCAGGCAATGCCAAGGTTTCATTCTTAGCTAAAAAATCAGACAACAAACAATTTACCTCACTTCCTCATAACAGTGTCCAAATATAATTCCCTCAAAACAATCAACCAACAGACTAATTCAAGACTATTCTGTTCGTATCCCTTCCCACCAGGCAGTCAATACAATTACTGTGCATTTCTACCAGTGATTAGTATTAGTAGTGACAGTCTTCAGAATTCCCTCTCATTAACCTTAGGTAATACTTTTAGATCTAAGTTGGCACTGGAAGGAAGAAAAAAAATGACAACCCAGTACTTGGCTAGCTCTCAAGTCATTCTGATTCATAAACAGTTTCTTGAAGACATAGGTTGTATAACAAAATGCTCCCTGGAATTTTATACTCAATTACTACTAATTTTTTTTTAATCAATGAAAAGAAATTATCCATTATTATATATGGTAAAAATGTAATAAGTTATGGCAATAAAGTTTTAGAAAAACATAAATAATGTACATAGGAAACTAAGATGTTTGAAGATATTTGTGGTTAAAAAATTACAAATGGTTATTTATTTGAGCCACATACTAACATAGATCTTTTCTTTGGGTCTATGTGGGAAATCAGTGAAAAAAATGAAATCTGTTTTTTTTTCTCTTCTGACAACTATTCAGGAAACTTCTAAAATTCAGGTATTCTTCTTCAACAAAAGTACATTTCTATTCCAGAGTTGCCCAATTATTAAGATATTCTCCATTTCAAAAAATGCATGTAGGATTAACTCGATTCATCTATTTGGCACACTGAACAAATGACCTACCTACAATATTTCAAAAGTCTAGTGGCATGAAAGAATTTTTTTTTTTTTTTTTGAGATATGCTGATCATGTCACCTTGAACTGGTTATAATCAGAAGGGATTTTAAGTCTTAAGGCTATAAGGAACTCTTTGAGTTTTTTAACTTTGGCACTACTGACGTTTGTGACTGTATATTTTCTTTCTTCTTTCTTTCTTTTTATTATGGGGGCCTTTAGTGTGAAATGTAGGATATTCAACAGTATTTCTGGGCTTTATGCACTGGATTCCACAGCTGAACAACCAAAATGTCTCTACTGTGCTTAGCTGCTCAGTGTCTGACTCTCTGCAACCCCAAGGACTGTAACCCACCAGGCTCCTCTGTGGAGATTCTCTAGGTAAGAATACTATGGTGGGGTACCAGGCCCTCCTCCAGGGGATCTTCCCAACCCAACCCAGGGATTTAACCCAGGTCTCTTGCACTGCAGGCATATTCTTTACCATCTATGCCACCAGGGAAGTCCAAGAATACTGGAGTGGGTAGCCCATCCCTTCTCCATGGGAACTTTCTGACCTAGGAATCGAACCAGGATCTCCTGCACTGCAGGAGGATTCTTCTCCTTCTGAGCTACCCGGGAAGTCCAAAAATGTCTCTGCTGCTGCTGCTGCTAAGTTGCTTCAGTAGTGTCCGACTCTGTGTGACCCCATAGATGGCAGCCCACCACACTCCCCCGTCCCTGGGATTCTCCAGGCAAGAACACTGGAGTGGGTTGCCATTTCCTTCTCCAATGCATGAAAGTGAAAAGTCAAAGTGAAGTCGCTCAGTCATGTCTGACTCTTCATGACCCCGTGGACTGTAGCCTACCAGGCTCCTCTGTGGGATTTTCCAGGCAAGAGTATTTGAGCGGGTTGCCATTGTCTTCTCCGAAAAATGTCTCTAGACACTGTCAAATATCCCAGAGGGGGAAGAAGGGGAAAGTGAAAGTGAAGTCGCTCAGTTGTATCTGACTCTCTGTGATCCCATGGACTATAGCCTACCAGGCTCCTCCGATCGTGGGATTCTCCAGGCAAGAATATTGGAGTCAGTTGCCAGAAGAAGGGGAGGGGAGAGATAAAATTTCCCTCTGTTGAAAACTACTGATCTAATCTGTTCTCTCAAAGTTCTTTAAGGATGCAAATTTTGTAACTTCCCCCTGCAGTTTACATCAGACATAAAAATCATTTTCTTCTTTCAGTTAACATGGCACAAAATACTTATTTTTTGATGATCTTAAAGACAATTATAACGTCATGCCTTTCATAAAGACCATGGAAGCAAATCAATTTTCAGTCTGTATCACGAAGCATACAATAGATTCCTAAAGTTAATGATTTTCATGAGTGATTTAAACTGCTAGAAACAGGCGTCGCAAGTGCTAGTATCCTTGCCTGAGCTATTCATCAAGTGTGCATTCTCTATTTCTGTGCACATGAACTTTCACAACATGTTCATACAACAGAAACGTTTAATGCCATTGTTCAATTACTGTAGCAGGGCATAACAAGAAGGCACTTTTTCTGGAATAACTAGAAAACTAAACAGATTCAGCATAATTTTATGATAAATCCTTTTTAGATTTCTAAATCTCATCAACGTTTCTTTTCTGCTTCTTTTGTAGTCAGAACTTTGGTTTAGAACCACTGTGATTGCTGGCACAGGAAAAAACCTTCAGATTACAATTTTTAAAATTTATTTTTTAATTGAAGGAAAATTACAATGTTGTGTTTTCTGCTGTACAATGATGCAAATCAGGTATAATTACACATATATCCCCTCCTTCTTGAGTCTAAACATTGATGAGCTCTAGTTTTGTAATTTTCAGCATGTAAGAAGGAAGATTTTTTTTTAATGTAAGATTATAAGATTTATCTTCAATGTTATTCTTTTTCAGTGTCATCTTCTCCTTCATGATGATTTTTGCTAATCCTTTCCTTCTTGTCTAATATCCTATGCTCTTGGTGATTCCTTAGCTAACAAGGACTATGCATTTATTTATTTAAAAAAAAATGTTTATTTTAACCTCCAGATCCCAGATTTTCAGGCAATGCTCTGAACTGCTTTGTTTTAGCTTTTTATGCATGCTGTTACAGGGCAATTACATTAAACTAAAATTAGACTGTTGATGAAGAAAAATGGATAACTAACATATTCAAAAGCAGAGACATTACTTTGCCAACAAAGGTCCGTCTAGTCAAGGCTATGGTTTTTCCAGTGGTCATGTATGGATGTGAGAGTTGGACTGTGAAGAAGGCTGAGCACAGAAGAATTGATGCTTTTGAACTGTGGTGTTGGAGAAGACTCTTGAGAGTCCCTTGGACTGCAAGGAGATCCAACCAGTCCATTCTGAAGGAGATCAGTCCTGGGTGTTCTTTGGAAGGACTGATGCTAAAGCTGAAACTCCAGTACTTTGGCTACCTCATGTGAAGAATTAACTCATTGGAAAAGATTCTGATGCTGGGAGGAGTTGGGGGCAGGAGGAGAAGGGGACAACAGAGGATGAGATGGCTGGATGGCATCACCAACTCAGGACATGAGTTTGAGTGAACTCCGGGAGTTGGTGATGGACAGGGAGGCCTGGCGTGCTGCAATTCATGGGGTCTTCCAACCAGTCCATTCTGAAGGAGATCAGTCCTGGGTATTCTTTGGAAGGACTGATGCTAAAGCTGAAACTCCAGTACTTTGGCTACCTCATGTGAAGAATTAACTCATTGGAAAAGATTCTGATGCTGGGAGGAGTTGGGGGCAGGAGGAGAAGGGGACAACAGAGGATGAGATGGCTGGATGGCATCACCAACTCAGGACATGAGTTTGAGTGAACTCCGGGAGTTGGTGATGGACAGGGAGGCCTGGCGTGCTGCAATTCATGGGGTCACAAAGAGTCTGACACAACTGAGCGACTGAACTGAACTGAACCTTCCCAAGCTGCTGCTAAGTCGCTTCAGTCGTGTCCGACTCTATGTGACCCCATAGATGGCAGCCCACCACACTCCCCCATCCCTGAGATTCTCCAGGAAAGAACACTGGAGTGGGTTGCCATTTCCTTCTCCAATGCATGAATGTGAAAAGTGAAAGGGAAGTCGCTCAGTCGTGTCCGACTCTTTGCAACCCCATGGACCGCAGCCCATCAGGCTCCTCTGTCCATGGAAGTGTTTGTATTCTCTACAGATCGCTAATTCCTTACAGAGGCATGTGAGTGTGCTCCGTCATCTCCCAGTCTTTTGACCCCATAGGCTGTAGCCCGCCAGGCTCTTAGTCCATGGGATTCTCCAGGCAAGAATACCAGAGTGGGCTGCCATTTCCTCCTCCAGGGGATTTTCCCGACCCATGTCTCTTGCATCTACTGCATTGGCAGATAGATTCTTTACCCACTGCATCACCTGGGAATATGGTATTTCTAAATATGGGACTTCAGACATAAGAGAAATTGGTTGAAGGGGAAGATACTTGAATGGAGACTCTTTATGACTCCTATCAAGCCATGAGTATTCACCCATACTATGCATGTACAACCAGTCTTGGCAACAGCAGAGTAAAAATGCATGAGAGCATGGCCTAAAACCCAGGAAATTCCTTTTCCTCTCTGATTCTTCTGTATCTTTTTTCAACACAGTTGGTTCCTTTCATTCTTGGCAAGCTAAGTCTTGGTTTTGACAAACCATTTTTATGTCCCTGGGAAGTATGTATATCACTAGTTTTTATTTCTCTCATTATTTATATCATGTATTCTCAGAACAAAAGCTATTAATTTCTTGATGTCCCGTATTGGGATCTGCTGGAATGAGGATATTATTTTTAGGATTTCCCCTCACATAATATGACTTTTCTGAATGACAGTGATAAATAACTTCAGGAAAGTTTATTTCTCCCTCATTGGTATAAAGAAATGTTTATGCTCACTCTTCACTAAAAAAAAAAAAAAAAATAAAATAAATCTAAAATGGTATATTTGAACATAGTCTAAGATGGTACATTTGATGGATTTATTGGACATTTTCAAACATATTGCCTATCAGTCTCTTCAATGTGTCAAAAATTTGCTATGCATTAAAGATAGGTGTTTTCCTAGAAATAAGTCCAAGTTCAATGCATGATACTGGATCTTGGGGCTGGTGCACTGGGATGACCCAGAGGGATGGTACGGGGAGAGATGAGGGAGGGGGGTTCAGGATGGGGAACACATGTATACCTGTGGTGGATACATGTTGATGTATGGCAAAACCAATACAAGACTGTAAAGCAATTAACCTAAAATTAAATTAAATTAATTTATATTAAAAAAAAGTTTTAAAAGGCATTTTGCATAGAATTTTCTCCACTAAAATCACACTTAATCCTGAAGCCTTGGTGATTTCTATCAGAATTAAAAAAGCAAACAACAAAGCAAACCAAAGAACCAAATGTTTAATTCTCTAAATTAGAGAACAAAATACTGAATTGATATTAAGGTAGCAGGTGGAAATTTGCAAAAACAAAACCAAAAATAGGAGATAGATATTATCAAAATTAAGAACTAAAATACTTCCCAGTTCAAAAATGACAGCAGTAGTCTGGGAAAAAATTCTGTTCATTTTCAGTCTCCTTCACAAATCCTGATTTTTCTATTTTGATGAACAGATTAGGGGCTGATCAGTAAGAAATCAGTCTGCTCCTTCCTTTTCTTTTCCTTCTAAACAAATCTTTCCTAGGCACAGGGCTAAGTACACAGGCTCTGGGCAGAGAAGTGGTGAGTGCAAGAGTCCTGAGCTCTGGTTTTAAACACAGGTTCACTGAGGGAATTTATTTTGGAATCCTCTTGGCTTTAGCACAGCATTTATAAGGATGTGGAGTTGAGTCTCAGGTTTTATAGATAATCAGGAGGTAATCAAGTCTGATGTACAAATTAAAGAAAGGAAGCCTAGAATTGCTCATCTACATTCTTGTAACTCACCATAAGACTAACAGATATGAATATTTTTACAGTAAAAATTTAAGGACTGCACAAAATCACAAAGATCTACTGGCAAATATATTTACATCTTAATAAAATGGTGATGCATCAATTCTGGTTTTAAACACAGGTTCACTGAGGGAATTTATTTTGGAATCCTCTTGGCTTTAGCACAGCATTTATAAGGATGTGGAGTTGAGTCTCAGGTTTTATAGATAATCAGGAGGTAATCAAGTCTGATGTACAAATTAAAGAAAGGAAGCCTAGAATTGCTCATCTACATTCTTGTAACTCACCATAAGACTAACAGATATGAATATTTTTACAGTAAAAATTTAAGGACTGCACAAAATCACAAAGATCTACTGGCAAATATATTTACATCTTAATAAAATGGTGATGCATCAATTCTGAAAAATTTTCTAAAATCAGCCCTGGGATTTCTTTAGAAGGAATGATGCTAAAGCTGAAACTCCAATATTTTGGCTATCTCATGCGAAGAATTGACTCATTGGAAAAGACTCTGATGCTGGGAGGGATTGGGGGCAGGAGGAGAAGGGGACAACAGAGGATGAGATGGCTGGATGGCATCACTGACTCGATGGACGTGAGTCTGAGTGAACTCTGGGAGTTGGTGATGGACAAGGAGGCCTGGCATGCTGCGATTCATGGGGTCTCAAAGAGTCGGACACGACTGAGCGACTGAACTGAACTGAACTGAATAGTCCTCTGATTAATCCTCTCTACTCACTTAAGGCTTTGATCCTCTTTCTTCCAGGAAATTCTCAAATTATAGCTAAGGAGAACTTAAGAGTCTGCCTTTGAAAACTGTTAACAGTCTGATTGCCTCACATCAAATAAGTGAATAGGTCAAAACCCTAGTGAGGGAGGAGAAATTAAATCTGAGGTCTCTGCATGGGTAGATACCATGTCCGTGTAAATCACCATCATGTCTCCTCCCCTGCCACTTGTAGTCCTGGCATCAAGTAATCTTTACTAAATATTTGCTGAAGAAAGATTACTAAACAGGGGCTTGGACCTGTTTCAAACTTGTAATATGTGAAGATTCAATGATAACAAGTGTTAAAGTTCTTAGCTAGTTCAAGGAGAATATTCTACATTTTAAAGTCTTATTCAATTTCTACTACATCATGCCATATTCCTCCATATTTATCAGTGGCCCAGGATGTTTACCAGAGACACATTTTCCAGAGGTTCTCAAACTGTTGTTTCTAGACCAGCAGCATCAGTATCACCTAGGTACTAGGCAGAAATGCAAATTCTCAGGTATCACCCTAGAAACAACTGAATCATTGGTCTGAATTCTGTCTATAGCAGGGATCTTAACCTTGATGAACTATGGTGAGTCCCAGCAGTGTAACAAATCCACCAGAGCTTCTCACATTTCATCAGGGTTGATCCTCTGCTATAGACAGAATTCAGACCAATGTGATACTCAAATGCAGCAACTAGCTTAGCCCACTAGTCACTCCAACTATTTCCTGGGTGCCTTTTAAAGGAGTTTTGCTGTTTTTTTCCCCCAAATTGTTGTCTTATGTTTTTTAAACACTAAAATCATATCAGGTTTTATCTGTGTGTGTGTGTGTGTGTGTGTGTTAAGTCATATGAGTTGTGTCCAACTCTTTGCAACCCTATGGACTGTAGCCCACCTATAGGGCTCCTCTGTCCATGGGATTCTCCAGGCAAATATGTTGGAGTGAATTGCCATGCCCTTCACCAGGGGATCTTCCTGACCCAGGGATCGAACATGCATCTTTTACATCTTCTGCATTGACAGGCAGGTTCTTTACCAATAGTGCCACCTGGGAAACACTCAGGTTCTTTCTAGAAGTAGGAAACAGTATCAATCTCAAGTAAATAATAATTCAAACAAATCTGACCTTTACCTCAGTTCCCACTGAAAAGATCTAGCAGTCCCTTGATAGTACAGTATGATAAGTATAATTTACTAAATAAATGTGTATATTTTGGATAATTGGATCAATATTCACTCTTCCTTCAAAAATAGAAAGTAACTATTTCCCTATAGAATGTGATTTATTTGAATACCTCCAACACTCCATCCTGTCTACTCTTTACTTTTTTTTCCAATTTTTTCATTATGGTGAAAGATACATAACAAAAATCTTAACCATTTTTCAAGTATACAGTTCAACAGTATTAAGTACATTTGCAATGTTGTACAACTATTACCACCATCCATGTTCAGAACTCTCCTTATCTTGTAACACTGAAACTCTGCACCATTAAACATTAATTCCTCATTTTTCTCCTCCTCCAGTCTCTGGAAGCCACCATTCTACTCTCTATCTCTCTGAATCTCTCTACTCCAGGTATCTAAATAAGGTATCCCAAATAACAGTCTTTTGTCTTTTGTGACTTCTTATCACTTAGCATCATGTTCTCATGTTCCATTTATACTATAGTAAATGTCAGAATTTCCTTCCCTTTTAAGACTGAATAATTATCCATGGTGTGTATGTGTGTGTATATACACACACATATGTGTGTGTGTGTACATATATACACACACATGCATACATATACACACATTTTGCTTATCCATTCATCTGTTGATGGACATTTGAATTGTTTCCACATTTTAGCTATTGTGAATAATGCTGCTGTGAATATGAATGTACAAATATGTCTTTAAGACTGCTCCCAATCCTTTTGGTTGCATAACCAGAAGTGAAATTGCTGGGTCAGGTAGTCTGATCCTTGATGCTCAGATGGTAAAGCCTGCAATGTGGGAGACCCAGGTTCACGTTCCATCCCTGGAACAGAAAGAGCCCCTGGAGAAGGGAATGACTACCCACTCCACTATTCTTGTCTGGAGAATTCTATGGACAGAGAAGCCTGACGGGTTACTGTCCATGGGGTCTCAAAGAGTCAGACAAAACTGAGCGACTAACACTTTCCCTTTCTTTCATGGTAATTTTATTTTTAATTTTTTGAGGAATGGACATACTGTTTTCCACAGCAGTTGTACGGTCTTTTATTCCCATTCACATACACATGCTTGTCCCTTACTTTTCCCTTCGAGATCTCCAAAGAGCTCATAGGCTAGATCCTTTGGACATCCTAGGAATATCAGTGCTAATATTGTCACTGCAAAGTTCACATATAAATCTTGGCCGCTTACCTAACTGTGTCTTGATTGCCTCTGAAATCTCGAACATTATGGAAGTGGGAAGTTTTACGGTGGTTTCATTAAGGCCTGGGATAACAAGGTGGACTGCAAGAAAACAGATGTAATAAAAGAAAATGCATCCTGAAACAAAGCTCAGAGCATTGGAACCATAACACTTAGAGATTATTTTGCTTAGTTAATTTCAACTACAAGTTTAAAAATCTGGGAAAAATATGACAGTAAATTTTAAACATAATCTTTTTTCATATTCAGAACTGAACATCCAAAATAATGTGACTTAATCCACAGACTTAAAAATTATAGAATGGCTCCTTAAGTTTAAAAACACTGTTACTAATAACTTTTAAAAGAGTTATTCAATATGACAAAGACTCTCTCACAACATCAACAGGTAGGCAGGTAGGAGGGGAACCAATAGGTACAGGCTGGAGTTGTTTCCCTAACACTGCGGGATCCTAGCCTGGAATGGACACAAACCAGGATGCTAAACAATGAAAGGAAATGAACCAACATCAATTTAACAGACCTGCACACAGTGCAAAATTCTATAACAGCCTTGTTATCAAAACAAGAGTCTGATGTGCTTAATGTAGATGTAGATTTCAAGACAGACTCACCCAGTATTGTTCCTCCATAGGGGGTCTTATCTGGAGATTTAGTTGAGGCCCTGTGTGTAACATTTTGAATCACTGTTGAAAGACCAAAAGATAGATAATAGCGTGAATGGAAAAAACAAAAAACAAAAAACAGTCAAGAAGCAGAATGAAGCTAATAACGTAAACGCATCTGCACTGGAGAAATCTGATCCTTTTTTAATTAATAGAAAGGAACTCACTGGGCTGGCTATACAACCAACAAAAGAGCTAGAAGGCACATCCTAACACCTACGCCTTTAAGTAGAGAAAATGTTCCATTCTAATTAGCTCAAAATTTCCTTTCTCAGCTCCACTCCGTGCAGCCTACCCAAGTTAAATAACTTGAACAAAATGAGGCAATGACACACTCAGTAAATAAAATGAATTAGAAAATGTATATCCTCAAAGCAAAGACTCTATGGATAAGTCCAATACTAACTGACCCCATTTTGAAAATACACTTGAGGCACTGTGTTTTCTTAAAAATGAATTAGTATTTTAAGTGCCCAATCTCTTCCACCACAAAACTTTCTGGAAATAATTGAGTCTTACAAAATTTGAAAAACTGAAAGTCAAAACAAAAATGACTAGAGGTGAAATAAGACATAACTCTTGAAACCTGGATTTCTTTACAGTCCTTAAAGTGAGCTCTAAATCATAGTTATCATTTCATTAATCCAAAATATCCTATTAATGACTTCCTACATCTAAACGATCTTAATCCTGAAGAAAGCCACATATATTTAATTGTTTTTTTTAAATTTTAATACTTGTTAGGGTTGTTCTTTTTCCAGATGTTCAACCAATATGCCTTGCCAAGACTTGGCCTATTTGTAGAGTCAAAATTATCTGTTCACTTCTAATTTACTGGCACAATTATTTTTCAAAAAACTAAGCATAAATTTTTAAAAAAATATGTGCTATGTTTAATCATCTCAGTTTAAAAAGCATATTAAAATAGTTCTAAGCATATATCCAGAGCAGACATGCAAATTACCTTGCTTGATGATTGTTACTGGGATTAGCTTTCTTGGGACATATGCTGGCTGAAAAGAGGAAGAGATACAGCTTTTGAGTTATGGTTAACTTAAAAAATAATTTAAAAACTGGAAGTAGTCCTTTCTTGCCTTCTGTGAAGCTCTCCATGACACTGGTTTAACGGTTATGGAAAGATCTTCAGTACATATATCTGCCTCTGTTTTATTGCATTCATTTGTTTTTTTTCCCATAAATGTCCAAAGATTTAACAGAAACAGTGCCTTCAAAATTCCCATTAGTTTAGTTTACTTAGAAACTGCAATGGAAAGAAGTGAAATCCTCTGGATTGAATCCTAGTGTATTTTCACTTAATTTGAACCAGTGAACCAGTCAAATTCTGTCTTTATATTCCGTCTCAAAATAGGATTTTAAGCTACACATTCTTTTAAAACCAATCAGAATAGCACTAAAACATGTATATTATCATATGTAAAATAGATGCCCAGTGCAGGTTCCATGCCTAAAGCAGGGTATCCCAAGCCAGTGCCCTGGGACAGCCCAGAGGGACGGGGTGGGGAGAGAGGGGTGGGGGGTTCAGGATGGGGGAGACACACCCGATTCATGCTGATGTATGGCAAAACCATCACCACACTGTAAAGTAATTATCTTCCAATTAAACAAATAAATAAAATTTAAAAACCAATCCTAACAATTGTTACAGGGTGTCCCACTGCTGCTTCAGACACACAACCACTGTGAACTCCTGATGCTAAGCTTTTCCTTGCCCAGGAAGGCAGAGCTGGGACTCAGATCCAGACATTCCTACTTCCAAAGCCTGCAGTTTTAACAACTGTGTATGTATTTATGCCCAGAGGACCTCAAAATTGGAAGGGCAGGTCTCAGAGGACTGTGACTTCTTCCTTCTTCCAAATTCCCTCCGATGTCCCATGGTAAGTTTGGATGTCACGGAGAGAGCTACTTGAACTAGGGGCACGTTTAGTGTTAACCTTACAGTGGAGTCCTCACTGGGGATAGTGAGCCAAGGATAAGACAGCCAAGAGAGAGGCACGAAACAGCATGAACAACAGGAAATACACAGAGCAGAATTAGACTGAGGTAAAGGGGTAAGTCTGAGCCACCTTTGGTGGCTCAGAGGATAAAGTGTTTGCCTGCAATGCAGGAGACCCGGGTTCGATCCCTGGGTTGGGAGGATCCCCTGGAGAAGGAAATGGCAACTCACTCCAATATTCTTGCCTGGAGAATCTCATGGACAGAGGAGCCTGGCAGGCTACCGTCCACAGGGTTGCAAAGAGTTGGACACGACTGAGCGACTTCACTCGACTTCACTTGAAAGGGGTAAGTAAGCATGACATTGATTTTCTGAAACTTGGTTTAACCTGGATGCATGGTATAGATATTCCGGGTACTAGACCTGCTGACAATCCAGGATATAGTGAATGAGATACTTAACCACAGAGGTGTTTAAAGTTGTGAGAAAAGAAGATTTGTTCACACACTCCCATTCTGATAAACAATATATCCATAACAAAGAAGGGCCACAATACCGCGCTTACTGTTGGCTATTTTTCTTCTTGTATTAAAGTCTTTACGTTTAAAAAACACAGAAAATAAAAGTTTACTCTTAACTAATTATTTTCAAAAAAGCATCTATATTTCTTGCATTGTATTTGGACTCAGTGCTGTAGGGTAAATGCTTGTGTTGCCCCACAAACTTGTATGTTGAAACTTAATCCCCAGTGTGATGGCATTTGGAGGTGAGGCCTTTGGAAGTAAATAACTCATGTGGGTGGAGACCCAATGAATGGGATTAGTGCTCTTATGAAAGAGAACGGAAAACTCCCTCCACCCTTCTGCCATGTGAGACAGTTGTGAGCCAGAAGTGAGCTCTCCCCAGACATTAAATCTGCCAGTGCCTTAACACTGACTTCCCAGGCTCCATAACTGTGAGAACTAATTTATTGTTTAAGCCATCCATCCAGTCTGCAGTATTTTTGTTATAGCAGCCCTGATGAACTAAGACATCCAGTAATTTCCTACTTAGCAGTCTAGCCTAAGGAAGTGGTAGAAGATAGAGTCATCATTTCATGTAACCGTGTTTATTACCACAATGTGAAACAATCTCATCATTCCAAAGCAGAGGTTTCGTTAAATAAATTATGGTTAAAATTTCTGACATTTATTTAACAAAGTGGGAAGTATGTATAGTATAAATGTAAAGGATACCAATTTATATTTATATTATAACCTAATTGTATAACAATATGTGTTATGTGTTATATAAGACCAAAAGGAAATATATCATAGTCATTTTTTAAATGGTAATAATTTCTTATAATCTGATATTTTATTTTACGTACCTTTCTATATTTTCCAAGTTCCTTACAGGGGTGAATTACACTTATAACTAGGAAAAGCTATTATAACCAGCAGTCTGTTAAGCTTCTGTAGTGCATGGCTCATACACTATTGGTCAACAGAGGAATGATGTAAATATAATTTATACACAAGTTTGCCCAAGCAAGGGAAGAGGAAGAGCAGGAACACAAGTATAGCCATCAGTAGGAAAGGAAAAAAAAAAAAGTTCAACTTTGATGTCATACTGGCAGAGAACCTCTTGGCTTTATCATAAGAAAATTAAATAAGTGCACTTGCCCACAGGATCTTCTTCCCCAGGCCCATGACCCTATCTTGATGTGCCCACCTTACCTTCACCTGTCCTGCTTCAGTGAAGGGGTTGCCAGCCATAGTCTCTATCATTCCTGAGCATTTAAATCCTTGCTGTGGCAAACTCCAGTTTCACGGAAGATGTTTGCCCGGGGAGCCACAGTATTGTTCCAGGTGCTACTAATTTTTTTTGATAGAGTTGTGGCTACAGTTCCAAAGATTTTTGAATGGCTGGTCCTCTTTTTGCCCCGTGAGTCTTGCCGTTTAGTGTATGCTTTGCAATGTGAAGTGTTCAGAGACACATCACATTATAACAGAAACACCTATGTGTTGCTGTGTCGGTGGCATTATCCCAGTATGTATTTTCTTTGCTGTGGATGATTTATTTCAAGGAAGGTTTTGACAAAAAGAGTTAGAAAATATCTCATTCTTGACATAATGGAACAGTTTCTGTTCAGGTTCTTATCTGAGTACAGACTAGTCTTCTATTAAGATGATGACAAACTATATCTGTGCTGCCAGAAAATAAGGAAATCATTTAGTTGCAGAATCCAATTCTTTCTAGACCTTATAATTATTCTCTTGCCTAATTAGCAATCCAAAGATGCACCAAGACTAATGAGCAAGTATTAACTCCCTCTCTGCAAGAAGGTTTTTTTAAATTGAAATATAGTTAATTTTACAGTGTTGTATTAGTTTCAGGTGTACAGTAAAGGGATTCACATTGTATCTATAAGAATATAAAAATATATATAAACACACATATTTTTTTCAGGTTCTTTTCCTTTATAGATTATTATATATTACTATATATATTTCTTGTGCTAGAGGAATATGAATTACTAATATATTTCCCTGTGCTAGACAGGTTCTTGTTGGTTATCTATTTTTATATAGTGGCAGATATATGTTAATGGAAAACTCTCTCTAATTTATCTCTCCCCTCTCTTTCCCCTTTGGTAACCATAAATTTGTGTTCTATGTCTGTAGGTCTATCTCTGTTTTGTGTATCATTTCATTGTATCATTTTTCTAGATTTCACATATAAGTGATATCAGATGATATTTGTCTGACTTACTGCACCTCATGTGTGTGTGCTCAGTCATGTCTAACTCTTTGCAACGCTAAGGACTGCGGCCTTGCCAGGCTCCTTGAATTTTCCTGGCAAGAATACTGGAGTGGGTTGCCATTCCCTTCCCCAGGGCTTTTCCCAACCCAGGAATGAACCTGGATCTCTTGCATTGCAGGCTGATTCTTTACCATTTGAGACACAAGGAAAACCCTAAGGAAATTCACTTTTACTACTTTTCAGGGGACACTGAATCTCACCAGTTGGGGGGATTCAATGGGAAGAGGATGCTGAGGTGGTAAAAGGCAATGTCCCTGATGGTCCATCCAGCTTCCTTTTCCGTCCTGGTTAGGGAAAACCCACTCAAATCTAGCAATGACCACAGCAGCAGTAACCAAACACTGTGGGGGAGTTTAGAGTCACTCTGCATTGTATAACCTTTCCCCTGATATTATTTTTTAAAAATTAAATTTAAGAAAAGTAATGATAACACCAGGATGCTATTCTTTGTGAGTTTCTCTTTACAGGTTTGTCCATTCGGTATTTTTGTGACATCAGCATATCCACTGTTGATTTAACTTTTTCATTAGGCCCCAGGGAGTGGCTAAGGGTTGCTTAAAATCAAATTTCAATGACTCAAGATCTAAGCCACATGAGAAGAATTTGGGCCTGTTACATCCTGGTTTTAATTCATTTTTAGGATGTCCTGATGAAAGTTATGAAAGATACTGATTCAATCTAACAGCTGACTAAAGGTGAATCTAACATCCTTTTTGTGACAATTGCTGTATTTCTGGTCAGCTAGGGAGGAATCAGATATCCACCTGTGGTGATATTGGTGGTGTAGATATGAAGTTTTTAAGTTTCTGCTTAGGTCAATGATTGCTAGGAATGGAAAGACATCTATGTATTCACTGCACACAGTCTTCAGGTGTGTGGGAGAGAGGCCAGACTATATTTCTCCTTATTTACCAGCTACTAACTGTTACACATTAAAAACTGATAATACTTCTCTTTTTGCCAATGATAGACATGGCCTTTTAAAAAGACAGGTAGACCTCTGATGGGAAAAAAAAATGGAAGGGTGAAAATAGATGTTTATTTTAGGGGAATTTTGATTCTCAGGAGATTTGGATTAATTCAGTAATTAAACTTAAATTTTAAAACACCTGTTAATAAATGTTATATACTTCAGAAATTCATTGTTTGGTTAGTGAACTAGTCAGATGACTAAGTTTTTAAAAACTTATTTAATAATATATTAAAGTTAGCCATCATTCCTTTATATTTTTTATATAATAAAGCTTAATGAACTTATTTACAAAACAGTCTTACAGATATGGAAAAAAAAAATCTTATGGTTACCAAAGAGGAAACACAAGGGAGAAGGATAAATCAGGAGCTTGGGATTAACACACACACACTATTCTATATAATATAGATAACCAAGGTCGTACTGTATAGCACAGGGAACTCTATTCAATATTCTGTAATAACTTACATGTGAAAAGAATCTGAAAAAGAATGAATGAGTGTATATGTATAACTCAATCACTTTGCTGTACACCTGAAACGATTAATAGCACAGCATTGTAAATCAATAATAATCCAATAAAATTAAAAAAAGACAGATAGTAGAAATTAGATTTAACTTTGATAAAAACAGGGTTCTTGCTTCCCAATATGAAGAAAATAGCCCAATTATCATCTGTTTTTTTGTGCATGGATCTCAAGTAATACAACTTACATGAGAAGAATCAGGGCTTTGTTTACACATCCATCTTTTCTCTCATTTTTCTAGAGATGGAGGCAGGGGTGATATTGAAAGTATTTAACAAGTAGTATAACAAAAGCACTAACCAATTAGAAGAGACCCCTGCTAAGTGTCCTCTGGCACAAATGTACTGAGAGTTACCTGCAGAACACATGCTTAGATACATGAGTTACAGTATATAATGTAACAAGATGCTTAAGGTGGGGCTGTATTTGGGAGTCCCTGGTGGTACAGTAGTTAGCGCATGGTACTTTCAGGGCACGGCCCCAGGTTCAATCTCTGTTTGGAGAACTAAGAGCCTACAGGCCACATGGCACTGCTGAGTGGGCAGAAGTTAAGATAAGGCTGCATTTCATATTCAAATTTTAATCTGAATAGTATTTGTCTTTTAAAATGGATAGCCTCAAGTTCAAATTGTTTTTTCTATTGCCAATCTCTTCTCAGAAGGTGTGAAGAAGTTTTTGCTGTGCTTAAGTTTTAGGTGTAAGCATGCATATATGAATAAAAACATTTTTCAACATGTCTTAAAACTTTAGAATTAATTTCATATCTCTTGAAATACTGCCTTCTTTCTGCAACCCTATGGACTGCAGCCCTCCAGGCTGCTTTGTCCATGGCATTCTCTAGGCAAGAATATGGAGTGATTTGTCATGCCCCCCACAGGGGATCTTCCTGACCCAGGGACTGAACCCACCTCACTTACATCTTCTGCAATGGCAGCCAGTAGTGCCACCTGGGAAGCTCCAAAATATATACCTCTATAAAATATCAAATCAACTTTCAGAATCAATTCTAAGTGGTCACATGAGATGGTCAAAGGCTATCTCAAGTGGTTCTTTTACAACTTTCCCATGTTCCAGAGCTACCCAAAGGCACAGAGGGAAGTTTGTGAAACATTTTTCTGTGTGTGTGCTATCCAGACTGTAGCAATGAAGAAAGCCTCACAGAGAATCCTTAAAATATCTTTTTAATTAGTTTGGGTTTTCCTTCGGAAATACCCAAGAGTTTCAAACCACAGCTCGTTAGAGCTGGCTAGAGTTGGGGGTACTCCGCCTCACAGCTTGAAGTGATCAAATATCTGGCTCTGTGTCATAGATGCAGGAAATCTCTTCCTGGACCTTCTTGTCGTCGCTATTTATCGTGTGGAAAAGATATAAAATTTTTGGGAATAAAATGTCAATCATCTTGCTGAGTAACTAACCCTAAATGAAATATTCTGCCAAAAGAAACACAAATCATTGGATATGATTGCTGTGAAGAAGGAATGAAAGAAACAACATTGAGTCTCACGTAAGCTAAAGCATGACAGCCAAGAGGGTGGGAGATAAGATGTGCTTCCTAGGAAACCATTCACAACAGTGAGGATTGTTCTAGAAGAGAATGGAAGAGTGGCTCTATTCCTTGTGACTGGATTTGAAAGCCAAAGCCAAAGGGACCTTGAAGTGAAGTGAAAAAGTTAGTCAGTCAGTCTTATCCAACTCTTTGTGACTCCATGGACTGTAGCCCATCAGGCTCCTCTGTCCATGGGATTTCCCAGGCAAGAATACTGGAGTGGGTTGCCATTCTCTTCTCCAGGGGATCTTCCCAAGCCAGGGATTGAAACCAGGTCTCCTGCACTGCAGGTGGATTTTGTTTTTACCACTGAGCCACCAGGGAAGGAATGTTAGCAATGGTCCCTTGAATGACAGAATTCAATACTTGGTACTAAGCTGATTAGTTAAGTATTTGGGAAAAGTACATACCCTCAACAATGCAGGACCTTACTGCATATAATATAGCAAGATAAAACCCACATAGTTTAAATTATTACAAAATCAAACCACTAAAACTAAAAAAAAAAAAAAGATAATTATTTATCTCTTCTCTGGATAAGGAAGAGCTTACTAAAATATCAGGCAATTGAAGATATGACAATGGAAAGACAAATAATTTCATTAAGCAAATTAAGACTTGCCTATTTCACAAATTCCTATAAACAAAATTGATAACAAATGTGACAATAGTGTTTCTAGATGATATCACTAAGAGTCTTTGTTCTTTAGCGTCTTTAAATGATTCAATAAAAAAAAAAAAAAAAACCACAAGATGCCCAATTAACAAAGAACTGAAACTAAAGGTCATTACATGGAAAATACACATGACTAATAAATAAGTGAACTAAGTGCTGCTTTATCAGCAATCAGAAATAGAAATTTACAAGCCATTTTACATTATTACACTAGCCAAAAATTTAATGATGGAAATACATAATGTTGAGAATCAGGTACTACATCAAGACAGCTCTGATCCATTGTCAGCAAGATTGCAAATTGGCAAAAAAAAAAAAAAAAAGTTGACCAGACATATTAGAAAGTTTAAAAATTGTTAAAAATCTAAATTACTAATTCCTAGTCTAAGTATCTACATATCTACTTTAAGGAAGAAATCAGAAATGTGAACAGGATTCTAGACTGGAAAATGGCGGGCACATGAAATATACAGACACTGACTGTACTGAACAGAGGCTGGGCATGTTACAAACCAAACCAGTTGCTTCTTCATTTTGAAAAGGGCTGGCTCTTTTAAGTAGGAAATGTTAGAAAATAGAGCAAAGATTTGAACAATGGCAGGGTAAGGAGAGCATCTACTAATGCACTCTTGAAACATCTTAGAGTGGAAAACAACTCATGGGACAGAAGATAATAAGAATAACCTCAAAGTAAATGGAATACTGAAATACTAGGTTAACTATGTTGAATATCAGAATTTTAGAGCTTTAAACAAATTAGAGATAATTTGGTCTCACTCTTTTACCTCCATTTTCCGAGAAAGAAACTAATTCCTAAAATGTCACATACCAATACTTGATAGCTAGGCAGGTAATCCAGTTTCAGTACCTCATAAAAGGACCACTTCCTTATTTAAATAAAAGTATAATACAGACATTTTTAAAAGACTATTCTTGAAAATAACATGGTACATACCACAGAGTGGACTTGGTCATAGGTACTTTGGATTTTCCCATTTACTTTGCTTTTACCTGACAAAAACAAAAAGAAAATGACATTTCATTTCATTCTTCTTTATCCTAAATCGATTCTTACTAGTCATTATGAAGACAACTACAACTACTGCTGTAACTTGGGCATATTATTTTATTTGCTATCATTTCAACACTGATCCTAATGATGTTTGAAACAAAGGATGTTAGGAAACAAGCCTCAGGCCCCATAGTCTTTGCATGTTCATTTCCATTGGCCCAGCTGTTTCACTGAATATTCATACATGGTATTGTTTTTTGGCTCAATAGTGTTCAGAGATTGATTTAAAACAAGACCAATGGCCAAATAAATTTGGAATGATTTGTTATTGTCAAATGTTAATCATTTTTCAAAGAAACATTCACTATAGAAGATACTGAATTATTAATGCTCAAATTGTTTACTTTTATGTTTTCATAAATATAGAAAATGAGAATTAGCTCATATTACACAACTAATAAAAATTTATAATTAGAAAAAAATAGTACAGAATGCTCACTCAAAAGTTCCAGTACTTACTTCCAACAATAGTCTTGTGATTAAAAATCTTACTCCAAATTCCACCTTCTACATTGTCTTTCACTCCAAATTCATAGACTGTGTCAGGCTTTAGATTTTCCACAATTG
This sequence comes from Aepyceros melampus, assembly GCA_006408695.1. Lineage (NCBI taxonomy): Eukaryota > Metazoa > Chordata > Mammalia > Artiodactyla > Bovidae > Aepyceros > Aepyceros melampus. The sequence continues at coordinate 445,388 of SJXQ01007500.1, forward strand.
TTTCAGTGGCTGGACAGAGTTGAAAAATCCATTTCTTTTCCTTATCCTTTTCTCTATAGCGAATTGTGTAGTATCTGTCAAATAACCAAAGTATGCTGTAAAACCACAGGGAGATTCAGAATGTATTTCAAGTTTCTTAATATATCACAGACCCCTATCTACTCTTAATCTTTAATATTGGCTTCTCTTAAGACTTTTAATTTGCAAAGAACATGAAAAAACTTGCTCAATGTATGCTTGAGCTTTTAATTTCTAATAGTGAGTTCAGGGACCAGGAAGGAGCACAATCACGGTCTGACAGAACTCCAGCTCTCTCAGTTCTATTTGGAGAAGGAGATGGCAACCCACTCCAGTATTCTTGCTTGAAGAATCAAATGGACAGAGGAGCCTGACAGGTTATAGTCCATCGTGTCACAGAGTCGGACAAGACTGAAGCAACTTAGCACATACAGTTCTATTATTTGTCACTTTGCAAAATGAAAATTTGAGAACACTAAGCATTCCCAAGCAGGAATCAAGATTGCCGGGAGAAATATCAATAATCTCAGATATGCAGATGACACCACCCTTATGGCAAAAAGTGAAGAGGAGCTAAAAAGCCTCTTGTTGAAAGTGAAAGAGGAGAGTGAAAAAGTTGGCTTAAAGCTCAACATTCAGAAAACGAAGATCATGGCATCCAGTCCCATCACTTCATGGGAAATAGATGGGGAAACAGTAGAAACAGTGTCAGACTTTGTTTTTTTGGGTTCCAAAATCACTGCAGATGGTGACTGCAGCCATGAAATTAAAAGACGCTTACTCCTTGGAAGAAAAGTTATGACCAACCTAGATAGTACATTCAAAAGCAGAGACATTATCAGACTTTATTTTTTTGGGTTCCAAAATCACTGCAGATGGTGACTGCAGCCATGAAATTAAAAGACGCTTACTCCTTGGAAGAAAAGTTATGACCAACCTAGATAGTATATTCAAAAGCAGAGACATTACTTTGCCAACTAAGGTCCATCTAGTCAAGGCTATGGTTTTTCCTGTGGTCATGTATGGATGTGAGAGTTGGACTGTGAAGAAGGCTGAGTGCCAAAGAATTGATGCTTTTGAAGTGTGGTGTTAGAGAAGACTCTTGAGAGTCCCTTGGACTGTAAGGAGATCCAACCAGTCCATTCTGAAGGAGATCAACCCTGGGATTTCTTTGGAAGGAATGATGCTAACTGAAGCTCCAGTACTTTGGCCACCTCATGCGAAGAGTTGACTCATTGGAAAAGACCCTGATGCTGGGAGGGATTGGGGGCAGGAGGAGAAGGGGACAACTGAGGATGAGGTGGCTGGATGGCATCATGGACTCAATGGACGTGAGTCTGAGTGAACTCCGGGAATTGGTGATGGACAGGGAGGCCTGGCGTGCTGCAATTCATGGGGTCGCAAAGAGTCAGACATGACTGAGCGACTAAACTGAACTGAATATTATGGCTTTAAAACTGTATGGGTTTAAGCCCTTTAATCCCATGGAGGTACGTTAAAGGTAAGATTGCTCAACTTTGTAAAAGAGGAACCTCAGACTCTAACGCATCCAGGACTGCATTCAGGAGTAAAATTTTCTCATTATTTAAAAAAAAAAAATCAACACCAATGGTCAAGCAAAGAACACAGTGAGAAAGACCAAACAGTGCAAATTCAAGATCATTGTTACATATTTGCTATGGGCTTCATAATATTCAAAAACATGTATGGCAAAGTGATGATAATCCTCATTACTTGTTTTTTTCCCATCTTTATCACATAGTAGGCTTTGCATATATTATCTCATTTAATGACTCACCAGGCGATACACTTAATTGTCACAAAAACACTTTAAGTGGTAGGAATCATTAATCCCATGTGAAAAATGATGTTTCAGAAAGATCACTTAACTTCAGTTCAGTTCAGTCGGTCAGTTTTGTCTGACTCTTTGCAACCCCATGAACCACAGCATGCCAGGACCCCCTGTCCATCACCAACTCCCAAAGTTAACCCAAACTCATGTCCATTGAGTCGGTGATACCATCCAACCATCTCATCTTCTCTCATCCCCTTATCCTCCTGCCCCCAATCCCTCCCAGCATCAGAGTCTTTTCCAATCAGTCAACTCTTCGCATGAGGTGGCCAAAGTACTGGAGTTTCAGCTTTAGCATCATTCCTTCCAAAGAAATCCCAGGGCTGATCTCCTTCAGAATGGACTGGTTGGATCTCCTTGCAGTCCAAGGGACTCTCAAGAGTCTTCTCCAACACCACAGTTCAAAAGCATCAATTCTTCGGCGCTCAGCTTTCTTCACAGTCCAACTCTCACATCCATACATGACCACTGGAAAAACCATAGCCTTGACCAGATGGACCTTTGTTGGCAAAGTAATGTCTCTGTTTTTTAGTATGCTGTCTAGGTTGGTCTTCCAAGGAGTAAGCATCTTTTAATTTTATGGCTGCAATCACCATATGCAATGATTTTGGAGCCCCCCAAAATAAAGTCAGCCACTGTTCCCACTGTTTCCCCATCTATTTGCCAGCCCAGTGTCATCTAGCCAGTGATGTTTGCCAGCAGCAGTGGCAGAAACAGAAAAGAAGGGAAAGTCCTCTGGCTCTGATCTCAACAGCCCCCCTAAGTGGGGAGGCTGGACAGATCAGGACAGGGGATATATTGCTCTTGGACACAGCAATGAGAGTGTTACATGTATCAATACCAATATGTTTTATAAGCAGATTATGGAAAAGGAAATTACAAAATGATGTATGTTTTCAATTTTCTCTCAAAAATTTAGTATCTTTCCCTTACTCCTCATCCCACAAAATTAAATGGACTAAGATTTACATCAATTGCTTTTATTTAAAGCCCTAAAGTCCCTTATTTACCCAGGCTAAAATTGTTTATTGTATCCCCTCTAAGCGCCAGACACTTCTTAATATGAAAAAAAAGAAAAATTTAAGCAGAATCTCTAGAAATAAGGGCCAGGACTGTCTACATAAATTGTAGAGCTCATTGCAAAATGAAAACATGGGGCCCCTTATTCAAGAATTATTAAGAGTTTTAAGACAGTGACAGCAGGGTATTAAGCCAAGTATGGGTCCTTCTAAGTGGGGAACCTGTGTACCTATATGGGTTGCACACCCGTGATGTCAGCAAGGGGGTTATAGTTTTGTAAGTACACAGAGGAGGTGTATCTGTACATTCAGTTTGCTTTCTTACTAGTTACAAACTACTGAAACGCTTGAAATCATTCACTAGCTTGCTTCTCCCTAGTAAAAGCAGCTTTCTGGACTCCATACCTCATTCCAAAGTCAAGAAGACAAAACAAGTGGAGGAGGCAGTTCTAGCCAAAACACGAACTGCTACTGGGAACAAACGTTATAGAATACTAGTCCTCTGTGTCCTGTGAGTTGAACCATCAACAGCAATTTATGAAATATATTTGTTGACAAGTATGTCATATGGAATTTCTGTTGCTTTTTTTCCCCTGCTGTGGCTATTACAAGACTTCAGAGAAGTGCAGATAAAACTAAGATTAGAGCAGATGGGCCTCCACAGCTTTGCATCTCTAGTTTGGATACATTTCTCAGCTGCTTGCATGATCTGGTGGAGGTGGAGGGCAATGCTTCAGAATTACTAAAGGTAATCTGAGGATTCCAGGGTTCCCAGTAAATTTGATTTTATATTTTCTTCCTAGGAATAAAATCAGACAGAAATATTCTAAGACTATGTTTTAAAGAAATCTAGCCTGTACAATTTTTTTTTCTATTTTGATCACAAAGCATTCTAAATAACCTCTCTTGTACCAAGTTTGGCAGAAAAAATAAAAGTGCAGGCAACTAGGCCTTCTCCTTGGCTTCAGTTAGGTTCCCTCATCAATACTGGCTTAATTGGTAATTGTATAATATAGGCAAGTTCTAAATTTTAAAAGATCATAAACAAGGCTGCTGCTGCTAAGTTGCTTTGCTCGTGTCCGACTTTGTGCGACCCCATAGACGGCAGCCCACCAGGCTCTGCCGTCGCTGGGATTCGCCAGGAAGAACACTGGAGTGGGTTGCCATTTCCTTCTCCCATGCATGAAAGTGAAAAGTGAAAGTGAAGTCACTCATTAAGTGTCAAGGCTACTTAGCTATAAAGTGGTGAAGCATATTTTCTTGACTTTAAAGCAAAATATAGGCCTTATGATAAAAATACTGCACAACCTAGCACAGAGTAGGTACTCCGTATATGTCATGAAACTGTTAAGCAGGAAGTTAGGCATGAGCAACCAGCGGTGGCCTGGCAGAAAAGGAGGCAAGCTGATCTCTAAACCTCACCCCAGACACACCCAGGAGAGCTCAGAGATACGCTATAAAAATAACCACAGAGACTTTTCCAACTCCTGCAGATGCCCCCTAGGTACACAGTGGATACAAATTAACCACAGGGGCTTCTCCAACTCTGGCACAGGCCCCCTTGATGCACCGCTCTGTCCTGAAGTAACCTTAGGCGACCAGGAGCCCTTTAAGGGTTCATAAATATTCTATACATACAGACATCCGATGATAACAGACTGAATTATGGGAAAGACATGCACAATAGAGCCTGTTATATAACTTGCAACTGCCAATCAAAACTCTCATGTAGATGAATATGTGACAGCCCCATTTTCATGTGCCCAGACATGTCCCCTTCCCTGATTGGCCTTGAGTGAATGCCCATTTGCATTTTGCACAGGGCAGAGTGAAGAGGAGAAGACGGAGTAAAAAAGGGAAGCCAAGTGGGATCATGGCCACCCCTTCAGGGTCAACCCACTCTCATGTCTTGGGAGTGTACTATCTGCTGTCTATTTAATAAAATATCTGTCTGCTTGAGCTGTAACCAGTCTGCTGTTTTGAATCCCTGCTTTGATGAGACAGGAGCCAAGACAGGAACTAAGAAATCCTGGCAGCTTGAGCTGTAGTCTGTCATTCCAAATCTTTGTTACGATGAGACAAGAACTGAGGGAGAGAAATAAATTGATGTGACAAAACAAATAGAATGGATACTTTGGTACTCATAGGGCCATTCTATAATTAGAATATAGTTGCTCTAAATGGCCAAGGACTCAATCACCAAAAAATACTGATTTAAGCTATTATATCTATAGTTGTATTTTGTAATATATCATTGTATAAGGCTTCACTTACCAGATCTCAGCATTCTCATAGAGTCAATGCAAATGGAAAGAAAGTTCAAAAAATGTCTATGTGGTACATTTGCAGAGGGCTTACAGATATTTTTAAATTTATTTCTGTGTTTCTGTACAATAAATTCTGAAATTAGAAGAGCAAGAATTATTATAGAAGAAAGAGAGAGGCTGGGAAGTGTCTAAAGCCTGAGAATGAGTGGCAGAGCCAGCAAAAGGGTTATTTCCTGACCCATAAACTAACACAAGGAGATCCAACCAGTCCACTCTAAAGGAGATCAGTCCTGGGTGTTCTTTGGAAGGAATGATGCTAAAGCTGAAGCTCCAGTACTTTGGCCACCTCATGTGAAGAGTTGACTGATTGGAAAAGACTCTGATGCTGGGAGGGATTGGGGGCAGGAGGAGAAGGGGACAACAGAGGATGAGATGGCTGGATGGCACCACCGACTCGATGGACGTGAGTCTGAGTGAACTCCGGGAGTTGGTGATGGACAGGGAGGCCTGGGTGCTGCGACTCATGGGGTCGCAAAGAGTCGGACACGACTGAGCGGCTGAACTGAACTGAAACTAACACCATGTGTACTACACTGGACTATCTTTCTACTGCAGGGCTTACAAAAGGAGATGCAAAGAGAAGGTAAAATGAATCCACATGGAAGAGAATTAAAAGGAATCAGAAGTTCTTTTAGCATTACTTAAGGCTTCCATACAATCAGAGACTTCCCATTATTGTCTGAGGATATCCAGGATCAAAAGTTGAGTGCACTTTTTTTCTGTGGTTAATCAAATTTGGGCACAAGTGCTTGGAGAGGCAACAAGTCTATTAGAGGTCGCAGCCAGTGAGCGTCATCAGAGCAGACCTCTGGAAGGCCTGACCACCAACTGGACATTAGAAACAAGGACATCTCACATCCCAAATAAGTGGTGAGGAATTGCTGAGGGTGGTGTTTGATTCAGCTGGCAATATTCTGTGCTTGGATCTCCCCAAGAGTCCAAAACTGAAAATAGTCTTTATTATAACTTAAAAAATACCGTAATTCCTCCAAATGTAATGGAGAAGGCAGATAGTGGCTTGGCTTGGATCTCTTTCAGCTGCAAGATAGTAGCATCGCCTCAGGAGAATCTCTTTGCCCACTTACACGTCAATTTTCTACTTTGAAAAATGGGGGTTGGAGTAGACAATCATCGAATCCTTTGTTTCTAAAATTTTATTCTAGCTACAAATAAGACATGACATTCTGTTCTAATGAAATTCAGAGGCAGAACTCAGGCTAGAAACCCCAGAGGTAGAAATATCATAAATAAAGTTTATGATGTAACTGGCATTGAGTTCTACTAAGTGAAGAAATTACATAATGTCAAAATAAGTCTAGTCCTTTTACAAACTAGCCTGGATTGATGCACATGGTTGGTCATTTTGGGACTTTCTATACTTTTTTTTTTTTTTTTTTTAGCAATTCTTCTATCTCTATGTGATTAATCACTATATCCTACAACATCTATCACTTTTTTTTTTTTTTTGCTCTCTCACGCCAAAGGACAAGTCCTGATGCCGCATTGTCAACATCCTTACTGCCAGTCTTAGACTCTGACTGCTGATATAAAATCTGCCCTCACCCTCTTTCTCTCAAAATCTCTCTCTCCTCCTTCTCTCTCTTTTATTCAAATTTTAGGGTTCTCCCTTCTAAAAATAACTCTCTTGGTAATTTTATTCCATTTTATTATTCCATCCACTCTGCATCCTTTCTCCTGATTCTTCGAGACTTTCTCTGAGTCAAAAAGTTGTTCAACTATTTTCCATTATATCAAAGCTGCTGCTGCTGCTGCTAAGTCACTTCAGTGACTAAAACTAATATTTACTTCTTATTCCTGTCATTACCTTTTAACACAAATTTCTCCAAAGTAATCTATTTTTTTTCTGTTTTCTTCCTGCTCATAATACCCAAATCTCTTTGCAATCCTGTGTCTGACCTGTTAGTGTAGTAAAACCTCATGATCAAATCCAATGATTTAATCATCTGTGAGTTTCACAACTACCTTAAAATCTACTCATTATTCTCAAATGTGCTCCTATTCCTGTTGTCTTCACGTTCCTTCTTGCCTGGGTCCACTCTGTTTTCAAGTCCAGTTATGTTTCCCTGTGTGATACCTCCCACACTTACCTTATCTCTACTCCTGAATAGCACTTACATGCCCAGTCCAGGTCCTTACTATCTCTGGACTCTTGGAATAATTTTCAAACTGGAAACCATTTCCAAAATCTCTTTATCACTTACTGCTGCCTGATGTAAGTTCAACAAAAGAAAGACGTCTCTAGTGATTTTAGTGCAATCTAAAATCGAACAGTTTACCTGTTGTGGCAATTATCACATAATATAAGGTAACTAAAAAAAACACACAGACACACAAGAAGATTAGCAGCAAATTCAGAATCATTTTTTTTTTCAAACTCTTATGCAAGAATTTCTATCCGTGCCTTCTAGGGTAGGTTGTGGTGTGGCCCAACAGAAAGCATCTTTCTAAGAGTTGTGTCTCTGTACCCCTCACTGCCCCCACCTTGGTCTGCCTGCAACCTCATCTCTCTGAGGTCCTCGCCCTTGATGTCTGGGCAGTCCACTTACTACATGGACAAGGACCTTCATCTCTGACTCCTGCCCACAGCCTGTGCCTCCCCTGGCCCACACCGCACATTTAACATGTGTCATCTCATTTAATTCTGACATCTCTATGAGATATTACTATTATTACTCCCATTTTACAGATTTCAGAGAAAGTTCAAGGATTGAAGGGACTGGCTAGGTGATTTTTAAAGCTAGTTTTGGACATTCCACTTGCCTATTTGTTTGTACATTTGTTGAGAATTACCTCTGTAAAGTGTAATTCTATGTTGTGTGTGTAATGGAAGACAAGTACGACACCAGGCATAAATTCAAATATGAGCTCACAGAATAGGGAGGGCGGTAGATGTACATCTGAATATGACTAAAGGAGGCAAGATGAAAAGCAGAGCATCTGAGGGTGGTTGGGTATGGCACTCTGCAGCCTGAACTTATAAAATGGTTACATTACAAATCCCATCCCAGTGGTAGACTGAAAGCATGACATCCTACCCAGATCCATGGAAAGGACAAGACCAAATCTAAACCTCATGTCAGGAGAATGACTCACAGATTCCTTGAGACAGATTCTTAGAGAAATTTTGTGATTTTTTTTCTTTAACCAGGTAGTGGGAACCTGGGGGAGATTCTTAGGTAAATAAACTTGAGCAGTAATAAAGGTAGCTAGGTTTATCAGCAGTGGAAGAATTAGAGAAAAACTGAAGGGAGGAATCTCAACTTGCTGTAATCAGGATGAGATAATCTGGCTTCCTAGGTGGCACTAGTAGTAAAGAATCTGCCTGCCAATGCAGGAGAATCCCATGAACAAAGGAGCCTGGTGGGCTACAGTCCATGGGGTTGCAAAGAGTCAGATATGACTGAGCAACTTAGCAGCAGCAGATGCGATAACAAAGGAGTGAATCATGGAAGAAATACAATGGAGCAGGAGAAAAGAAACAGATCAAAGTTATATTCTACAAAATAATTGATGAGACTAGACTCCTTATAGGATATGGGTACCAAGGAAAGTGTAAATAATATTCAAAACTCAACTTTCAAACTTAAGAAGAGGGACGTTAAAGTGATGGAAGAGGAGATTCTTTTAGTAGTATGCTGCTGCTGCGAAGTCACTTCAGTCGTGTCTGACTCGGTGAAATCCCATAGACGGGGGCCCACTGTCTCTGGGATTCTCCAGGCAAGAACACTGGAGTGGGTTGCCATTTCCTTCTCCAATGCATGAAAGTGAAAAGCGAAAGTGAAGTCGCTCAGTCGTGTCCGACTCTTAGCGACCCCATGGACTGCAGCCCACCAGGCTCCTCCACCCATGGGATTTTAGTTTGAGTTTGAGGTACTGAATACTGTTACCTGGTCATCCTAATGAAAATATTCAATGGACAATGAGAAATACACTCTTAAAACTGGGCCAAGATCAGAGGTTCAGCATTGGAGGTCATTTATATCCTTACACCACTCCTAATATTCCTTGTAGAACAGCAACATCAGAAAGTCCTGGGACCTTTTGAAAATGAACAATCTCAGGTTCTTCCTCAGGTCTATGGAATCAGAACCTGCATTTTAACAATATCTTCCACATGATTGAGTATGTCAAGGTTGTATATTGTCACCCTGCTTATTTAACTGATACGTAGAGTTCAGTTCAGTTCAGTTCAGTCGCCCAGTCGTGTCCGACTCTTTGCGACTCCATGAATCGCAGTACGCCAGGCCTCCCTGTCCATCACCAACTCCTGGAGTTCACTCAGACTCACGTCCATTGAGTCCATGATGCCATCCAGCCATCTCATCCTCGGTCGTCCCTTTCTCCTCCTGCCCCCAATCCCTCCCAGCATCAGGGTCTTTTCCAATGAGTCAACTCTTCGCATAAGGTAGAGTACATCATGCGAAATGCTGGGCTGGATGAAGCATAAGCTAGAATCAAGATAGTGGGAGAAATATCAATAACCTAAGATATGCAGATGAAACCACTCCTAGCGAAGAATAAAGAGCCTCTTGATGAAAGTGAAAAAGGACAGTGAAAAAGTTGGCTTAAAACTCAATATTCAAAAGACGAAGATCATGGCATCTGGGCCCATCACTTCGTGGCAAATAGGTGGGGAAACAAAGGAAACAGTGACAGATTTTATTTTGGCGGGGGGAGGAGGGGCCTCCAAAATCACTGCAGATAGTAACTGCAGGTATGAAATTAAAAGATGCTTGCTCCTTGGAAGAAAAGTTATGACCAACCTAGATAGCATATTAAAAAGCAAGAGATATAACTTTGCTGACAAAAGTCATTAGTCAAAGCTATGGTTTTTCCAGTAGTTGTGTATGAATGCGAGAGCTGGACTATAAAGAAAGCTGAGTGCTGAAGAATATATGGTGTTGGAGAAGACTCGACAGTCCCTTGGATTGCAAAGAGATGCAACCAGTCAATCGTAAAGGAAATCAATCCTGAATATGCATTGGAGGGACTGATGCTGAAGCTGAAACTCTAATACTTTGGCCACATGACATGAAGAACCAACTCATTGGAAAAGATCCTGATTCTGGGAAAGATTGAAGTTGGGAGGAGAAGGGGACAACAGAGGATGAGATGGTTTAATGGCATCACTGACTTAATGGACATGAGTTTGATCTAGCTCTGGGAGTTGGTGACAGGGAAGGGACGGGGAAGCCTGGCATGCTGCTGTCCATGGGGTCACAGAGTTGGACACAACTGAGCAACTAAACTGAACTGAACCACATGATTTGCAAGTATATCAAAGTTTGAGTATCACTATTCTATACAGACACGGTAATTAAAGACATGGCTTACAGCTGAGATAAGGAGGACACAGGTGAGATATCCAAGGATAGATCTCTATTCCATATTTGAGAGCCAGGATAACAAGCAAAAGAGAAGAGAAAGGGAGTAAGAGTAAAATCTAAATAAAATTTCAAAGGAAGAAAGAGTTCAAGAATGGGAGGATGGCCAAAAATTCCACAGAGATATTTAAAAAAACTGAGAAAAAAAAAAAAAAACTATGAGATCTAGCAATTAATTGATCACTAATGATCACTGTACAAAAAAGATCTTCATGACCCAGATAATCATGATGATGTGATGACTAATCTAGAGCCAGACATCTTGGAATGTGAAGTCAAGTGGGCCTTAGAAAGCATCACTACGAACAAAGCTAGTGGAGGTGATGGAATTCCCGTTGAGCTGTTTCAAATCCTGAAAGATGATGCTGTGAAAGTGCTGCACTCAATTTGCCAGCAAATCTGGAAAACTCAGCAGTGGCCACAGGACTGGAAAAGGTCAGTTTTCATTCCAATTCCAAAGAAAGGCAATGCCAAAGAATGCTCAAACTACCGCACAATTGCACTCATCTCACATGCTAGTAAAGTAATGCTCAAAATTCTCCAAGCCAGACTTCAGCAATACGTGAACCGTGAACTCCCTGATGTTCAAGCTGGTTTTAGAAAAGGCAGAGGAACCAGAGATCAAATTGCCAACATCCGCTGGATCATGGAAAAAGCAAGAGAGTTCCAGAAAAACATCTATTTCTGCTTTATTGACTATGCCAAAGCCTTTGACTGTGTGGATCACAATAAACTGTGGAAAATTCTGAAAGAGATGGGAATACCAGACCACCTGACCTGCCTCTTGAGAAATCTGTATGCAGGTCAGGAAGCAACAGTTAGAACTGGACATGGAACAACAGACTGGTTCCAAATAGGAAAAGGAGTACGTCAAGGCTGTATATTGTCACCCTGCTTATTTAACTTATATGCAGAGTACATCATGAGAAATGCTGGACTGGAAGAAACACAAGCTGGAATCAAGATTGCTGGGAGAAATATCAATAATCTCAGATATGCAGATGACACCACCCTTATGGCAGAAAGTGAAGAGGAGCTAAAAAGCCTCTTGTTGAAAGTGAAAGAGGAGAGTGAAAAAGTTGGCTTAAAGCTCAACATTCAGAAAACGAAGATCATGGCATCTGGTCCCATCACTTCATGGGAAATAGATGGGGAAACAGTGGAAACAGTGTCAGACTTTATTTTTTTGGGCTCCAAAATCACTGCAGATGGTGACTGCAGCCATGAAATTAAAAGACGCTTACTCCTTGGAAGAAAAGTTATGACCAACCTAGATAGTATATTCAAAAGCAGAGACATTACTTTGCCGACTAAGGTCCGTCTAGTCAAGGCTATGGTTTTTCCAGTGGTCATGTATGGATGTGAGAGTTGGACTGTGAAGAAGGCTGAGCGCTGAAGAATTGATGCTTTTGAACTGTGGTGTTGGAGAAGACTCTTGAGAGTCCCTTGGACTGTAAGGAGATCCAACCAGTCCATTCTGAGGGAGATCAACCCTGGGATTTCTTTGGAAGGAATGATGCTAAAACTGAAGCTCCAGTACTTTGGCCACCTCATGCGAAGAGTTGACTCATTGGAAAAGACCCTGATGCTGGGAGGGATTGGGGGCAGGAGGAGAAGGGGACGACCGAGCATGAGATGGCTGGATGGCATCACGGACTCAATGGACGCGAGTCTGAGTGAACTCCGGGAGTTGGTGATGGACAGGGAGGCCTGGCGTGCTGCGATTCATGGGATCGCAAAGAGTCGGACACGACTGAGTGACTGAACTGAACTGAATGATCACCTAGAGAAGTTTCAGTGGAACGGAAAAAGGGTGGGAGCCAGTGAAAAGGAATAAAGACTGTGAATATGGTCAAGAAATCAAGAATATGAGAGCATATTAATCTGAGAAATTCTGGAATTAAGACAAGAAACTGAAAAGTAGCCTGGAAGCTATAACAGGGTCAACGGAAAATATGTTGTTTGGGGGTAGGGAAATCTTGAGCATGTTTGTAAGCAAGAGGCAGGGTACGAATATCAATGAAGAGGAAAATGCAGAAGAGCAAAGAATATGGAAGGAACAGAATGATGAGCACTGTCTGAAGGCAGAAACATGCTCCTTGGTAAGAACAGAAGAGATGTAAAGCTAAATCTAGGATGAAGAAAAAGTGAGCCAATCGCAGACTGCCTACATTTTCTTCAGTATTACAGAAACCAGGATGGACTGGGACATAAAAAGAGTCAGTCAGTAGCCAAAATGCTATTCCCAGGATTCAGGGTAAGGCGCCTAGACTGAAATTGTTGACATGGAAATAGAAATGGAAAAGTAGGAGATAAAGATACTAATGTGGGGATTTCTCAAATGCAAAACCAGCATAACCAGAGCCTCAATACCTATAGGAAATGAAGAATTTTAAAATTTATGGAGTTTCATATTAGGGAGACTAAAAGAATTATGATACTTAAGAAAATAAAAAGACAAGGGAATTGACATTTCACGAGAAAAGTACAAATTCAATTTTGTCCTAAGTTTGAAGTAATAGTGAGGCAAAAAAGTGAAAATGCTGACATTTCACTATTTATTCATTCAGTATATATTTACTGAAGGCCCAATATGTACCCAGTGCTGGCTTGGGTACTGGGAAAACAATGATGGTTATGATACCTATGGTCCCAGTCTTCACTGAGCTTAAAATTTACATGGCAAGATGAATGGGTAACGAGGCACTGAGCTCAATCAAGTGAGAATTCTTAGACCTCAAAAATATTCACTTAACAACTTGGGATAAAGAAAAAAGAGGCAAGAGTCAGCTCTGAACCAGCCAACAAGGAGGACCCTCATTCTACATTAAGAGCAAGTAAGTACAATGTGAAAGTGTTAGAAAATGTGAAAATGATTTCTAAACAAATCATAAAGCTTTAACAAATTGGCAAAGGAGTGAGAACTAAGGCAATCTTAAACACTTTAACAAGCTGGAAACATGGGAAGGAAAAAATATGCTATTAATGGTGAAATAAATTGTGGTTTTAACTTCTCTTCTGGGCCAATTGGAAAGCTTTCTTTTGACCTCAGATATATTAAGGACAAATGTGTGCATTCTTGGTTTCAAAGCCCATTAAGAATAAAACATGTAAATTAAGCATATCTACTCTCCAATGAATGTGAACTCAGAAAGGCTCTAAAAATATGGGAGACCCAAATGGACCCTATGGGAATAGGAGTGGAAACATACCACCAAGAATAAAGTGACACTGAATTAATATTTCCAAGCTTAAAAGAAATAAAACAAAAAACAGGGATTTTCTCATTGGAAACTCACTATACTGGAGCTTTAATATGTAAAGTCAAAAATCAAAGTATAATAAAAAAATTTTCCAATAAATTATTTGCCCTTGCATAGGATCCGACTCTTTGCAACCCCATGGACTGTAGCCTACCAGGCTCCTCTGTCCATGGGATTTTCCAGGCAATAGTACTGGAGTGGGTTGCCATTTCCTTCTCCAGGGGATCTTCCCAATCCAGGGATCGAACCCAGGTCTCCCATATTGTAGACAGATGCTTTACCATCTGAGCCACCAGGGAAGTCCCTAATAGGATAAATGAAGTGACACAAATCAATGTGAAATGATTGTTTCTAAAAACTCAGAGACTTTACACATGGTGCCAAATATTAGAGTTAGTGGATTAAAATGACACCAGTTGATGTTCCTATAAGGGATTTTCTCATTGGAAACTCACTATACTGGAGCTTTAATATGTAAAGTCAAAAATCAAAGTATAATAAAAAAATTTTCCAATAAATTATTTGCCCTTGCATAGGATCCGACTCTTTGCAACCCCATGGACTGTAGCCTACCAGGCTCCTCTGTCCATGGGATTTTCCAGGCAATAGTACTGGAGTGGGTTGCCATTTCCTTCTCCAGGGGATCTTCCCAATCCAGGGATCGAACCCAGGTCTCCCATATTGTAGACAGATGCTTTACCATCTGAGCCACCAGGGAAGTCCCTAATAGGATAAATGAAGTGACACAAATCAATGTGAAATGATTGTTTCTAAAAACTCAGAGACTTTACACATGGTGCCAAATATTAGAGTTAGTGGATTAAATGACACCAGTTGATGTTCCTATAGCAAGCTGAGGGAATTCAGGTTCCAATGGCTTTGTCAAAATACACTCTTGAAGGAAAAGTTGACCTGTCTTAATCTAATTTTCAAGAAGGATCCATTCCCTATAACTATTATTGCCTATTTTAATCTACTGGAATAGTCTAAAGTCTAAAAAAAAAATCTACATAATCATATGAGGGTGGATTTCTCCAAGTCTGCTTCTAATTACACTAACTGAGTTGTTCTGGTGGATTTATTTGGGTGTTTATAATATGTATAGTAATTCCAGAGCTTTTAAATAAGGACTATTTTTTTTTCTCAAATAGTTACAGACTTAAAAATGTCAACTCTTTATTAACTGTTCTAATTAGAGAGAAATGAGGCATGGGTAAATAAAATTCACAACTACTCGAAATGCTTCTTTTTGTCATTACATTTAATTCTTTCTTCTTAATTCTTTGTCATGTCTTAACAATTCCCTATTTCTGTCAAGGATACTTTGATCCTCCCACTCAGGTTTGAAAGTTGGCAAGCATCTTGACATGTCATTACCGAATCTTTTATAAAACTTCATTCTAGGAAGAATTATTTATTTGAAATATTGTGGTTTGATGGGCATGACTCTACCTATTTGATGAGAAGACCAGAACCAGGGTTCATGGGTGAGGAAATGAGAGGGGGAGGTGCACATGTGGTCTGAATAGCTTGGGGCCTTCAAGTCAACTGCTTTAGATAAAAATTCTAGCTCCATCAGGTATCTGTTCCTCTATCTTCTGCATATTTATTATTGATTTTTGCTGTCATACCATGACAATATGTGTCAATTAGAATCAATCATCAGATAAGTTGTTTTGTGGAGGGGTCAGGAGAACCAAGTGAAATTGAAGACAGGGAGGCTTGAGAACAGGGGGGAAATCATATCAAATCCTGCTCTAGGAATTGGCAATTTATTGAACCTCATGGATTTATCAAGCAAGTTGAATAACCATTAAAATAAGCTATGTTTTGTTACAAGAGTATAAATATTTCTTCCCCTCTTCCTTTCTTCTTGCTGAATCCTCCCCTTTTCCCCCCTTCTTTCTTAATAAGAGACTAAAAAAAGGAAAAGGAAAAAGAAACTGACCCACAGATATTTGTTTTCTCAACATTAGCACCCTGCACCAGCTCATTAGAAACCAGTTACCTCAAGCAAGTAAGTTCTTTTAGGAGTTCGTTTCCAAACAAAGTTAAGCTTCAAGTTTAGCAATGGGTGAAATAAGGAATATTTCAGATTCTTTGAAACAGTTCAAAATTATTTTTCAAAAACTTTAGCTTTGGCATTATCTTCTACATGCTTTCTTCAAAGAACTTCTTCCTTCAGAACTATGGGCATGTGAAAGAAAATTTCTTTCTTTCTTAGTTTAGATTTCCTAATCAAAGGCATATGAATGGTAGTTTTGGGAACTTAAACATTTTAAAGCTCTTTATTTTCTGTCCAGTTTAGACAAATAAAAGGAAATAAAGCAATACAAAAAATATACATTTGGCCAAAAAGTGTATTAAAAACTTTTCAATATATTTAGTACAAGGGAAAAATACATATTAAAATGGTAATGAGATATAACTACACTAGGATACCTAAACTGAAAAATGTTGATGACATGAAATGCTGGTGAGGATGTGAAGCAACCAGAACTCTCATACACTGCCTGTGGGAATTTATACGGAAAATTAGGCCAAAAAAATATACATCTTCCCTGTGACATAGCAATTCTACTTTTAGGTATTTATCTAGTGTGAGTAGTGTAGTGTTAGTCTCTTAGTCATGTCCGACTCTGTGACCCCATGGTTGTAGCCCACCAGGCTCCTCTGTCCATGGGATTCCTCAGGCAAGAGTACTGGACTGGGTTGCCATTTCTTTCTCCAGAGGTATTTATCTAAGATAAATTAAAAGGTATGTCTACAAGAATCTTATACAAAAATGTTTATAAAATTTACCTTCAAAATAACCAAAAAACAAGACACAATTCAGGTGTCTACCAGCAAGAAAAATGGATCAAAAATTCTGAAATACTCACATAATGGAATAATACTCAGAAATAAAAAAGGAATGAACTATTGTTACTTATAATGTCATGAATCTCAAAAAACATGCTGAATAAACAAGATAGACACAGAAAGAGAACATAATTATGATTTTGTTTACATGGAATTTTAGAGCAGACCAACTCTCTAGCACTTTCTAGTGTGATGAAAGAAAATTTTTTAATGGATTGTATAGTACAAGGTTACACACTTTCTATAACTGACTAAACTGTACATGTAAGATCTGTGCATTTTATTGGGTTTAAATTATATTTTAATAATGAAGTCTTTTATTTTAAAGAAGGGATGAAACAATTTTTAAAAATCTTAAGTCACTTTGAGTATTTAAAATAAAATACCTTTTAAAATAAATGTTCCTTTTGGTTGAAGCTTGAAAATTTTGATTGTCAGATGCAAAGTTTTGACTTTTAAAGCTACTGTAGTGAATATTTACAATAAGCAAATATCACCTTATATCCAATTTAGAATCATGGTTCAGCATTTAGTACAGTGCCCGACTATAGACAATGCCAACTGTATGTGTTGGATGGATAAATGGCAGTGATTTAAAAATAAACTTAAGTTTTTCTTACTTTGTTCTACCAAAGAAGATGGTGGCTTCATTTCCAAAGGTGCTTTTCCTTGACCTACATTTCTCCATGTGTCCCTCTCCCCAATTTTCTAAGCCGGTGATCTCTGAACTTAGGTGGGGACCAGAATCTACTGGAGGGCTTGTTAAAACACAAATTACTTGGCCCCACCCTTGAAGTTTCTGATTCAGTAAGTCTGGAGATCTGAGAATTTCCATTTTTGATAAGTTCCCAAATGATGCTGGTACTGACGCTGCTTGGTTTAGGGACCAAAGTGAGAGAACTAGTGTTTTTAGCACTTCATCAATTGGCAGACCAAAGATCAATCTTTTTCAAATCAAAGATCAAATGTTGCAACTTTTAACGGTCTCTCCCAATTGCTTTCAATCTTATCCTCTGAATTTTTATTAACTTATCACTGATAACCCCACTTACTATTTGGCTTATTTTGCCTTCTGCTTTTTCCTTTGGAAATAAAAAAGTATGTGCATGTATTTTCCATTCAGGTAGATGGTAATTCCTGAAAGGTAGGGGCTCTGATGAGTGTGTCTTCATTCTCCTCAAACCGAGAACAGACTCCCCAGCAAATAGCTGATCTACAGATACTGATGCCTCTGATATTTACAGATCCTTCTAAAGCATGTGCAGACACTGTTGAGAGCAAGTGTCAATTTTCAGATGACAAAATTTTCCATAATGGTGAATTACCTGTCATTGGGACACTGACTTGGCAATGTCCAATCATGATGGGGGTTGATGAGGAAGCCCCAGGACAGGAAGACTGAGCTTGGTGACAGAGTGCCAACCACCAGCTGGAGAGGTTTGCGAGATCGTTTTTTACCTACAAAAGGAACAGACGGTCAATTCTTGTAACATTTAGCATATTTTCATGATTTGGGTAAAATATACAAAGATAATTTAGCAAGATGATGAATAATGTGAAAGCATTAAGTTCCTTTTCTTTTTATACAGTGCACAAGTATTAATAACGCTTTGCCCATGAATTTAAGCAAGAATCAAATGAAATACCCTTTTGAGATTTACATGTATGTGTCTATGCATATAAACTATATCCATTCCTAGTTTTTATTTTTTTGTGGGTCAAGGATGAACATGGAGGTCTTGGCTATTACCAGTGAAATAAACAAACACACACACATACACATATAGGTATATATACACTTATTTTTCTTTTACAGACAAGATAAAATGTTATGCTTATTTTTAACCTGAAACTGTGAATTCGTTTCACACTTAGAAACAACTTAGAAAACTTACCATCTAGGTTGAAGGCTATATATATATATATTTATTTATTTATTACTATTTGGAAGTGTAAAATCTCTTGTCAGAGCATTTCAATGACCTCTCTCTCTCTTTTTTTCTTTTTTTTTTACAGTAAATATTGAAACAGAAAAGGTATACACATTCTAATATTGCTGGAAGAGTAGCAATAATATAAGAAGTAATTATTCCAACAAGACTAATTAGACTTGGGCAATGCCAAGTGTGATTCTGATAAACAACTCTAGATTCTTTTCAAGTATATGTGAGGGGCAGATTGTTTGCTTTTTCAAAAATATTTGAAACTTTAGGAACGGGAGGACAGTGAAAAGGAGGAGTGCCTATTACTTCTGCTATGTTTGAGCTGTATTAGTTGTTATTCTGGCAGAAAAGCCCTCTGAGATGAGAATATACGTAATCTAGTGGTGGTAAGTTACTTCATTGTGACATAGATGAATTTTTTAAAGATATCTTAAATAATTTTCAAGGATGGTTATTATTTAGTAGGTTGCAAACATGCAGTTATACTTCTCTATAAGTTTTTCCCGTTTACCTGTAATAGTACTTTATCTGACTATGATTCAAAGGGTTCAGGTCTGGTCCTTAAAGAGGGCAGTTTAGAATCTGAGATAATGTGATTCTGATAAATTGTTTTTTCTATCCCTGAGTTGATTTTCACTCATGTAATATAACTGTCTCATTTTATAGATGAAATAGAATGCCTGGAGTAATTTCAAGGTTGTCCTAGGTCACAATGAGAGCACGCTTAAGACTCAAATCCAAGTCTTCTGAATTGTAATCTAGTTTTCTAGTTTTCTTTTTATTTCATCACTAGTTTAGCTCACAATGTATGAAAGTAATGCCATTTAGAAAAGCTACATTTTTCTTTCCTCAAGGAATCTAAAGTTTATATGACTAAGTTCAATGTTTGGATCTTCAATTTTAATTACTTAATCATTTTTAAATTATGTGGCAGATACAAATATATAATGAATGGAAGCTAATCCATTACTCATTACATCACTCTTCAATGCAGATTACAAAACCAAAAATTATATTCATTGCCTGAAAGGAAAGGTGGGGTATTATAGCCTGATCAGGATGAAACTATTTCCTGAGTTGGTCATCACACAGTGAAAAATAATCTAGGGCCAGTGTCACAGAAGCTCAAAATGAAATGAAGTTATAAACTGCCATTAAGGTATAATCACTCTCTTGACTTTTCTTACTTATTTTTGCATATTTTTTTTATAACTAAGAAAGAGTTCAGTGACTAGGAAGCCAGCATCCCATAGAACCATACTCATGCTTCCTGATTTTATTGTTAAATATTTTGAAATAGAGTCCTCAAATACTGGAGTACTTTTCTTTGCAAGTGTATGGAAAGCTTCTTGGACAATGATTACTAGTAAGTTTTAAGTACTGATTGAAATCTCCCTTGTGCTTTGGGATAGTATAAGAGGTCAAGTAAAAGGATCTGTAGTTCTCAAAATAACTAACCATTTATTGCTTCTCTTTGAAAAAAAAAAAAAAAAAGAGGAAACCAACAGAAGCCTTGAGGGGAAAGGATTGCAGCAACCAGCTTTTGATGACCAGGCAGGGCTGAAACACTGAGGAGACAGAATACATAGCTGCCAAGGGCCCATTTGCTCAACATCTGTGCATTCCCCCAACGCTTCTTATCCCTTTGAGAAAGATCCTTCTTTCTGTGTGGCATCCAGTGTATCATAAAAGGCAAATATGATTAGGGAATGATTTTGAGAACCATTCACATTAGAACATGAAAAAGAAAAGCACCATGATCAACTCCATCTACAGACTAGGAAGATGTGATATAAGATATTAAAAGCATATTCACAGCTTAATTAGTCCTTCCTAACAGCAAGGGCTTGCTTATTTGATCTGAGAAGAAATTTTAGCAGTGAAATTGGGACAACGTCTTCCTTAGTCATATAGAAATATTTCTACTTTTTTATACACATGGTATCTAGTTGCCTGTTTTACATCTCCCTAGTCCTGGGAAGATGGGTGTCACACTGCTGTTTTATGAAAGAAGTCTAGTTTTCTGTGTCTGACTAAATACAAGTGGTTTGGAGGCATAAATAAAATCCAAGTCTCAACTCATTTAACACACATGTAATGAGTTATGCTTTTGAAATGTCAAGTTTCCTTCAGCAAAGTTTAGATCTCACTTTTGCCCTAAAAATCTGAAAGACACAAGAGCAGGCTTTAGTTCACACATTGCAACACAGAAGGAGTCAACAGGAGCTAAACTCTAAATAAGCACTTACTCTGGGCCAGGCCTGTCCTATATAGCTGTGAACTCATCTCATCCTCACCCAGACCCTACCATGCAGCAGAACACGGGCATAGAGAGGTTCAATAATTTGCCTCAACCCTCTGCTGTTTGTATGTGGTGGGGTGGATAAGACCCAAGGAGCCTCTCCCAACCAGGCTATGCTACTTCCCAAGCAGGGTTATCTGTTTCCAGGGGACTGCTGGGCATCATACATCTTCTAACCTACCTTCCTGAGGCATCCCCAAGACATGTGGTCTCCATGGGTAAAAACAGATGAAAAGGCATGGTTTAAAGTTAACAATAATAATGAATCAACAAAAATACCTGAGCATGACTTCTTTTGACTGGGAGGAGGAGCGGGCCGAACGACGATCAGATATTTAGGCTCAGCATCTGGAAATGGTAACATTATTTATCAGTAAGATTCTTCATGAACAAGCAGCCTTCATGACAGCACACCCATTCCTGACTCAGTGTTCCCCAGCCTTAGTCACTGTAACCACAGAACCAGCGGGTGAGAGGGCTCAGGCATTCGGAAAGTTCATACTTCTTGTGATAGTTCAGGCCATTAAGTTTTTAAAGTGAAAATTAAATCCAGATTTTCAAATCCTCATGGACAGGAATGGGGGAGAAGTCTTAAAAGAATCATGCTAGGGACACAGATTTCATGCCACATTTTTTATAGTCCTTTTCTCTGCAAAGATTTTTTTTTTTTAATCAGATCATGTCTCATCTGTAATCCTACCTACTTCTCACAGAGGATCAGAATGGTGCTTCAAAATCAGAGAAAGAAAATCATACTTGCACAGGACACACGAGTCTCAACTGTTGACTGATTTGAAACTGCTCATTTCCTGGATATCTGAATATTCTCCATAATATCCTACCTATTTTTAAATCCTATTTGCATAATTTTCAACCTGTTATCACATCTAATCATTTTCATGAAAAATTTTAAAACAAAGTCACAATTTAAGTTGGTATAATTTCCACATAAATATACTGATGGAAAATAGAGAATCTCTTTGAAATATTTAGGTTTTTGTTGCAGGAAATTTGTGGGCTGGTATCTTGATAATTTTAGGTTACACAGGTGTATTTGTTGAAACTTACTGAACAGTAACAAAAGGGTCCTATCAGATAGTACAGGGAACTATATTCAATATCCTATGATAAACCATATGGAAAAGAATATGAAAAAGAATATTTATGTATAACCGAGTCACTTTGCTATATAGCAGAAATTATACACAATATTGTAAACCAACTACATTTGAACAATTTTTTTTAAACACTGAAAAATGTGGACAGTAAAAAAATTGGGTTTGAAGTAAAATGATATTTAGACAATAAATAAGTGCTAACTCAATCAAGGACTGAAAATTTATCAAATAGTTTTTTAAATTAATGTTTCCAAGATGAATGGTTGGTTTATACAGTGTATGCATAAGCCAAATACACTTCGGGCATTAAAAATATGGCATTTTATAAGCAGCTCTATTGGATTAATTGATTGATTGATGGGTATTATCTACAATAGTTCTTCAGTAACTTTGGATCCTGGAACTCATTCTACACTGAACTTCATCTGGATGCTATCGTCAATCACAGTTCACTCCTACTTGCTCAGACAGAGCTCACGTCTTGGTTTGTTTTCATTCAAATATCTCCTCTTCCATGTGTTTGGAACAGAGGCCTTCTCTGCCCACAGCTTTATGGGGCTGACCTCATTTTCAGCCAGAGACAACCTGGCATTCAATCACATTCAATAACTCAAGCCTTTGTCTTTTTCCTGGATGTCTCACATGGTTCTATTTGCTATAACCTGCTGCGGTAATTACCACCGCAAATAGGTTAAGCAGATAACCTCTTGAACTGACCTCAGAGCTTTGCTCATTGATCACATTGGTGCCTAAAGACTGCAACACAGATAAACGGCATTCACAGATAAAGCAGGGTTTCAGAGTCTCATGTGTTTGAAAGCATATCTTGCTTAGTGGAACTTATATAAAGAAAGTTCAACCTAAGTCAAGGTTTCTAGTAGGAATATAATAACCATTTCCTGATTTTTATTTGTGACATACAGCAATATAAGTGGTCTTCCCAGGCCCACTGCCAAATGGGAACCACCACTGCCAAAAGAACTCACCTGCCAATGCAGAAGACAAAAGAGACGTGGGTTTGATCCCTGGGTCAGGAAGATCCCCTGGAGGAGGGCATGGCAACCTACTCCAGTATTCTTGTCTGGAGAATCCCATGAACAGAGGAGCCTGGCAGGCTATGATCCATAGTGTGCTGCTGCTGCTGCTAAGTCGCTTCAGTCATGTCCAACTTTGTGCGACCCCACAGATGGGGACCACTGTCTCTGGGATTCTCCAGGCAAGAGCACTGGAGTGGGTTGCCATTTCCTTCTCCAACGCATGAAAGTGAAAAGCGAAAGTGAAGTTGCTCAGTCGTCCCCAACTCTTAGCGACCCCATGGACTGCAGCCTACCAGGCTCCTCCGTCCATGGGATTTTCCAGGCACGAGTACTGGACTGGGGTGCCATTGCCTTCTCCACCATAGTGCAAATATGAGTATTAAGAAACTACTGAGTATTGAGTACTTTCTATGTGCTGTTATAGTCACAATTTAATTACTCCTCATGGCAATGCTACCTGAACAAGTACCATTCTCATCCCAGTTTGTAGATGAGGTCACTGGGACTGGGTCAGCCTCATGGGCAACATGTACAGTCACATAGGGAACCAAGCTCAGAAGGGTCCCTTGCTTGGTTTAAAATCCTGCTTTCACCATCTTGAAAGTCTTAATACTTTTATCTTTGAATTCATCTTTTGTAAGCCGTCCAATGGGATAATAGAGCATGAGCAGAGAAGACAAACAATAATGCCTGTCTGCACTTCTTTCTGTCCACACAGAGCATTCTAGGTGACCATTAGTATTCCAAAGGGCCCATGACTGTGGGAGTCCACTGAGAGTCAAAGGCCAAATAAGGTTACAACTATGACTCAGTAAGGGACTGTGGAAGGGACACTCACAGCCTTGTGAGGTTACACCGTCCATTTGAACCAGAACTTGCTTCAAATGCAGAAAGAAGGGAATGACATTTTAAGAAACAAAAATGACCAAAGAATCCTATCATGTGCTTACTTATTCATGCTCCTTCCCTGTATTAACCAGCCACTGACAATGAAAGTTAGAAGACAGAGGGAAAGGAAAAGCTAGAGAAACCTCTGCTTCCTCTTCTTCTCAGTTCTCCTTCACTCAGCAGTAAGTGGAAGGCAGAGAGTTTTAGTAAAATGTTCACGTATCAAAAGTTGATCTCTGTGCATTTCCACTAGTGTGGCAAGAATAAAGTACACATGCGTATAGGAATTACAGAATGCATACTGAGTCACTTCAGTGATTCTGCTTAGGAGCTAAAGGTTCTCATGTGTGTGCATGCTATGTCACTTCAGTCATGGCTGACTCCTTGCAACCCCATGGACTGTAGCCGGCCAGGCTCCTCTGTTCATGGGATTCTCCAGGCAAGAATATTGGAGTGGCTTGCCATGCCCTCCTCCAGGGTACCTTCCTGACCCAGGGACTGAACTCGTGTCTCTTATGACTTTGGCAGACAGGTTCCTTACCACTAACACCACCTGGGAAGCCTAAAGGCTCTTACATCTGCCTTTAAAACTCACTTTGTATTATATAAAGAAAGGCTAATGATTTAAACTCTTAATTTTTCTTGACTTAAATGACCTGAAATAGCAAATAAAATAGCATCATAACAAGTAGAGAGAGAAACTGGAAGAAAGGGAAAAAAAAACTTTATATTTTCGTACCTTTAATGATATTTTTTTTTCTGATATTTGAACCATGGACCCTGTGTTTTTATTTTGTACTTGGCCCTACAAATTATGTAGCTCTCTTAATCTTGTCCACAAAATGTCCTTTTAATAAGTCTCTGAACTCACTTCTAGGAAAAAAAAAAAAAGCAAATCCCATTTTTCTTAAATTGTTCTCAATGTGACAGAGTCTGTTAGAGTTAGCCTTTAATTTCCTTCCTTGATACATGTTAGTTCAACTATGCCTCAGTCATTTTAAAAAAAGACCTGAAATACTAGAAAAACAACATGCAGAGAAGCCATGTGGTTACATGAGCAATTTAAAAGTAATTTTGGTTATGATCGCAGTTATTCTGCATAAACCATAGGCTGTCACAGTCAGTTACAAATTAGAACAGATGTTGGGACTTGGATGCATAGGCTGGCTCTCGCTGCTCATAAGAAACTTCCAGATCCATGTATTTCAGCAGTCTTTGCAATCAGTTGGGAACACAGACATGGAAAAACAGAACAACTGGAAAACAAGGTTTCTATTTCTGTTCCTCACTGTGAAGTTCTTTATGGATCTGCAGCAATCTGGAAATACATACACTGTACCCTGATGAGAAATTTTGGCAACACATGCCCCAAATCAACTACTTCCTTATTTAGAGAATACACATTATTAAGAAATTTTAATTTGTATAGAATGCAGCCAACTTGACACACTTTCCATTCCTGATGATTTTTAAGCCTATACCATGCTGCAGACTAATTAAATCTAATTTGCTTCATATTTTGAATGCTTTGTGGTAGAGGATAAGGACAGCTTCCTGCTTAAGGAAATCTATTATTGAAACCTTTTATAAAGTCCTAGATTTTTTGGTAATGCAAATACCCCTTCCATAATCACTCTACTTAAAACATCCTAATTCTCACATTTTTTTTTTTCTTTAGGGACATCTGCACTGCAAGCCACATTGCTTTAGAATGCTGTTGTAGTGAGTTTTTCCCTGCCATGCAAGTTTCCACAAAAGAAACATGAAATAAAACAGGATGATCCTAAAGGAAATCAGGTAATGGACCTGAACAAAATAGTGTATTTACCCCTGCCTCTTTTTTGGTAAACAATTCGGTTTCACAACAAACTTAATTTTTGAACATAACAGCATGGACCCTGGAGCCTGCAATCAATCTTGCTCAGCTAGTTGCTAGCACAAGGAAAAATATTTAACATCAGTCGACCCAGTTCATCATGTGCAAAATGGGAAAAATCATAGTACCTGGGCTCATAAAGTTTTAGTTATGTTTATGCACACAAAGTCCTAATTTAATGTTAGCTATTATGATGATGGTGGGCTTTCCAGGTGGCTCAGTGGCAAAGAATCTGCCTGCCAATGCAGGAGACACAGGTTCGACCCCTGGTCTGGGACGATCCCCTGGAGAAGGAAATGGCAACCATTCCAGTATTCTTGCCTGGAAAATTCCATGGTCAGAGAAGCCTGGCGTGCGATAGTCCATGGGGTCACAAAAGAGTCAGACACGACTTAGCGACTAAACAAAAACAAATCATGATGATGATTTCTTAAAAGGTGAATCTTGTGTCCAAAGAGTTCTGAGAACATATTTTAAAAGCAAAAAGTTCAAAACTAAGTTTTTAAAACAAGGAAAAGTTTAAAAATGCAAAAATTTTCACAAAAAATAAAACTACACACTATCCTGGCAAAGATTCTCTTGCTCGACTAAATTCTCATCAGACTCTTGTGAGCTCTTGCTCAATGAGGCTCTGACTTTTGGGCTTCTGTGTTCATTTCTACATTGTCCAGTGTGAGCAGGAATCCTGAGATAGTTTAGCCAGAATGCCCCATCTTCCATGGTTGATCACACTTGTTATCCAAATTCCTCATCCTCCACCATCTTATTATAGATGGTATCTGGTCACCCTGGCCTACCTTCATCAAGAATCCCGGTAGGTCAGTTGAGCCAGAATCCTTCCTGACTGCTCATGCTTCCTTTTAGTAATTTTCTGTCCGTTTCCTCCCACTCTGCTTAGTAGCTAGAATGTGTACACGCTGTTACTTCAGTTGTGTCTGACCCTTTGTGATCCCATAGACTGTAGTCTGCCAGGTTCCTTCTGTCCATGGGATTTTTCAGGCAATAATACTGGAGAGAATTGCCATGCCCTCCTCCAGGGGATCTTCCTGACCCAGGGATAGATCTAGGTCTCTTTACATCTTCTGCATTGGCAGGCAGGTTCTTTGACACTAGTCCCACCCGGGAAGCTCTGTAGCTAGAACTCCTATGCTGACCCTGTTATGTTTTTGGAGTTGAGCCCAACCTCTCTCTCTCACTACAAGACCCCATTGTGGTGGTCCCTACACCTATCATGAGAGACCCCTCCCCTGTCAATAAAGTCTTCCTTAACATCTTTAACAAGTGTCACTGAATAGTTTTTCTTTAACAATACTTGCTCACAAATATCAATGCAAAAAAATCCTATAAAATATGTTGACAAGCTGAAGCTGGCAGCATATAATACGATAATATGTGACAGCCAAGTGTAGTTTATTCCAGGAATGTAAAGAGAAAAAAAGCATCAATGTCCATAAGTGCTGAAAAGACATTTGACAAAATTTGACATCAATTCTTGATTAATATGGATTCAGTCAAATACCTCTTCAATATGATAAAATATATCATAATAAAATATCTGAACTACATTTTTTAAATATGCAGGACCCCAAACATACATTTCTGTTGATTAACTCTCCTGACCCTTATCAGAACATTCAACCCTCATTATTGTCCCTTTTATTACCAAATATTTTTAAGTATTACACCATGATTTTATTTTTATAACCTGCTTCAGTATTTTTACTGAGTACCTGAGACATGG
The DNA here is from genome assembly GCA_006408695.1 of Aepyceros melampus. Lineage (NCBI taxonomy): Eukaryota > Metazoa > Chordata > Mammalia > Artiodactyla > Bovidae > Aepyceros > Aepyceros melampus. The sequence goes on from SJXQ01007500.1 coordinate 473,039, forward strand.
ATTAGGTAAATAAACAAAGAATGATGTAACCAACTATATTTCATGTTCTTTTACTCCAGTAACATAGGAATATATAAAATGAGCCAGTGGATTAGAAGGATTACTGGCATATTTACATCTAAAACCAACCTTACAAGAATTGTGAGTTAGAAAAAACTTGCTCATGAAGACCCCAGACACAAACTTCTATGTCCATGTCCCGCTTCAAGATGTCTTTAGCGAATGTACTTGTCCTCATCAATCTTATTTTCATTTGTTCTTAGAGAGGATCACAAAGCAACTATTTACAATTTAGCATGAGTGAATTCATATTAACACAGTACCCTCACTCATGACCTGTTCAATTACATGAAAGACACGTGTATGTCCTGTACTAAATATACACAGGGTGTCAACAACCAATGGGGGTATCTTTCGGCCCAGTGCCCTTACTAACTCCTTTCCTCTGTCCCTGGAATAATAAGGCACAGAAAGCCGGCTTCTCTCTAAGCTAGTGGCAGCTGGCTGGCGAGCATCCTGCGAGAGTGCTGATCCATGGAGGGCAAGCAGGCTTTACTCTGGCAGGAGAGGCCCAGGACCACGCTGCTGTCACTAATGTGCTTTAAAGATCTGGGTCCCCTGGGAACCACTGAGGAAAGGTAGACGTCATCCCAGGCACTCTTCAAGGCCCAGAGAGAAGTTTCAAGATCAAAATGAATTTCCAAGTAACTCTGAGGCTGTTAGAGACAGTCCATAAACACCTTTTGTCAGTAACTAAATTTTTTATTAGCAAATCAAAGAGAGGCAGATTGTTTCTAATGTGGTTGGGAGGTATAAAAAGAACACCAAGGCTTAATCCTCATTTCATCCCCAGAGATGGGGAGAGACAACTTCCTCTGCATCCCCAGTGGAGGCTGAAATCTTCTCTTGCTCCCCTGAGGGAGATGGAGTCTTAGGAATGCATCTGCCTGGAGAATGAGACCCTTGAGCTGCTGTCCTGGAAACCCACCAAGGAGTATCCGAGGCACCAAGCCAGAGGCCTGTTCATAGAGGGGTCTCCTCTGAGCAGCTGTGCCCACCCATGTGGGGGTTTTGGCCAGCAGACTGACATGCCAGTGGGAGAGCAGCCCCCACAGGGTTTACTACAGGCGAGATGGCCATGAATGGAATGAAGCCACATGGCATGTGTGTGATGGATAGGCCAGCAGTGGGGCTCTGCTAGGTCCTTGGGATTCTGAAACCTGTGGGAGCAGCAATAGAGTCCTGAGGAAAATATATTCCATTTCTTCCTAATCTAGCAAGTGGGAGTTGACTGGTTTAAATTCAACTTGGAGATGGTGTCTGAACCCCAAATAGCAATTTGACCAAATTCAATATATAACAGTTTTGCAGGCATATTATAAGTTCAGAATGCTGTATTTCATTCGTTCTAAGACATAATCCTCTCCTCCATTCCTCTGCTTTTAAAATCTCTCAAATGCATTATACAGTCAGTGGCATGGGACATTGACCAGGGACAGTTGGGTCCTTGCTGTCACTGCCTGACACCTTCCAAGAAAGTCAAGAAAGTGACAACTTCCAAAATGGCAGAAGAGGGTCAGTAATTCATAAGGAATGCCAGGGGAGCAGTGTTTACAAAGCACAATCTTATCACTATTGATGCTGACATGGGTTCAAGCTGGTTTTAGAAAAGGCAGAGGAACCAGAGATCAAATTGGCAACATCCACTGAATCATGGAAAAAGCAAGAGAGTTCCACAAAAACATCTATTTCTGCTTTATTGACTATGCCAAAGCCTTTGACTGTGTGGATCACAATAAACTGTGGAAAATTCTGAAAGAGATGGGAATACCAGACCACTTTATCTGCCTCTTGAGAAATCTGTATGCAGGTCAGGAAGCAAGAGTTAGAACTGGACATGGAACAACAGACTGGTTCCAAATAGGAAAAGGAGTACATCAAGGCTGTATATTGTCACCCTGCTTATTTAACTTCTATGCAGAGTACATCATGAGAAACGCTGGGCTGGAAGAAACACAAGCTGGAATCAAGATTGTCGGGAGAAATATCAATAACCTCAGGTATGCAGATGACACCACCCTTATGGCAGAAAGTGAAGAGGAGCTAAAAAGCCTCTTGATGAAAGTGAAAGAGGAAAGCGAAAAAGTTGGCTTAAAGCTCAACATTCAGAAAACGAAGATCATGGCATCCGGTCCCATCACTTCATGGGAAATAGATGCAGAAACAGTGGAAACAGTGTTAGACTTTATTTTTGGGGGGCTCCAAAATCACTGCAGATGGTGACTGCAGCCATGAAATTAAAAGACGCTTACTCCTTGGAAGAAAAGTTATGACCAACCTAGATAGTATATTCAAAAGCAGAGACATTACTTTGCTGACTAAGGTCTGTCTAGTCAAGGATATGGTTTTTTTAGTGGTCATGAATGGACGTGAGAGTTGGACTGTGAAGAAGGCTGAGCGCAGAAGAATTGATGCTTTTGAAGTGTGATGTTGGAGAAGACTCTTGAGAGTCCCTTGGACTGCAAGGAGATCCAACCAGTCCATTCTGAAGGACATCAGCCCTGGGATTTCTTTGGAGGTAATGATGTTAAAGCTGAAACTCCAGTACTTTGGCCACCTCATGCGAAGAGTTGACTCATTGGAAAAGACTCTGATGCTGAGAGGGATTGGGGGCAGGAGGAGAAGGGAATGACCGAGGATGAGATGGCTGGATGGCATCACTGACTCAATGGACGTGAGTCTGAGTGAACTCCGGGGGGTGGTGATGGACAGGGAGGCCTGGTGTGCTGTGATTCATGGGGTCACAAAGAGTCGGACACGACTGAGTGACTGAACTGAACTGAACTGGGGTCCTGTAGTGGAAAAACAAAGCTACAGATAACTCTGAGTTGAAGGGTGAGGCAGAAGAGTTGGACTCCCAAGGTGAAGAAAATTTAGCAGGAATTTAACTTTTCTCTTGCTTATTTTCCTTTTAATTTTTTTTTAAAATAATAGATCTTTCTCCCCCAAGACCCAGTCTAAACATAAGAAAAAACATTAGACAAAACTAAATTGAAAGATATTCTACAAAACACCTAACCACAACTCCTCCAAACCATTAAGGTCATCAAAACCAAGGAAAGCCTGGGAGACTGAGCCTATGGGAGACTTGACTAGACATAGTGTGATATCCTGCATGGGACCTTGGAACAGAGCAGGATCTTTGGTTAAAAGAAAGGAGATCAGATCATGTGTGGACTATAACGTATCAATATTGGTTGATTAGTTGTGACAAACGCACCATGCTAATACAATGTGTGAAGAATAGGAGAAATTGGATGTCAAGTACACAGAAATTCTATTACATTTGTAACTTTTCTTTAATTTAAAGCTGTTCTAACAAAGAATTTATTAAAAAAACAAAATATCTCTTTTTACAAAAAGTAAATCATGTAACCTTTATGTATCCTGGTAAAAGGAAGCTCCTTCATAAGGCTCAAGGGATGCAAAAGCAGTGTCATTAATCAGCTGCTTCATTCTTTATTAAACTTATATAAAATAGTGCTATTTATGGTTAAAAGTAATTTAAAAATTGATGAAACAAAGTAACTGTTTTATAAGAAATCAATGTGGCACATTCTAAGACTCCTATTAAGGAAAACGTCAGCCACAAAACCTGGAAAAAAAAAATCTACAGTCATGGAACTCTCCATAAGGAAATATTATCAGTTTTTCTCCACATCTGCAAGCATCTACATGCCACATTTAGCTGTAATCTGACCTGGGTGGGTACAACCTAAATTTAAGTATTCCCTTTAGCTTTTAACATTTGGCAGACAGCTCCCATGTCTTCTTTTATCAACACTGAGTAATGTCTACTTGAAAAATACCCTTGAAAAGCCTCCCTGTGTTTTAAATTCAGGCAGAGAGTTCCACTCAAGCGCTAGGCAGATCTGAAACAAAGCAATCTTAAGTGTGCTCATGCTGGGAGGAAGCAAACTGAGCTGCAGGGAGGCCCTGGCACTGTAGTTCTGTCTCGCTGCAAACACTGTTCACTCACTTATTGGTCCTTAAAGTGGGGCTGAAAGAGGGCAGTCTCATTGGAAAAGGGGTGTAGTTTGGTGAGAGGGTAGAGGGCAAAAAGATAGTAAAATGCTACTTATCTACTGAGCCCTTGTAAGGCCACTATCAGCAGTTGTAAATTTCAGTTCTGTTACTAACCTTTCTTCTATTCCCACCCATCCTCACATTCCTGGGACAAAATAACAATAGCAAATTGACACCACAGCAGCACACTGCTTTTAGCCATGGGGTACAAATGATTTGCATGTGAGCCAAAGTCCATATCCATCCTGAAGCCTGGATACTAGAAAATGAGAAGCTCAAATATCACTGATGTAACAGATGTATCCTTCCAAAGAGTAATGTGAAGGAAGCTGGCCACAAAAACACTCGTGATTATTAAGTAACCCTAAAATAATTATATGGTAACAAGCTATAGCAGTGGCCATTAATAGTCTTGACCAACTCAGGAATATCACTGATGTTCTTTCAGGAAGTTCAGTGTCCCTTCTGGAAAAACACTAGTGGGACATTTTTTTTCTGGAACATTAGGGAAATTCTGCAGGAGACAAAAGAGACTCAGATTTGATTCCAGGGTCGGGAAGATCCCCTGGAGAAGGAAATGGCAACCCACTGCAGTATTCTCCCCTGGAGAATCCCATGGACAGAAGAGCCTGGCAGGCTACATTCCAAGGGGTTGCGGAGTCGGACGTGATTGAAGCAACTTAACATGGTGTCTTCTGGGGCACACACTAAGCCACAGCTTTGCAAAGCCTCATGGAAACCAGAAATCCACATAGAAGACAGTACTTATAAGTAATGCCAGTACTGCTTTAAATTTACTACGCTTACTGAGATTATGAACACAGAAGTTTAGCTATTCTTAGTAAGTCACTACGTAGATTACCAGCACCTTGCTGTTGTGTGTGTTAGTTGCTCAGTTGTGTTCAACTCTTTGGGACCCCATGGACTGTAGCCCACCAGGCTCCTCTGTCCATGAGATTTCCCAGGCAAGAGTACTAGAGTGGGTCGCCATTCCTTTCTCCAGGAGATCTTCTCAACCCAGGAATTGAACCTGTGTCTCCTGCATTGCAGGCAGATTCCTTACTATCTGAGCCACCAGAGAAGCCCATAAAAATGAACATCTATAGAAATATGAATCATCACAGATAGAAGTCGGCCATCTTTTAGAGTATTTCTAAGCCTCTGTTAAGAGTCAGACATGACACCACTGCTACAAAGCCTCTGTAAGAAGACATGGGCTGAGGATCACACGGGATCTGGCCCAGACTCAGTCTATACTTTGTTCATTTCTGTACCTGGAAACAGCAATTGCACAGCAAACATTTTCTGAGCAAATGAGTGGATCTATTTCTCTATCCCTTTATTATCTGGGGCTAGAGTAAAATGAAAGTTTCTGCTTTTGGGGAAGAAAGGAAAAGCAATTAAAAGTCTGGGGAATAGCTATCAGCAAAAGCAAATCATCTTTGGAAAAGCTGGTAAACTTCCAATTGCTGAATTTGTCTTTGATGAACCTATCTGTAGAACTGACTTTTCCCTTTGAAGTTCTTTGCTATAAAAAGCATATGGCTTTGTGTGTAATAATAATCCTTATCTTTCCTTCACCTGAAAAACAATCTAAGCCAAATTTTAAAGCAAATTCTACTAATTACTGTTCAGTCATTATTTCCGTTAAATGTTGGGAATCAGTTAGAAAATGAACCAATACCCATTTTGACAAAACATTCTGCTATGCGTTGGTGCTCCAAGGCAGTTCTGGCTTCTTTTGGCCCTGAAGAGACAGTCCGAGGGCCTTGGCACCCAAGCAGGGGGCACAATGGTGATGGTTAAATGATCCATAAAAGGCTCAGCCACTCTGGACCACAGAGCAACTACCAAGGCAAAACGACTAGGAACATCCACCACTGGTGGGATTCTATAATGTTCGGTTGAAGACCATAGAAGGGGGCTGACAGCTCATGTTGACATGTGTGTTACAAGAGGAATTGTTCAGAAATGCTAGCAGCAGTAAGCAGCAGCCCCTCATCTCTGTCCTGCAGAGTGAAGCCTCTAAATAAGAGAGGAGATCAGCTTTGATGGGAAGAGAGGATGTGGAGAAGGAGTAGGTGGAAGGAAGAGGTTTGAGGGAGAAAGAGCTTTTCCTAAACACTGAAAAGTGGACCCCAAAGGTTCTACCACGCTCCTCCACTCTTCAGTTTTTTGTCTGGATGTAAAGATGCACCCTTTCTCCAAACAGAGGAGCATTTCAAAGACACGCTTCAACATGGAAGACATTCCTGGAAACTTTTTCTGCCAGTTTTCTGTGAGTCTGGGGAGGCAAAGCTATTGAAAATGCATACTTTGCCCAGAGTTGACTATATACTTTATGGCCCCATTCAATGCAAAATCAAAATGTAGGACTCCCTGTTAAGACATTAAACACACCGAAATATAAAACATTTCCTCTCTTTCATATACTCTGCCTCGACCGTTCATGGTTTTTATTGGTTATTTAATGTTGCTATGCAAAGGAGGGCAGACCCTCACCTCCCCCAGCCCCTCTCTCCTGTCTGCCTGGGATCCTTTCCAACCAGAGGCAGCCTCGGCATCAGAGCACCTTACTACCCACCCCTACTCAGCCCCCAGGGCAAGAGAGCCAATCTCTCTTTCCTGAAGGGCTGCCATCGGAACTCACAGACCCCAAGGGACTGTGACCTCAGTCCTGGGACAAACCATGTACCTGAATGGGGGTAGGAAAGAAGCTGACAGAAGTGAAAGCACTTGCTGATGCAGCGTGGCACTGCCAGCCAGGACTGTTGCCAGCCTGCCCTGCCAGATGTCACCAAGAGAGGGGGTCCACCAGGCCCCACATCCACACCCAAGTGCCCGAAGAAGGCGGAGGCAGCAGTAGTTGCTAAGTGGAGCTGGGGAGAGGCAGGGCTGCAGGGGCACCAGGCAGCTGAGAACCAAATTAGGAGAGGGAGTGGGAGGCACCATTGTCCCATCCCACCTGACGGATAAAATCAAACAAAAGGTAAACCTGCTAAAATTTCCATGAGAGCAAAGCACTAAACTTCAATGCAGGGCTCCTCTGAGTCCACTGGTCACGTGCCTGAAAGCCAGGTCTCCCCTCCCCCTCCATCCCCAATTCCCACCGCAGCCTGGATGGACCAGGCAGTCTTGCATTTCCTGTTGTCACAGCTTTCAGTCTGGGGCTGCTCATTCAGCCCTGTCCCAAGCTAACCCTGCCTCACTTGCAAGCTCTGAAAAATTCTCACCGTGACACTGGAAACAAATACTTAAACCATTTCTTGTACCATTTGCCACCACAGCAAGCACACATCCTTTCCCAGTTTAGAGACCTGTTAGACATTAACATTGCTGACTTCATCGCCAGTAGTTTTTTCCTTGCCTGTGCTTTATATGTGCACCCCACAGAGAAGTTTAGTGTAGGTGTTGTCTGTGAACTCATTTAATGTTTGGCAAGGACTTGGCCTTGATGGACAGCCTGCACACATGCACTTTCCAGTGAATTCATCACTACAGGAAATATGACTGAATAATCGCAACTTTACTTGGATATTGTCCTTTCAAATAACAAAGCTAGGTCATATTCACTATCAGATGGAAGCCAGGGCCATCGAATCAGCAAGGTGTCTTCTTTCTTTCCAAATATTCTAGCCAGCATCATCATGTGGGGGTAAGGGGTCAGGAATAATTCCCAGGAGATGAGTTTGTACATAGAGTGCAAAGGTCACAGAATACTTAAATGCCATGGGGGAAGACAGTATGGCATGGTAGTCAAATGCAGGGCCTCTGGAGCCAGCCTGCCAAATGTAGCTTTCTTCACTTCTCAAGGATTTACTCTTCAATGGGAAGAAGAGGATGCTAATAGTACCTGCATCAAGGGGCTGTGGTGAGGAGTCAATGACCCTTTCTGTAAAGCCCTTGGCCCAACACATTGTAGCTCCCCAATGACATTAAAGTATAAGCTCATGGGTTGGTGAGAACTTCCAATCCAGCATTTGGTGAGCAGCTCCTGTGCACTCAGCCTGATAAATGAAATGAATGCCAGTCTGGGGGAATATCTTCTTCTTGAGGAGTATCCCCAGTGGTAGAGAAAAGGCAGAACTATTAGCTTGGAATCAGGCAATGAAAGACTGGGGGATGATGCTATGAGGTCAAGGCTTTCACCCACATGTGTACTAAGCTATAACTTTTCAACTAAACTGGGACACTTTTGAAAGAAATGGGAGCACTATTAATAATTAAGCCACAACAGCAGATGTAAGCCATAACCTGGTCTGAGAAATAGGGTAGAGTCAACACTGTAAGCCAGTTGAATAATTTCTTTTTTCTCCTAGAGATTTCCACCCTAGGCAGAGAGAGTTTACTGTGTTAACTGGGAGACTTGCCCAGCAGACTCCCAGCAGACTCTGGACAGTCAGCTGTTACATCCACGGATCTACTGACCTGATCATGGAGTACATGGGGGATGGTGACAGTCAGCTCTCACCCTGAGCAATTCACTAGTTAGCTGCTAAAATATGACTAGTGCAAACAAAAGCAAAATAATGAAAATGGAACAACCTAGACCGGAATGTGACTAAATGCTGGTATTCACAGCATAGTGCTTCAGACAAGACAGGTATATGACAGAGAGTGTTGTGTCCTGGGAAAGTAAAATGTTAAGGAAATAACAGGAGTCGTTAGGAAATTAGGATTTGATGGTAGTCTTTGGTTTTGAGATGGAAATTATAATGGTAAATATGGAAATTTAGGAAAAATAAATTATAAAGTCTAAATATTATCTTGTATCTGTTCCAGAACACCTGCTAATTTACCCTATTAGCAGCTGTCTTTCTAATTAAATCCACTTCTTATCAACCAGCCTTTTGTAATAAGTCTGGGACAGTGCATACCTTTGACTCATGCCAAAGGGCCATAAGCTATTTTGCAGAACCCTTCTAGATATAATTAAGAATAAACTAAGTAAAAGTTAGATTTTGGTCTTAGTGCATTATGCAATACATTGGAAAAAAATGTGCTTTATATTGGAATATTGAATTTCTTTTATTTATTTCCAAGAAAAGATAAATTTGGAGACAGTTTATCTATTGTTTGGTGAGGCCAGGAAGACCATGGAAACACTGAATGCAATAGAAAAAACAGAACCTTGAAAAGATGTTATCTTTATCAAAACAGGTGAAATGGGCATCTATTATCAAGCAAGACTTTTCTGGTATGAACTTATGGTGAATTATTTTGGTGGTGCCATAAAATTTATTAAGAAATTGGTACCCACTAGGCAAACCTCTTTAAAAAATTCCCCTTTGAAGCTTACTCAAGTTCTGCTAAATTTTGCACCTTGGAGGAAAATCAAGTGATTCTGAGATTCCTATTGTTTTAATGAAAAATCTGGGTTAATCTTGATGATTTAAAGCCAAATACTTCCCAGTGGTAAAAATCATTTCCAGAGAAAGAACCAAACGAGAGTAGATGACATTTTGAAAACAGTTTAAACAAAAGAGAAAAATCCATCTAAATGAGACCCATAGCTATTTCAGATTCCTGGGTCTCTCCCTTTCCTCTCACCCATTCATTCATTCACTGTGCTTCTAAATTATGACAACACTGGATGTGAAAAAGAAATCTGAGGCTTCCAGTGTCCTTACCTCTTCAGAATTTTCTATTTGGGAAGAGTCTGGGAATAGACAAGACTCCCCAAAATAAAAACAAATAGCAGTTTATTAAGAATAATGGTCAAAGAAAATGCTTAGCCTTTAGGATACTCATGGAGAGAGTCAAAAATATTGACTTCCTTGGGCAGATATGGCCTTGTGGAGAGTAGAGGCAGTAGGGCTTCACAGATGGGCAACTCACTAAACAAAGATGGTGATGGCAGCCGTGGAATGGGTAGAAAAGAACAAGTTTTGTGGACATAGCAACTACTGCACAGATTTTAACTCATTTAAATCTTAATGAGCCTTAAGGATCTAATGGCTCCTTCCATGATACAAGACCTTTCTGCTTACTGTTGACAATGTTAGCTGTTCAGTTGTGTCCAACTCTTTGTGACGCCATGGACTGTAGATTGCCAGGTTCCTCTCCATGTCCATGGAATTCTCCAGACAAGAATACTGGAGTGGGTTGCCATTTCCTTCTACAGGGAATCATCCTGCCCCAGGGATCGAACCCCCATCTCCTGCATTGCAGGCAGATTCTTTACTGTCTGAGCCATCAGGGAAGCCCTTACTGTTTAAAGAACATTCTAATAAATAAAGAGCACTATAGAAGAAACAAATCAGGTTCTTATGTAGACTTTCCACTGTAGAACAACAGATAAAATTACAGTGCTTCAGAGCTCAGGTTCTCAAACCAGACTTTCTGAGTTCAAACACTGGTGCCATTTACCAGCTTTGACACATTTGGAAGTTTACTTGAAGCTCTTAGAGGTTCGGTTTCCTTATGTGTAAAAGGACACTAATACCACTACCTACTCCTCCACAACTATCATACCCTCATCTGCATTTTGGGACTATCCTGTATTCACTGCTGTTGCTATTCTGTGCTCTCTGCTCAAGCTTCTTGCTAATTCTCTAAAAGGGTTCTGCCAGAGAAGATAGGAACTGAGCTGGTTTCAATGACAGACAGTGTATCTTTTCCTCTGGGTGGTTTACCTTGCTCCTTTCACTAGCTATTTTTTAGCTTAATTAAGTCCTTAAATAGTTCCTTTAGTTAGTTTCAACCTCCAGCTATTTTTCTTCCGTGAATCCACCATCCACTTTCTGATGGCACTTTCCACAATAAATATTCACTTCTTTTTTTGTCATTAGGGAGTATTTATCGGTCCATATAATAAATAGTTAGCAATCTCTATTATTTTGTATTTCATCCCACTTCCATAAAAATGAATAGACCACATGTTAATATTTTTATACAGAGAGAAAAAGACAACTGCAGTGCTAAGGGTTGCAATGGTGACAGGAAATGGTGCATTTGCTCTTCCTTTCTATACAAATGTAAAAATTAAGGGTAAAACTTGTAAAGGGTGTTAATATCTACAGGAATATGAATTATACATATAAACATATAATTGATAATCATATCTGAACCACAGTAAATGAATTTTATTCAAAAATTTAAACAAAAATTTCCCCAGTGAAATAAAAGCAAGAAAGAAATGTCAAAATAAGGAACTGATGGTTAAATTTTGACCTGAACTTAAGATAACACTACCATCAGTTAAAGTCAACAAAACAGGGTTAGGCTCTTAATTTGATCTATATTTAGTAAGACGGGTCAAAATTCTTTCTACTTTCCTGCTTAAAATTGCTGTCTTAGAGTAAGACAGATTAGAAAATTGAAATCTTGGAATACCAAACCCTTTCAACTGTGTCTTGTGAGGATTTACCTTCTCCTTAAGAGGCCACAGTTGTGAAACTCTTGAGAGTTACCTGAGGACTCTACTCAAAGTCACTGGATAGGAACTCCCCTAAGTAAGGACTAAAAGATGACCTGACCATGGAACAGTCACGTGGCTCCAAGTGTTCTGAGTCTTAGATTTTGCTGCCTATTGTGTTTCTTAGTCCATTTGGGTATTTATCCCTTCAAGGAAACACTTGCTGCTGCTGCTGCTAAGTCGCTTCAGTCGTGTCCGACTCTGTGCGACCCCATAGACGGTAGCCCACCAGGCTCCCCCGTCCCTGGGATTCTCCAGGCAAGAACACTGGAGTGGGTTGCCATTTCCTTCTCCAATGCATGAAAGTGAGAAGTAAAAGTGAAGTCGCTCAGTCGTGTCCGACTCTTAGCGACCCCATGGACTGCAGCCTAGCAGGCTCCTCCGCCCATGGGATTTTCCAGGCAAGAGTACTGGAGTGGGGTGCCATTGCCTTCTCCGCAAGGAAACACTTAGTTGCAGTTAAACGGATGAGTATGGTTACTTCTTTTAAGTCACTGACAGTCTGCTAAAGCAATCTACCCCAGAGATCTTACACAAAGCTCGAAAAGGTTAGGTAAATTATCCAAGACCATTCAGTTTGTTATAACAGCAACGGACAATTATAAACAATTATAAAACATACCCCTTTTTTATGTTCAGTTCAGTCGCTCAGTCGTGTCCGACTCTTTGCGACCCCATGAATTGCAGCATGTCAGGCTTCCTTATCCATCAATTCTGAAGTATTCATAACGTATTTTATAGATGAAAAAAATGAACTGACTGAGAAAAGTTAAGTGGCTTACCCAGAACTACTCCATAGTAAGTAACTGGGTTAAGTTTGAACCCAGATCTGTCTCACTGAAAACATACCTATTCTTTCCCTACATCATGCTGCCTCTCCAGGCAGAGGAGGCTCTTTTCTTAAATGCAGATGTTGGCATTTTGATGCAAGCTCCTTCCAAGGCAGAGTGTCAGCGCATCCACCCTGGCACAGGAATCACTCTGAGGGGCTACAGGCAAGACTGTGAGTCTGAGTATGAAAAGCTTATTCTCCTTAGGGCTGTTAATGTAAGGGTTAGCAGCTGTGAGAATAGCAAGGGTTAAGAAATTTGCCGTCAAATCCTTTTGGAGTCCTAACACCTAGTTGAAAGAAATCCTTTAATCAGAATTCCTAGTAGTGATAAATATGTGATTTTTTTTCCAATTTAAGCCTTTCATTTTTTGCAGTAAAGATACTAAAATAACTCCTTAACCTACTCTACAAGATTGATGGAATATAACTTTTTCCTTGCCAGATGACATTGATTAACATATTTTCAGAGGTCAAGAGAACATTATAAAGTATTAAGAAATTGGCCGTCAAATCCTTTTGGAGTCCTAACACCTAGTTGAAAGAAATCCTTTAATCAGAATTCCTAGTAGTGATAAATATGTGATTTTTTTTTTTCCAATTTAAGCCTTTCATTTTTTGCAGTAAAGATACTAAAATAACTCCTTAACCTACTCTACAAGATTGATGGAATATAATTTTTCCTTGCCAGATGACATTGATTAACATATTTTCAGAGGTCAAGAGAACATTATAAAGTATGAGTCTGTAAAGATTTGACATAAAAAAATTCTCATTTTTATATTTTTGGACATTTGCAAAATTACCAACAGCTGAACACAAAAGTAACAAAGCGAAAACTGGATATGTAAGCCAGAATGAGAGCATTGATGATGTGGGAAAAAAGGATATGGGAATCTCAGATCTATTATATGAGAATCATGTTTTATCACATCACTGCAAGACTCAAAGCCAGTAATAGTTATTAATATTCATCTGGGAAAATACTCCTGTTTCTTCTGCTCCAATTAGTCTACAAAAGTCTTAGAAGATCCTACAAAAGTACAAGCTTTACAGAAGTTTCATAAATAGCAAAAGGGAATATTTTTTTACGTTTTTAGTTTGACATATAAGACCAGAACATTACTTTGAAAATACCTCTGTCAATACTAGACACATATTAAATAAAAGTAGAAATGGTTAAAGATGATTATTTAGTCCACATATCATTCAATGTTAACTTCAATATTTCTGAATAATCAACCATTTCTCCTTTCAGTGGTGAGATCTTAAACACTTCAAGAAGTGGAATGGGGCAGACAAAATGGCATGTAATATTGTTTTGAAAACAAAAGTAAGTTACAATGTTTGGGTATAGTTTGGTGCAACTGAAGAAAATACTACTATCCTCTTACAGAATAAAGTAAGAAGAGGGGATGTAAGTTGTGCTTTTTTTACACAAAGAAATAAAAATTCTTTGCTCGTGCAACTTGCACCCAAGGGATTTCAACTCATCTCTTTATGATCATGAATTTACTAACACGCCCACAGCACATCTGTGAAAAATAGACTTCATTACTGTTTTACAGATGAGAAGAATTGAGAAAGATCACGCTCTAAACTAGTAGCAGAAAGGGAATAGAGACACAAATTTCAAACATACAGTTTGTGCCAGGAAGAATAATGGCCCTCCAGGATTGCCCACATCCTCCTCTCCAGAACCTGTGAATATCTTAGGTTATATGATAAAGGAGAATTCGGGTTGCAGGTACAATGAAGAATGTAGATCATTTAAAATATGGAGGGTAGCCTAGATTATCCAGGTGGGCTCAGTATAATCATAAGGATCCTTAGAAGTGGAAGGAGGCCGAAGAGATCAGAGCAATGTGGTGTGAGCAATGCTTGACCCAATGTTGCTGGCTTTTTTAAATTGTAGTAGATTAGAATATTATATTAGTTTCAAGTGTACAGCATAGTAATTCAGTATTTTTAAAGATTATACTTCATTAAAAGTTATTATAAAATAATGGTTATACTTCCCTTGCTGTATAATACATATTTGTTGCTTTTCTATTTTATACATAATAGTTTGTATCTCCCAATTCCTTGCCCCTTTGCCATTCCCTTTCCCTATTGGTAACCACTCAGTTCAGTTCAGTTCAGTCACTCAGTCATGTCCCACTCTGCAACCCCATGAATTGCAGCAAGCCAGGCCTCCCTGTCCATCACCAACTCCCAGAGTTCACTCAAACTCACGTCCATCAAGTCAGTGATGCCATCCAGCCATTTCATCCTCTGTCATCCCCTTTTTCTCCTGCCCCCAATCCCTCCCAGCATCAGAGTCTTTTCGAATGAGTCAACTATTTGCAGGAGGTGGCCAAAGTACTGGAGTTTCAGCTTCAGCATCATTCCTTCCAAAGAACACCCAGGGCTGATCTCCTTCAGAATGGACTGGTTGGATCTCCTTGCAGTCCAAGGGACTCCCCCCAACTAATAGGGAACAAACCACTAGTTTGTTCTCTGTATATGTGGTCTGTTTCTGTTTTGTTTATGTATTCATTTGTATCATATTTTTAGATTTAAAGGTAGAAAAGGAATGTGGAATTCCTTCCAAAGAACACCCAGGGCTGATCTCCTTCAGAATGGACTGGTTGGATCTCCTTGCAGTCCAAGGGACTCCCCCCAACTAATAGGGAACAAACCACTAGTTTGTTCTCTGTATATGTGGTCTGTTTCTGTTTTGTTTATGTATTCATTTGTATCATATTTTTAGATTTAAAGGTAGAAAAGGAATGTGGGCCCCTCCAGAAACTGCAAAAACAGAAACAGATTTTCCCTTCAGAGCCTCCAGAAGGGAATGCAGCCCTTGCTACAACCTTGACTTTAGCCAAGAGAGACCCACGTTGAGCTTCTCACATATAGGACTGTGCACGCGCTCAGTCATGGCGGTCTCTTTTCAACCCCCATGGGGTGCAGCCCACCAGGCTCCTCTGTCCATGGGATTCTCCAGGCAAGATTACTGGAGTGGGTTGCCATGTCTTCCCCCAGGGGATCTTCCCAACCCAGGGATCAAACCCGAGTCTCTTACATCTCCTGCTTTGGCAAGTGGGTTCTTTACCACTAGTGCCACTTGGGAAGCCCAGATGTTCCTTAACTGTCCACAAAATACATGAATCTACCATTGACCTGGCAGACGGTGCCAGAAACCTCTTCTGCAAAGGTTTCCTTGGTGGCTCAGATGCTAAAGAATCTGCCCGTAATGCAGGAAAGTTTGATCCCTGGGTCGAGAAGATCCACTGGAGAAGGGAATGGTAACCCACTCCAGTACTCTTGCCTGGAGAATTTCATGGACAGAGGAGCCTGGCAGGTTACGTCCATGGGGTCGCAAAGAGTTGGACATGACTAACTCTGCACTACTACTATTAGGATGGGAAAGAATTCCTTTGCCAGCTGTAGAAAGAGACAAAAAAATCTCTAAAGAGTTTCCCAACAGTGTTTCACATCAGAAGTCACTACTCACAGGTAGATGTACCTTACATAAGTGTAAGGTAATTAATTTGTGATGTTTTAAGCCACCCAAGTTTGTGGTAATTTGTTACAGTGGCAGTTGAAAACTAGTATGCAGTGCTTAACCANAACAGTGTTTCACATCAGAAGTCACTACTCACAGGTAGATGTACCTTACATAAGTGTAAGGTAATTAATTTGTGATGTTTTAAGCCACCCAAGTTTGTGGTAATTTGTTACAGTGGCAGTTGAAAACTAGTATGCAGATGCTTAACCATTTATGAGCCATTAATACAACCATAATCATTAAAAAAAGACTATAAGCAATTTAAGCAACCAGATAATAACATTTAATTTGGAAATACAAGTCTGTTTCAAAGTAATAAAAACAGAAGCACACAGATTCCTTGGCATAAAGAAAGATGGAAAAGTAAATACCTAAGAAGAATGTTTTTTCATCTTCCACCAGCATACTAGAAGAGAAAGAAAACAAACAAAAAGAACATATCGATCTAAAGGATAAATTAAGAGTTTTTAAAATGCTGCTTAGAATAGCCTTCCAGGAGAAGTTTGGTAATCACTATGCTTAAAGATCTTTAAGAAACACAGTGATGTTTTATATACCTGGATGGCATAGTTATGTACTAGCCCGATGACAAGAGCCTAGACTAGACAGTCTCTCATAGCCTCCTCCAGCCTCAATATTCTACACAGACTTGACTCTGTTCAGATTTCAGTGCCACAGATATTTATTGCCTGTCTATTCAATGTAGGTCATTCTGGTATGAATAACCAAAGAAAAAGACATAAACTTTAAAAGTTCACAGTTTAACAGTGAACCAAGGTTAAACAATCAACCATATTTAAATGACAGTGAGAATAATTGTAAGGGACAGATAAGTGAAATAATGATTAAAAATCATTAAATATCTTAAAAATCAATAAAAATAACTAATGCATTCTTATTGATTATAAAACAAACAACAGTATCATTGGTCAACACTGCAGATTTCCAGGCATCAATGTATTACAATGAGAATTTATCTTGTATTTCCTAAACACTGTGTAAGAAAAGTTAAAAAGTAAATAAAAGAAAATTCTTCTTTAATATACAATTTCAGTTAAAAAATACAAAAGGAATTATAGAATTAGATTCTTTCTAAAATGTAAAAATTGTCATTTTACAACCTCTGTAAGAAACAATGGATCTGGGCCTTGACCATCAATAGATGCTAAAACCATATGTGAAAATTTGATGACGAATTTTATAATGGCAGGGTCAGGCTGAGGTCACCTAAACATAACAAACTGTATTAACATTACTAAGTATGACACCAGCCATTATATACCTCTTTTGTGAGTTTTTAGGAAATAATACCACTATAAAGTATTCTTTCCTGAAAATGCTTAACCCAAATCTAATACAGCCTCCAAATCAAAATAGCTTTCACAGGAAATACCAGGATGGAGGAACCAGTTCAAAAATACATGGAAGCAGCCAGGTAAATATAGAATGTGGACCAGAATATATAATCAAATTTCTCCAGCAAATCAATGACATTTAAAGAGAGGAGGGAGAGAGAACTGTTATACAATAAAAGAGACTTATGATATGGTAACAGTCAAACCTAACGTAGACCATATAGAATCCTGATTAAACAAAGAAACAGCTTGAAGCGGGCATTTTTAAAGATGACCAGAGAAATTTAAATATGGACTAGGCATAAAACAATATAATGGGGTTATTGTTATAATATGATAAAAGTCAGACATTATTAAAATATTTTTATCTGTTAGAGATGCACACTGAAGTACTTAAAGACTATACAAATATAATATTTAGCTATGCTTTAAAATACCTATATGAGCAAATATGAGGAATACATGGAAAGAGATGAGCAAAAGAGTGACAATACTCAAGTTGCAACATTATACACAAGTCATTATAGGTTTCTTTCTTCTTATCTGTTTGAATTTTTTCATAATAAGTTTTAAGAGTTGAAACAAATAAAAGGGTACCTATTCCACTTGACCATCCCTCATTACTGAATAAATAAAAGCTTGAAATATTTGTGCTAGAAATTTTCTTTATAGTTTTCTACATATATTTTTCATTAGCAATCTGACTTTTGTCACTTTAAGACAGGATGCCTTCTGCCTCATAAGGAAAGGATGTTTATTATTAACCAAATTTTCAATCTATATAACCAAGGACAAAAATTATGATAAATAAAATGTTACTTCTAATGCTCAATAAATAAACGAACAGTATATCTGTTTCTGTTTGTGTAGTAATACATGTATAGCTCCCAGCCACTTTTTATATTAATAGTAAAGAGTGGATATGTTGAAGGTTTGCAAATTTTCAAATTCCTTATGGTTTATGTGATCAAGATTAATGATTTACCTTTGTCAAAGTGCCTAATTCTCAAATTTTGTGGGGTAACCAACTGATATGTTTGCTTTTAACATGTTTATCTTGTGTAAAATTTAGCATAGGCATTTATAACTAATAATGTTACTCTCTTGCCTAATTTTAAAGTACAAGAGAGACTTATCTATGANAGGTCAACGATTTGGTCCCCGATGCCTTACTGCCGCATTATGAGGAGGCTTGGAGAGAGGAGGTAGAGAGCACCGGAGCTGGAGCTGCAGCCGGCACCGGCCCTTCTGCCTCTGCCAGTGCCGGCCCTTCTGCCTCAGCCAGTGCCGGCCCTTCTGCCTCAGCCAGTGCCGGCCCTTCGGCCTCAGCCAGTGCCGGCCCTTCTCCATCAGCCAGTGCTGGCCCTTCTGCCTCAGCCAGTGCTGGCCCTTCTGCCCTGTCCAGACGTGGCACTTCTGCTGCTGCTGCTGCTGCCAGGGCTGGCACTTCAGCCTCAGCCAGGCCTTATATGTCTGCCTCAGCCAGTGCTGGCCCTTCGACCTTGGCCAGTGCAGGCCCTACTGCCTCACCGGCCCTTCTGCCTCAGCCAGTGCCGGCCCTTCTGCCTCAGCCAGTGCCAGCCCTTCTGCCTCAGCCAGTGCCGGCCCTTCTCCATCAGCCAGTGCTGGCCCTTCTGCCTCTGCCAGTGCCGGCCCTTCTGCCCTGTCCAGACGTGGCACTTCTGCTGCTGCTGCTGCTGCTGCCAGGGCTGGCACTTCAGCCTCAGCCAGGCCTTATATGTCTGCCTCAGCCAGTGCTGGCCCTTCGACCTTGGCCAGTGCAGGCCCTACTGCCTCGGCCAGGGCTGGCACTTCGGCTTCAGCCAGGGCTGACGTGTCTGCCTCGGCCAATGCTGGCCCTTCTGCCTCGGCCAGGGCTGCCACGTCTGCCTCAGCCAGTGCCCGCTCCAGGGCCCCATCCAGCCGCTCCTCTCGCCCGTAGTGTGGTCTGAAGCCCATTCTTCACTTTGTGGTTTGAGAAGCCTGTCAACCTATGTGCCTAATATGCATCAGTAACTTGTTAACTTTTTATTCCTCAATTTTCAATCGTTATATTTTTCAACAGTTTATTTCAGGTTCATGATAGAAGTATATGAATTACATGGGTCTCATGCAGTTTGCTGTTTGTCAGATTTAGGACTAAGTTTTGTTTTTTAAAATACATATTGGAAATCCTCAAATCGCTTTTGTGAACCAGGATGAGAATAACTACACTTTAGGAGAAGAATATTCTTGCTGCTGCTGCTAAGTTGCTTCAGTTGTGCCCGACTCTGTGTGACCCCATAGATGGCAGCCCACCAGGCTCCCCCGTCCCTGGGATTCTCCAGGCAAGAACACTGGAGTGGGTTGTCATTTCCTTCTCCAATGCGTGAAAGTGAAGTCGCTCAGTTGTGTCCGACTCTTAGCGACCCCATGGACTGCAGAATATCCTTAGAAATGTGCAAGACACCACACTAAGAGAGGCTCAAAACATAGATGCATAGAGAGATAGCTGAAAGTTCGTCAATTTTTGGTTTGCTTTACTCTCTGTTTAGTTTCCCTTTATGTAAATGTAAAAGATATATACTTTGATCGGATTATATTTGTCAAGAATGTTTGAGAATATAAATGATAGCAAATGATTTATACGTGGTTCTTCTTTTACACAAACATGAATTGAGCATCTGCTCTTAAGAAAACTTCATGCTTGTACTGGCAATGTTTAGTCAAAAAGAAAGCATTGCATGCCTCTGCCCATGCAGTTACAGTTTCTCAGAGAAGCTGTCTTTATTTGGAAAAGGCTGAGTTACTGTCTAAATTGGGAAGAACAGGAAAGAAGCAAGGTAAAGAGGGCGTGGCGAGAACATATTACTTTGGTTTCATTGCTAAGCAGAAGTTTGGCTGATTGGGGAGGTTGGATCTTTGTTTATTTTTTTCAGTTAGAACACTGCATAGTCCCTGACATCTCTTAGATGCCAAAAAAAAAAAAAAAAAAATAGCCCAGCTGATGTAACATCCGAGGTCAAGATAATCATAGTAATTGCCATTGCCCCTAAAGTCTCAATAGGGACACGTGCTGTGCCCGATGCTTTCCATAAATACATATATTTCACCAGTCATAGAACACTGCATAGTCCCTGACACCTCTTAGATGCCAAAAAAAAAAAAAAAAAAAAATAGCCCAGCTGATGTAACATCTGAGGTCAAGATAATCATAGTAATTGCCATTGCCCCTAGAGTCTCATTAGAGACACGTGCCATGCCTGATGCTTTCCATAAATACATATATTTCACCAGTCCTACCAGACAGAGCTTATCAAATTCACTTCACAGTGGAGAGCCCGAGGCTTATAGAGTTAGAGTTTAGTTTTGTGCCGAAATACTTAAGGCTGGTAAATGACAGAGCTGGGACTAGACTCCTGCCGTAAACTACTTTAGCACTCATACTAATCTTCTCTCCCCACCCTGAGATATACGCTTGTCTTTTTTTTAAACAAGTACTTTTGACATTTCATTTCCTTTTCCTTATTTACTTCTTATTTATTTATTTGGCTGTACTGAAACTTAATTGTGGCACACAGGGTTTACTTCCCTGACAAGGGATCGAACCTGGGCCCCTTGCATTGGGAGCCTGGGGTACTAGCCACTGGACCACCAGGAGAGTCCCTACCCTGTATCTTTTATTTCAGTGCTTTTCTCAGTAGTTCGAAATTTGTCCTAGGTGATAAAAAAAGAATGCCCTTGTGCTCAAGCTCCTGGATTGGAATGTGTAGCCAGAGCAGTAAGAATACCAAATATATTTAACAAAAATACGTATACCTTATTCATTACTCACAGATAAAAGAGACAATATTCCATGCCAGTATAAGCATGTACATTGGCCATATTCGATAACCTCTGAACACCAAGGGTTCTCTGTATCATGCTTACAATCTCTTGCCTGTAGAAAGTAAATCTATCAGAACAGAAATGACATGAAAACTTTCACCCGGCTGATGAGGAGATAGATTGATGTACTTTTTTTCCCCCCCTGATGGGCTACCACCTCTCCTGGGACTCCTTGGGCTATAGCTTGTCCATTTCCCATCACTCCTGGGACAGGGACCCATTCATTCTCTGTAGCACTGCAGAGCAAACATGGCTCAAGAGTTTGCAGAGATGTGGAATTTCCCCAGAAGGCTTTACTCCAAGACACAGTGAGATGAGGACCCCATGTAGGAGGATTGAGGAGAGCAACACCCCAGAATATGGGGTGGAGGTCACTGGGACAGCACTCTCGTCTGCTCTCAGACACAGAGGATCTCAGAACTGTTAGGCTAAGCATGCCTCACTTATTTTTCAGGCTTCTCAGAAACTTGGTCTTGGGGCAGAGTTCTGAGGTTGGATAGGAGAGAGGGTCAGTCTCTCAGAAATGATGGTGATAAACCTGAATGAGGGTGATAGAAAGACCCAGCCACAACAGTAGCAACCCGTAAAGACCTGTCCTCACTGGAAATCCCACAAAGTCCAGAACGATCCAGGCTGCTGTGGCTGACATTTACAACTCAGGTCCCAGGAAGGTGGGGACACTGGGAATCAGCAGAGTCCTCAGCCTCAAATCAGTAGAGAATAGAGCCCCAGGAAGGATGCAGAGTCAAATTGAAGACCCAGGGTGTGGATATGGAAGCCGCTCAACCCCAGCCAACAGGGCTGCACTTGGTCCCTCCTCTCCAGTTATCCCTGGAAGCATAGGTTAGTGCTGGCCAGCTCAAGGGCCCCCTGACTTCTGACTGGAGGCTGTCAAGGAGATGTGGACCTTGGTTTATAGGCTGGCTCTTCATCAGAGAGTGGAAATCTCAGGCATGGTATTTGCACAATCCTGTATGTATGAGGAGTGTGGCAGCCAACTACCCCATTACAGATAAATTCTTAGAAAGTCCTGCAAATGTAATGGGCCCTGGGAGGGAACAGGCAGGAAAGCCACTCAACCCCAGCCGACAGGGCTGCACTTGGTCCCTCCTCTCCAGTTAGCCCTGGAAGCATAGGTTAGTGCTGGCCAGCTCAAGGGCCCCCTGACTTCTGACTGGAGGCTGTCAAGGAGATGTGGACCTTGGTTTATAGGCTGGCTCTTCATCAGAGAGTGGAAATCCCAGGCATGGTATTTGCACAGTCCTGTATGTATGAGGAGTGTGGCAGCCAACTACCCCATTACAGATAAATTCTTAGAAAGTCCTGCAAATGTAATGGGCCCTGGGAGGGAACAGGCAGGACTTTCAGAGTAAGTGTATCCCTTATTTCCTGAAGGAGAATGGCTTCAGGGCATTAAAGTCCTTGGACTAATGGAGGAAGCCTCTATCAGCTGAGGAAGGGTACCCAGTTCCTAACAGGAGTCAACTGATGATACCGACTGACAGCAAAGGATCCCTCCCAGAAAGAAGGGGGCTACCGAGGGCAGTGTCCCTGTTAGGCCTTAGACCGTGCCCTTTAGGCCTGGTGACATGGTGAGTCGTACTCACTTCCTCCAGAACATCTCATGGAGGTAAGGAACCTCATCCTGATCAAAGGGAGCAGCCACAGCTCGACAGAAGTATGATTTCCAGATTGAGCCAGAAGCCAAGGTAAGGACCCTGATGACTGAAAAGACCAGCCACCTCACAACAATGGGGCAGAACCTATTCCTTCCACTACTGTTTGCCTTGGAAGACCACAGGCTGTGGTGGCCCGATGAGGCAAATTCCACCTCTTCCTTGAGGGTCTCAGGGAATTGGGGGCTTGAGGGGAGAAGCCTTAAGGTAAGTCAGTGAGTATTTCCAGACTGTAAATATTTCAAGGTTATTTGTAAGTCAGGGTGAGGCTGGTAAAGAATGCAGGAACACACACGGATAGCCACATAGAATCCTCCCTACTATCAGGCTAGAAGGTCCCAGGCAGAGTTGTCAGCCCAAGGGACCCTTCAGTTCTGACCGAGGAGTAGCAGGAAAGTTAGGGTTTTGGTCGGATGGTGCTGTTCCCATGTCAACAGGGGGCGGGATCTTGGGCTTGGCTGAGAGCCAAATTTGGGACCCTGAGAGGAACTGTCTTTCATCCTCAACCAGGTTGCAGAGCTTTCATCCTTGTGAGACTATGGGCAGGAGTAGCTAGATAAGGCCACCCCTTTTTCCTCGTCCAGGCTCACAGGGAGGTATGGGTCTTACTATGAGGAGATAAGCCTCAGGTCCAGAAGGAGAGGATTCCCCAGGCTCCACCAGAAGTCAAATTGTGGAGCCCGAGTGGAGACTGAGGGGTTTACCGATCCCTGAATAGAGACAAAGCATGTCATGCCATACCCTTTGATATCAGTTCTAGAAAGCTCAGGGGAGGGCTGTCAGGCAAGGCTCTCCCTCACTTCTTTATATCAGGCCTTCGTTTTGTCGTTGTTGAATCACTAAGTCGTGCCTGACTCTTGATTCATGGACTGTAGCCCCCCAGGCGCCTCTGTCCATGAGATTCTCCAGGGAAAACCTGGAGTGGGTTGCCATTTCCTCCTCCAGGGAATCTTCCCAACCCAGGGACTGATTTAGGTCTCCTGCAGCTCCTGTATGCACCACAGGCAGATACTTTACTGCTGAGGCACTAGAGTGGCCCTATTTCAGGCCTAAGGGAGGTCAGATCTTTGCTGGAAAGTGCAGCCACCAGTCATGAAATATCCCCTGGGATATGGTGCCTCCCAGGCACTGTGGCAGATGCTTTACAATTACCACCACATGGCACCAGTCCTTCCAGACATGGCTTGTGAAACTCCCTTCACAGATAAAGAGCCTGAGGCGTTCTCAGAGAGTTTAATGACCTGACAAACTTCCCATGGCTGGTAAGCGGCAAGGATGGTAGTAGGCCCTTGAGTTGAGTTAGTCTAAAGCCCAACCTCTCACTCCTGCAAGCCTGAGCTGACCTTGTGCCCTTAATTCCCTTTTTATTTTCATTACTGAGAAATGTATCGAAAGCAGTAAGAAGAAGGACTCCCAGGTCAAACTATTATATTGTAATAACTTCCCATGGCTGGTAAGCGGCAAGGATGGTAGTAGGCCCTTGAGTTGAGTTAGTCTAAAGCCCAACCTCTCACTCCTGCAAGCCTGAGCTGACCTTGTGCCCTTAATTCCCTTTTTATTTTCATTACTGAGAAATGTATCGAAAGCAGTAAGAAGAAGGACTCCCAGGTCAAACTATTATATTGTAATACACAGCTAGAGCAATAATAATAATAATAGTAATAAATGTGCCATATGAAGAGAAGAAACAAAGCAATAATGTTTGCTGACAATAGGATCATCTGTCCATATATATGAGGTCTCGGATAAGCTTAAAAGATCTGAAAGCTTTAAAGTTACTCATAAGCTCAAAAGATCAGGATTCAAAAACAAGTCATCTCAGAGCCATTTCTTTGTATAAAGAAATATCTGTTGGACATAAAATACAAAGTTTCTTCATTCGAACATCAGTTGCCTGTGAAGTCTGGCTGAAGGAGAGAAGGGACAGGTTACCATGTTTGTTTCTCTCACGGGTCTCTACCTGGGCCCCCTTACTTATGCCATGGATTTCCCATCTCTCAATCCCTTCTCGGACAGGGACTCCTTCTCTGCAACACTTGCAGTAGGGAAACTGCTTGGGGCTTTTCAGGGATGTGACATTTCCCAAGAAGCCATTTATCAAAGAGGCAAGGGCCTATA
Source organism: Aepyceros melampus (assembly GCA_006408695.1). Lineage (NCBI taxonomy): Eukaryota > Metazoa > Chordata > Mammalia > Artiodactyla > Bovidae > Aepyceros > Aepyceros melampus. Next base: position 497,940 of record SJXQ01007500.1, read on the forward strand.
GGAAGATAGCCATGCATCTGGACTGAGGAAAGCAATAGCCCCAGAATATTAGGTATAAGAAGGCAACAGGTGGAGCTCTCAAGCTGAACATCTCGCTCACAGTACAGATGTCAGGGGCTTGAGACCTTTGGTCTAAGGAGGGCAATCTCAGGTCAGAGAAGGAATTGTCAGATATATATGTAAAGCCCCTTAAAAAGAAGTGAAAGAAATAGCCACCCAGAACCACTGGGGTTCTGTAGCGTCCAGTTACTGATACCAGCCCTGGGAGGTCCTGAATTCCATCATAGGATGAGGAAGAGAGAGGCCTTGAGAGCTGAGAGAGACAGGGCGCTACCGCCATGGGCAGGGCATTTCCAGAACCAAGTCCTCCAGCTCCTCCCACATAGTGACATCCAGGGCAGATCCTTTTTCTTGAGGTTGAAAAGAGAAGTAAGTATTCCAAGTAATTGAGTGCCAAGATGGAGCTGAAGGGAACATATTTCATGTCTTTGTTTGTTCTTGCTTGACCTCAGTAACTGAGACATGTATCTTTTTCTGTTTAGGGCTTTCTTTTTCTTTTTTGGTACTCTTAAAATACTCTTCCTTGTAATTGAAAGTTTATTTGACTTCCATATCTGTGTTTATGGACAAACTATGTCCCATTTATTGTTGTATTTCAGTTGAAATCTTTGAATCTCCTTTTGTGGTTCAGAAGAAGATAATATGTCAAGAGAACTGGCATTTGCTTGCCAATGTGAATGAACACAGAAAAATCGTTGGTATCAGGAAATAAAGAAAACAGTCCTGACTGAGTGACACCTGTAATACAGTGGAATGGGAATTCCCAGCCCCTGTATCCCCTCAGCAGCTCAGATTTTAACATTGTATAAGTAACAACATACCTTTATATAAGGTCCAGAATGCAATCAAGAAATTGTAGTACCACAGGTAAGCATATAGCTTAGATCAGCTGTACTTGAAATGGGTAAGAACAGCAATTTGACTTTATTGGCATCAGCCCTTGTCTCAGGCTGGCACAGTTCAGTGCCAAGAGAGATTGTGACCTTTCTTGGTGGGGAAAAGTGAGAGTGGGGTGAATGTTCCGGGTGTCCAGGAAAATGTTAGAACTCCAAAATGAATTCAAGAAGGCTGCAGGACACAAAATAACACACAAAAATGAGTTGTGTTTGTAAACATTAACAACAAACTATCTGAAAAAGAAATTAAGAAAACAGTTCTATTTCAAAAACATGAAAAGAATAAAATACATAGAAATAAATTTAACCAAAGAAGTAAAGATCTATACACTGAAAACGAGACATTGATTGAAGAAAGTGGAAAAGATCAAATAAAATGATGTCCCAAGTATACGGATTGGAAGAATTCATACTGGAAAATATTCATACTACCCAAAGGCATCTCCAGATTTAATGTAATGTGTGTCATAATTCCAGTGGAATTTTCCAGAATAATAAGAAGGCTAAAATTCATATGACACCTCAAAACGCCTTGAATAGATAACGTAATCTTGACAAAGAGCAAAGGTGTAAGTACAGTGATTCTTGATATTGAACTATAGTACAAGACAGTGTGATACCAGCATAAACATAGACACACAGACCAATGGAACAGAATAGAGCCATGTATTAAACCCATGCATATATAGGCAAGTAATCCTTAACAGAGGCACGAAGAATACAGAGGGGGAAAAAAGTATCCTCAATCAACAAATAGCGTTGAAAAAACTGAAAATCTGCCTGCAAAGAGTAAAACTAGAGTCTTATCTTACATCATCCTCAAAAAANTCTCACATTCAAGGATATTTCTAACACCTCATCTAGACAAGATACCATCTTTCTATTAAAATACAGAAACATAAATGAGAAAATAAACTAATTTATAAAAATGTTATCCTAATAATTTCCAGATAATATTTCCTTTTCACAACTCCAAAATTGTACCTCAAATTTTAAATAGAGAATAAATATTTTCATAGGCATATGCAAAGAATGTGTGTGAACGTCATATATAATTTTTTTCATATACAATTTTTAACAGCTTTTATGAGGCATAACCACACACCATAACATTCACCTATTATAAGAACACAGTTTATAAACTTATATCTTAACTTCTGGAATTTAATGAATCTATCACAATTGAGCCTGAGAACATTTTCACCCCTCTAAAATATTTTCCTGTATTCATTTGTAGCCAATTCTGCTTCCTCCCTTTGCTCCAGGCAATCACTGATCTGCTTTCTGCTTTTCTGGTAATTGAATATAAATGTGATTTTTGGTGTCTGGCTTCTTTCACTCAGCATAATGTTTGTGAGATTCAGCCATCCGTGTTGTGTCACTGGTTCTTTCCTTTTAATTGTCGGATGGAATTTCATTTTATGGATCACATTTCATTTATTCATTTCTTCAGTTGATGAATATTTGGATTGTTTCCAGTTTTGATTATTATGGATAATGCTGCCATTCTGAATAATGCTACAAGTCCTTCTAAGGACATGTGTTTTTATTTTTCTTGGGTGGATACTTTCACCCCTCTAAAATATTTTCCTGTATTCATTTGTAGCCAATTCTGCTTCCTCCCTTTGCTCCAGGCAATCACTGATCTGCTTTCTGCTTTTCTGGTAATTGAATATAAATGTGATTTTTGGTGTCTGGCTTCTTTCACTCAGCATAATGTTTGTGAGATTCAGCCATCCGTGTTGTGTCACTGGTTCTTTCCTTTTAATTGTCGGATGGAATTTCATTTTATGGATCACATTTCATTTATTCATTTCTTCAGTTGATGAATATTTGGATTGTTTCCAGTTTTGATTATTATGGATAATGCTGCCATTCTGAATAATGCTACAAGTCCTTCTAAGGACATGTGTTTTTATTTTTCTTGGGTGGATACCTAGGAGTAAAATAGCTGGGTAATATGGTAATTTGATCTTTAACTTTTTAAGAAACTGCCAAACTTTTTCTTTTTTTTTTTTTCAGCTTTCATTTAATTGAAGTAGAGTTAATGTACAATATCATATGTTACATGTGAACAACATAGTGTTCCACAATTGTTAAGTTATACTCCATTTATAATTATTATAAGATATTGGCTATATTCCCTGTGTTGTACAAAACATTCTTGTAGCTTATTTTATACACTGTGATTTGTATCTCTTAATCCTCTACCCCATATTGCCTTTCCTCGCATCCCTCTCCCCACTGGTAACTACCAGTTTATTCTCTATATCTGTGAGTCTGCTTCTTTTTCATTATTATATTAATTTTCAAGATTATGAATATTACTGTTACTTGAGGACAATGCCAAACTGAAAACATCCAGAAAATGAGCTATACTGTTTTATTACTACCACTAAATATACATTGGTGGTGGTTTAGTAACTAAGCTTTGTCCAACTCGTTGAGATCCCATGGACTGTAGCCCACCAGGCTCCTCTGTCTGGTGGAATTCTCCAGGCAAGAATACTGGAGTTGCCATTTCCTTTTCCAGGGGAATCTTCCCAACCCAGGAATCGAATACAGGTCTCCTGCATTGCTGGCGGATTCTTTACCAACTGAACTACAAGAATAAAATTAATAATTGTAAACCCTGAGATTCTTATTTAGTCATTGGTGAAGACCACTCATCTTGTTACAATAATTAGCTTAAATATAATAACTCCAATTACTATTAGGCCAGCAAATTTGGAAAACTCAGCAGTGGCCACAGGACTGGAAAATGTCAGTTTTCATTTCAGTTCCAAAGAAAGGCAATGCCAAAGAATGCTCAAACTACCGCACAATTGCACTCGTCTCACACACTAGCAAAGTAATTCTCAAAATTCTCCAATACAGGCTTCAATAGTACATGAACCAAGAACTTCCAGATGTTCAAGTTGGATTTAGAAAAGGCAGAAGAACCAGAGATTAAATTGCCAACATCCGTTGGATCATCAAAAAAGCAAGAGAGTTCCAGAAAAACATCTGCTTTTGCCTTATTGACTATGCCAAAACCTTTGACTGTATAGATCACAACAAACTGTGGAAAATTCTTCAAGAGATGAGAATACCAGATCACCTGACCTGCCTCCTGAGAAATCTGTATGCTGGTCAAGAAGCAACAGTTACAACCGGACATGGAACAACAGACTGGTTCCAAATTGGGAAGGGAGTATGTCACGGCTGTATATTGTCACCCTGCTTATTTAACTTATATGCAGTCCATCATAAGAAATGCTGAACTGGATGAAACACAAGCTGAAATCAAGATTACCAGTAGAAATATCAATAACCTCAGATATGCAGATGACACCACCCTTTTGGCAGAAAGCAAAGAACTAAAAAGCCTCTAGATGAAAGTGAAAGAGGAGAGTGAAAAAGTTGGCTTAAAGCTCAACATTCAGGAAACTAAGATCATGGCATCTGGTCCCATCACTTCATGACAAATAGATGGGGAAACACTGGAAACAATGAGAGACTTTATTTTAGGGGCTCCAAAATAACTGCAGATGGTGACTTCAGCCATAAAATTAAAAGACGCTTGCTTCTTGGAAGAAAAGCTATGACCAAACTAGACAGCATATTAAAAAGCAGAGACATTACTTTACCAACAAAGGTCCATATAGTCAAAGCTATGGTTTTGCCAATAGTCATGTATGGATGTGAGAGTTGGACTATAAAGAAAGCTGAATGCCAAAGAATTGATGCTTTTGAACTGTGGTGTTGAAGAAGACTCTTGAGAGTCCCTTGGACTGCAAGGAGATCTAACCAGTCAATGCTACAGGAAATCAGTCCTGAATATTCATTGGAAGGACTGATGCTGAAGCTGAAACTCCAATACTTTGGCTACCTGATATGAAGTACTGACTTATTGGAAAATACCCTGATGCTGGGATAAATTGAAGATGGGAGGAGAAGGAGACAATTGAGGATGAGATAGTTGGATGGCATCACCAACACGATGGACATGAGCTTGAGTAGGCTCCAGGAGTTGGTGATGGACAGGGAAGCCTGGCGTGCTGCAGTCCATGGGGTCACAACGAGTTGGACATGACTGAGTGACTGAACTGACTAACTCCAATTTATCCATAATGCAAAAATGAGCTTTCTGCGAAACAATAAAACGATCATTGACATTCTTAGCAATGATTATGATACAGAATAAGTTACCATGTTTTCAACTCAATCTCCAGTCATTTCAGGTTGCAGAATACTTTATTCTAATTATGTGTATTCTTGTTCACCAGAGAATGAACCAGTTCTGGAGAGGTTAACTTGACTATTACTTTTACCTAAAATTGGGGCTCCCCACGTAGCTCAGCTGGTAAAGAATCCACCTGCAATGCACAAGATCCCAGTTCAATTCCTGGGTAGACAGGTTCCCCTGGAGAAGGGATAGGCTATCCACTCCAGTATTCTTGGTCTTCCCTGGTGGCTCACACATTAGAGAATCTGCCTGCAATGAGGGAGACCTGGGTTTGAACTCTGGGTTGGGAAGATCCCCTGGAGGAGGGATAGCAAACCACTCCAGTATTCTTGCCTGGAGAATCCCCATTACAGAGGAGCCTGGTGGGCTGCAGTCCATGGAGTCCCAAAGAGTCATACATGACTGAGCAACTAAGTACAACACAGCATATCTTAAATTAAACTCAAATTTGATACAAACTTTGGCCTTGTGAAGCAAATGATTTAGTTGGGTTTCTGTGTAAATAAAACAAATAGCTATCTATAGAGACTTGGGAATTATTGCTATTTTAATAATATTTTTCATTGTTTCTTTTTTAATGAATTAAAATTCAAACAGAACTAAACATTTTTGAATGCCTAAAATATTTTTTGATATTGAGGATATTGGAATTTCTCATGTGTATGTATCTCATTATTAACTTCTCAAGATGTTTTGTGACTAATGTAGCATTTGAAGTTTTCTAGGTGAGGAAAAGAAAGCCAAAATAGCTTGGTTCATTGCCTACTGGTCTAACACTATTAAAATTTCTCAGCCTGCATGGTAAATTTGACTCAAACTTAAGACTAGGTTCTTGAAATAGAATTTTATAACATTTATAAAGTGTTAGGAACATCTACCTGAATGAACTACTTGGAGGAAAAATGTCTTCTTGCCTCAAATTTTGAAGAAATAAGAAGGAAGCCTTCCTCACAACTCTTTTATGAGACAAAATTAGAGGTATTTTTCTCTCTTTTTTTTTTCGTATTTAGAATTTACGAGCTGTTGAACTGATGAATTGTTCTCTATCTATTCCAAATTCTAAACTATAAAATAAAGAAATGAGATTGTCCTTTGAGTATTCCAAGCACTATTCATGGAAATTTTTTCCTTAAATACTGAAGATGTATAAAAATTCCTACTGGCCACGCCATTCCCCAGTGTGGGGTGAATCAAAGTTGTAAGGGAAGAAAAGAGGTGAGGGGATACAAAAAGGGATCAAAGTAAGTTGATGTCGGGATAGTAAACTGTTAAGTAACAGAAACTATGAGGCTGAGAAAAAAGGTAAAGAATACAGAGCCAGGCAGCTTATTGCTAGCAGAAAACAGACACAAAGGAAGACTGGAGGAAACATCCAGGTTCACTGCTGAGGTGCCCACGCCTGCCATAACTCCACTACTGTTATGACCTGAGGAGGCAACATGTTCAAGGGATGGGGACAATCAGTTAGTCAGGGTGTGAGTGCATGTGAGTGAGGACCCAGGCAGAACAGCATTCTCAGTTAGCCAGAAGAGGAGGAGCAGAGGTGCGGAGGGAAGAAGTAACTGGTGCATTTAAGGTCTTCCCAGGTGGCTTAAATGGTAAAGAATCTGCCTCCCAATGCAGGAGATGAAAGAGACACAGGTTCAATCCCTGGCTTGGGAAGATCCCCTAGAGGAGGACATGGCCACCCACTCCAGAATTCTTGCCTGGAGAATCCCATGAACAGAGGAGCCTGGTTGGCTACAGCCCAGGGAGTTGCAAAGTGTTGGACACGACTTAGCACGTGCACACACACACCCTAAAGAACATCTGCATGACTGGGACGTGATTGGGCAAGGAGATGCAATCAAGCTTCAGAGAGTAAATAAGGCCCCTGCAGGACACCTTAAAAGATCTACAAGTGTATTCAAGGCAAACTATTTTCTTCTACTAAGCTACATATATGCACAAGTTTTCTGAGAACTGAATAATACAAAATATAAATGTATAGTTATAAAAGGTATCCACATGGTAAAAAACCTTGCTTCACATGCCCTTAGCAAAAAGCAGCAAGATTTGGTAATAAAAAAGTATGCTGTATTTTAATTTAAAAAACACAAAAGATATTTTACAAATAGATTACAGATTGATAAAATTCAATTACTACAGGTCCTTCTGTGAACATCAGATGTGTTATGGCAACCAATTCAGCCAGTTTTAATTGTGAAACAAGGAAATAAAGGCTTACTTCTTGAAAAAAAAAAAAGGCAATAAAATCAATTGCTATTAAGTTTATTTTTTGCACTGTGCTGTGTGTAGTTGCTCAGGCATGTCCCACTCTTTGAGACTCCATGGACTGTAGCCTGCCAGACTCCTCTGTCCATGGGGATGCTCCAGTGATGAATACTGGAGTATATTGCCATGCCTTCCAAAATCTAAATGAAAATAAAGCAATGGACTCTTGACAGGGACCGATACAGAGTTAAGCTGCTGACAATGTCCTGTAATTCTGTCTTCCCCAAACTACTCTGGCATTGCACTTTCCACCCAGTCTGCTAGCACATTTCCTATTCCCCTTCCTTGCACATTTTCATCTCCCTTTCCACCCCACCCTAACACAGTCCCTGCACTAACATTTTGACTTAAAAATAATACAAATAATACACACTTATTTCAACTAAAATACTAAAATTTGCAAAAGTGTTGCAAATGAGATAAAATTTATTTTTAAAATTATTTATTATCTAATATTCAGAGGAGTCTTCAGTAAAGAAATGCCTTTCTGGATACTTTCTCCAGAGCATGATATACATGTTGCTATTGTTGTTCAATCGCTAAGTCATGTCTGACTCTGCTACCCCATGGATTGCAGCACAAAAGTCTTCTCTGTCCTCCACCATCTCCTGGAGTCTGCTCAAATTCATGTCCATTGAGTCAGTTATGCTATTCTCCATCATGCCTTTCTTCTTTTGAATGAGATGACATACCATCTCATTCTCTACCGTGCCTTTCTTCTTTTGCCTTCAATCTTTCCCAGCATCGGGGTCATTTCCAATGGGTTGGCTCCTCACATCAGGTGGCCAAAGTATTGTAGCTTCAGCTTCACCAACAGTCCTTTCAATGAATATTCAGGGTTGGTTTCCTTTAGGATTGACTGGTTTGATATAAATATTACACAAAAAGAGGAGTCTGTTCTAAGTACTATTTTATAACCTGTACTTTCTTTAACATAAATATCTGTATCCTCATTTTTAATGACTGCAGTATCTTTTAGCTAATTCATGGAGACCTTCCTTTGATAGTTCAGTTACTCAGTTGTGTTCAACTCTTTGTGGCCCCATGGACTGCAGCACGCCAGGCTTCCCTGTTCATTACCAACTCCCAGAGCTTATTCAAACTCATGTCCATCGAGTCAGTGGTGCCATCCAACCATCTCATGCTCTGTCATCCTCCTCTCCTCCTGCCTTCAATCTTTCCTAGCATCAGGGTCTTTTCCAACGAGTCGGTTTTTTTTACATCAGGTGTCCAAAGTATTGGAGCTTTGGCTTTAGCATCAGTCCTTCTAATGAATATTCAGGACTGATTTCCTTTAGGATGGACTGGTTGGATCTCCTTACAGTCCAAGGGACTCTCAAGAGTCTCCCCAATACCTCAGTTCAAAAGCATCAATTCTTTGGTGCTCAGCTTTCTTTTTGGTCCAACTCTCACATCCATACATGACTGCTGGAAAAACCATAGCTTTGACTATATGGACCTTTGTTGGTAAAGTAATGTCTCTGCTTTTTAATATGCTGTCTAGGCTGGTCATAGCTTTTCTTCCAAGAAGCAAGAAGAAATGGAGTAGCTGTCATAGTCAACAATAAAGTCTGAAATACAGTCCTTGGATGCAATCTCAAAAATGACAGAATGATCTCTGTTCATTTCCAAGGCAAACCATTCAATATCACAGTAATCTTTGATAGTAGATAAACTGATTTCATAACACCTCAGCAAGTTAACAGAGTTTAACAGTCATCTCAATAATTTCACAATTGAATTTATTTTGGTGAAATTCGTATCCATTTTAGAGATAAGGACTTGATCTTTTAAAGTTCATACAGTTAGTTTGAGCCTAATTTTTCATTACATCTGAGAGCTATCATATGGAATCCATATGAGAAATGGATAAACCCATATTGTTTGTGAGATTGTTGCTAATATTTTTGGCCATGTAAATGCTAATATTCCCATGTCCTTGAGACTTTCTGCCTGTACTGTAAGGTGAGGTGCATTATGGAGGGAGGACTGAATGGTGGGAAGATATGAGGTTTGGAGCCAGAAAACCTGTATCCAAGTCCCAAGTTAAATCCACAATTGCCCTTGTTATATGAATAATTAACTTAAGGTCTGACTCACATTCTTCCTTCTAAATTAGGATTAGTCATACATAGCTACCCTCTCAGAGTTACTGGTAGGATTAAATGAAATAGTTTTAGAAAGCAGCTTCTAAACAGTACAGCTCAGTGATATTTAGTTGTTATCAATAAGACCTTATTAATGGATTCTTTCCATTTGGGTGTACTTTGAATTTTTAAAATTCCTTGCATTTCAACCAGATATTCATTCTATAAATCAAGATACAGCTTATATGTGATTGGAAGCTACATAAGGACAGTATCCCTACACAGAGAAAATATTCAGTGAATAGTTTTCAAATGATTGAACAAACACATACTATGTTTTTATTAAATAGAAGTTAATCACAAAGTCAGACACGACTGAGCGACTGAACTGAACTGAACTGAACTGAACTGAGGTAATTCAAAAGAACACTGGCTAATTAGAAATGATTCGGTCATGAATGGCATAGAAGAAGCATTTGAGCTGGGTCTTGAATGTCAAAAAGGACTTTCCTGGAGAACAGGAGGAAGGAAATCTCAAACCAAGGAATAGTAAGGATCGGTAGGTGTGATGCCTAGGATAATCTATCCTACAAGACATTGTATAAGACATGTGCTATTAAAATATCTCGTTCAAAAGTCTTTCCATCTACTCTTTAACTTATAATTAATATATGACCATAGCATCTGACACCATTTGATATCATACACAAATGGAAACCTTTCTTCTGAGTGTGGGGTTTTCTAAGAGGAGTTTCCAAACATCAAAAAATGCACGTACTTAATTTCCATGGTGTTTATCCCATTCTAGGCATCTCATCCTAGTCATTCATGGAAACACGATGGCCAGCTGGGACAGCATGGCTAGGAGCCATGATGCTAAGCCCAGCATACTCAATTCCATCTACTTAGCAATATTATACCTTGATACCCCCTAATGAGCAGTAGTAGACTTATTCTTAACATTCATCTACTGTCCATGGGAGAACCACTGAAAATCTATTATCTTCCACACTACTATTAGAACAATTTCAATGGCTTTAATGATTCTAGAATGTCTGAGACAAGTCTGGTGCGGATTGGAGAATTCCATGCTCCAGGCACTTGTTTTCACTTTTTTAGCACCCACACCCACCTTGGTTTTAGTCCGTAACTCAATGGTATCCTAGAAGTTTTCCCTAAGCACACTTCTCCATGTTTCTCCCTTATTTTTCCCCCTCTTCTGGCCCTCACAGCTTGGCTAGTCATTAATAGTCAGTCTTTAACTCCTTCAGGGAATTCTTTTACACTCAGGATGCAACAATAGTTAGCTGATAGCTACTACTTAGCTTACTCTGAAATCTGCACCCCTAGCTCTGCATATTCATGTCCAGTCTTCCCAGCTTTTTGAAGCACTGACATTGTCACTGGTGACACCAAATCCCAACCATCACAGTCTTCCTCCAAAACCAATTTAATCTCTGCCTTGCCTACTTTGGCCACAGTTCCAGGCACCGGGGTCACCCTTGCAGTCATCTTTTATCCCTTGCTATAAAATTGGCATCAAACATGGAGAAATTCAAATATAAAGATGCGTATGGCTGGGCTTCACTATCATCCTGGGCTTTTGGAGCAGTGGTTCTCTTCTGAAAAGCTTAGCTTGAGGGAAAAAGTGGCTTTCCCTCTTTTCTCACCATACTTAACCTTGCCCACTTCAATATAGGTTGTTTCATCATCCAGTACTTTTATCATAATGGAAGATACTCCCAAGGGCAAACCACATATAAATTATGGTTTGATATCATTTGAATCACTTGAAATGGGTTGCAAGTGAATCAGTGTTTCTCCCCAGCAATTCCATTTCACCTTTTCCTAACCCTTTTCAGTAAGATCATGGCTTATTGTTTCTCATTCACCCCCTTCGTATGCCACTGAATCAAATCCCAGTTCTTCCTATTGGCATGGTGATATCTGAGGGGAAAAGTCATTTTTATCTTTGTCTACAAACTAATTCTTTAAATTTTGGTCAAAATTGCCCCTTCCAGTTCAATTCATTTCAAAAAATTATTTTTAGGGAGTTTCTCATGAACAGGATGCTATATACCACACACTGGGGACATAAAGACAAGACCACCTCAACCTTGAATTCTTATTTTCTTCTATATATGGCTAGATAAATTTTCCATACTACCTCTCCTTTTATTTCTGAAAACCTTACCTAATTCCCCTAGGCTGCTTACTTGCTCTAACTTTTCTTCTCTCTGTTTTTCTGTTTCCATTTCTGTTTCCACAGCTTCACCCTGAATCCTCCTGATGTCATTTTTTCCCATGCTTCAAATACAGTTCTCCTTAGCCCCAGATAAGGTAGCCTCATCCCTCTTTAGGGAATGGGGCCATTGTGTCTTCTGGGTCTAAATAACACCCATAGATTTAACCTGAAGAGACCATTCACTCTCCCTCATTTTTATAATCACCAAAGTTGTCACATCTCCAGTCTATCCCCCTTAATATTTCCAGGTTCATAATCATTTAAATATGCTGCTATGTTACATTATGCTGTGTTACCTCTTCCCCCTTCTACTTCTAGCACCAGAAGAGTAGATGACTCCTGAATGTTCACAACATGCAGGTCAAAATAAAGCTAATCTCATAATTCACCTCTAAGTGTTAGCTCTATGTTAACTGACCACTAGGTTTTAACTCTTAACACCACGTGGTAAGGGCTATACCCAGAGAATTAACATCTACAAAGGAAGAAAAGGAGTTTTCTGAGACATGAAAGGAAGATACTTTCAGGACCACTTCTCAAAGGAAGTAATACTATTTCTGCCCTGTGGAGGTTACCAGATAGTAGGAGAGAATACTGGTATATTAAACAATGTTTTCCATTTATTGAAGTTAGAGGGTATAGAGATTCCTCTCCAGGGAAAGGTTTGTGGGGAGAGTGGGACTTCAGCAGAGCCTTGAAAATAAGAGTCAAATGACAGGCAGGACTTGGAAGAGTATTCAGTCAGAAAATGGTAGGAGACTGTTATGTCAAACTCTAAACCCTGCACACAGTTATGGAAAGCAAATAGGCCAGTTTCACTGAAATGGAAATTTCATGCGCAGAGGTACTTGGAATCTCAGAGTTGGAAGAGACCTTAAAGTAACTGTCCCAGTTCTCTCTCTCTCTCTCTCATGACACTGGACAGATTCACTGGAACCAGACTGTAGATTTGTTCTTAGGATGAACCAAGAAACCTCTTCTCTCTGAAACACTAATTCGTCTAACAAAGGGCCAGACACGGCAATCCTAGTCACTGCATTTCTGGTTTTCATCAGAATATTTTCCTCTCAAACATGGCATTTACAGATGATACATGTAAGAACTTGTCTTTTAAAAATAATGAAGTGGTATGTGAAAAACTGTTACTTTTGAATGTGGCATAATAAACCAAAACTTGGAATCAGCAACACAAACAGGAAGCATTAACTTCAGGCCAAAAAGGCAACAGGTCTGATTTTTTGGCAAAATCATAAAAAAAGCTGAAGAAGACTGGGATTCGTGAAATCTTGGAATTGCCCTTTGGATAAAATTTAACTGCCTGCCATTAGTCATGGAATCACTTCTAGTCAACTTAAGGATCATTTTCACTTGCGTGCTCTCCCTGAATTCCCTTCATGACATTTATTTTTAGAATGATCATTCCCTGAGAATTTCTCTTTCTTATTCCTCTCCTCTGTCCTTCAGTGTTATATTGAAACATGAAACTTTGCAGTGAAATAAACAGAGTAGCAATAAACTGACACTGGTAAGGAATCACAGTTACATTGTCAGCCACTCCCATCAATAACATGTAAGGAGATCAAAAAAGTTCTAAACAGTTCCACAGTCCTTTATATTATATGTAGATGGCCCTGAGTAGATAATCTGCACTAATTTAGCATGAAAATGTTATCTTTTTAAAGGAGGCAAGATAGTAATCTGCATTAGTATTCAAGGGATGGTGAACCCTTTTCCTCCACAAATCTGGGCCCTAATTAAAGTTCTAGATAAAGTGAAGTGAAATGAAGTCGCTCAGTTGTATCCGACTCTTCGAGACCCCATGGCCTGCAGCCAACCAGGCTCCTCGGTCCATGGGATTTTCCAGGCAAGAGTCCTGGAGTGGGGTGCCATTGCCTTCTCCAATGAATTCACTAGTTTAGTATGCAATAAAATAACAGAGGCCTTGAATAAGTTAAACTGGCTAGTAACAACTAATCAGTGTTCTTCAGTGATCACTGTTCTTCTACACAGGCAGGATAATTAATTCACGGATAGTCTTTCTGGTCTATCTTCAACCATTCTTACACTACATAATCAATTAGGGACATCTTTTTACAGATATATGAAGAGAACACAGGTAGCTTTCGTAAGTTGAGTTTGTTAAATCTACTTGTTATGACAGGGGATTTCTGACACAAAAATTGCTCACTGCACACTGAACCCCAGAGAAGTGATGAAACAAGACAGCTGATGTTAGGAGGTATGTGGGAGTGGGGTAGGGTGAGAAGTCATGGATAAATTAAAAACTGGCAAGTATCTGCTGAAGCAGAGCCACTTTTTAGGGGGCACAAGAAAAACTGATAAGTCACCATTTTGGTCTCTTTAGAGAAATCCATTTGTTGTTAAGAACTTAAGACAATTTACTACCATTTATGCGGCAAAATGCAGTAGTCACACTATTTCCAAAAGGATCCTAAAAACTGTAGTGCAAAAGAAATCTAAGAAAATAAATAATTATAAAACCATCAACATTTTTCAAAGAAATATGCTCAAAACAGTGACTTTTACAAAAACTGTGAATTTTTTTTAAATGAAAAAAGAATTCTCTCTATGAAAGATCAAAGACTCATTCCACAGATAACTTATACTACATTAATGACTTGATTAACAGTGTATAAATAAGGGTCGTAGACTTTTTAAATTAGGTCTGAGCGATCAATATAAATACTGATGGGGGAGTGTTTTGTATCCCAAACTCTATATTCCAGCTTTGTGTCCTGTCCTGTTGTTATTATAATTTGTAAAAATCTTAACAACACAGTGATTCAAGTTTTCGTAACTTTAATGATGTATTAGAGGACAATGCATCTTGGTTTCAAGAATTCGTTGTATCCGAAGGCCGGAAGAGTACTCGACCACGATGATTAAATACATAAAATGATGAGTGATTCCTTAGTGTGTCAAATGTCTTATTTTTTAGTTCTGAAGTGGCAAACTCCCCTGCAATATGAACTATACCATAACAGGTAAGTGCAAAGGCCAGAAGTGTCTGAAGAACTATATCTATTGGCAGTGATTCATCTTCCTTTTCTGTTAATCACATATAAGAACGATATTGCGCAGCGGAAAAGGCCGCGTGGGCTAGGGCAAAGAGGCCGATGCCCACAGCCCCTTCCATAGCGACGGCCCCATGACTCCAAAAGAGCAGCCCAACAAAAGAAGCGAAGGGCAGCAGAGCCGTTCCTTCCTCCGCGGGCGGGTGTCCACGCAGCACAGTTCTAGATAAAGTGTCACATAAACCCGTAAGATACAGAAACACACACGAAAACACCTATCAGCAGCTCTCACTGTTATCAGAAATGGCACATTTCCACCAAGCCTCTGGCAAAAGGAAAATATGTTTGTGATTTCTTTCATTTTTTAACTCTGGTGGGTTTTG
>SJXQ01007500.1:520615-550916 GCA_006408695.1 Aepyceros melampus
CTTTGCCGACTAAGGTCCGTCTAGTCAAGGCTATGGTTTTTCCTGTGGTCATGTATGGATGTGAGAGTTGGACTGTGAAGAAGGCTGAGCGCCAAAGAATTGATGCTTTTGAACCATGGTGTTGGAGAAGACTCTTGAGAGTCCCTTGGACTGCAAGGAGATCCAACCAGTCCATTCTGAGGGAGATCAACCCTGGGATTTCTTTGGAAGGAATGATACTAAAACTGAAGCTCCAGTACTTTGGCCACCTCATGCGAAGAGTTGACTCATTGGAAAAGACCCTGATGCTGGGAGGGATTGGGGGCAGGAGGAGAAGGAGACGACTGAGGATGAGATGCTGATGGATGTGAGTCTGAGTGAACTCTGGGAGTTGGTGATGGACAGGGAGGCCTGGCGTGCTGCGATTCATGGGGTCGCAAAGAGTCGGACACTACTGAGCGACTGGAGCAACTGAACGGAACGGAACGAACATGTAAAAGAATAAAATTAGAACACTTCCTTACACCATACAGAAAGATAAACTCAAAATGGATTAAAGACCTAAATGTAAGACCAGAAATTATAAAACTCTTAGAGGAAAACAGAGGCAGAACACTCAGTGACATAAATCAAAACAAGATCCTCTATGACCCACCTCCTACAGAAATGGAAATAAAAACAAAAGTAAGCAAGTGGAACCTGATTAAACTTAAAAGCTTTTGCACAGGCAAGGAAACTATAAGCAAGGTGAAAAGAGAACCCTCAGAATGGGAGAAAATAATAGCAAATGAAACAACTGACAAAAGATTAATTTCCAAAATATACAAGCAGCTCATACAACTCAATACCAGAAAAACAAACACAATCAAAAAGTGAGAAAAAGACCTAAACAGACATTTCTTCAAAGAAGACATACAGATGGCTAACAAACACATGAAATGATGTTCAATGTCGTTCATTATTCAGTTCAGTTCAGTCGCTCAGTTGTGTCCGACTCTTTGCAACTCCATGGACTGCAGCACACCAGGCCTCCCTGTCCATCACCAACTCCCGGAGTGGAGTTTGCTCGAACTCATATCTGTTGAGTTGGTGATGCCATCCAACCATCTCATCCTCTTGCTCATTATTAGAGAAATGCAAATAAAAACTACAATGAGATATCACCTCACACCAGTCAGAATGGCCATCATCAAAAAGCTACAAACAATAAATTCTGGAGAGAGAGTGTGGAGAAAAGGGAACATTCTTGCACTGTTGGTGGGAATGTAAATTGGTACAGTCACTGACAGTACAGAGATTTCTTTAAAAACTGAATAAAACCACCACATGACCCAGCAATCCCACTCCTAGGCACATACCCTGAGGAAACCAAAACTGAAAAAAAGACACATGTATCCCATTGTTCACTGCAGCACTATTTACAACAGCTAGAACATGGAAGCAACCTAGATGTCCATCAACAGATGAATTGATAAAGAAGTTGTGTTACGTATATACAATGGAATATTACTCAGCCATAAAAATGAACATATTTGAGTCAGTTCTAATGAGGTGGATAAACCTAGAACCTATTATACAGAGTGAAGTAAGTCAGAAAGAAAAAGATAAATATTGTATTCTATCACATATATACAGAATCTAGAAAAATGGCTCTGAAGAATTTATTTGCAGGGCAGCAATGGAGAAACAGACATAGAGAATAGACTTATGGACATGGGGAGAGGGGAGGAGAGAGTGAGATGTACGGAAGAGTAGCATGGAAACTTACATTACCATATGTAAAATAGAGAACCAGGGGGAATTTGCTGTATGGTTCAGGAAACTCAAACAGGGCCGCTGTATCAATCTAGAGGAGTGGGATGGGGAGGGAGATGGGAGAGAGGTTCAAAAGGGATATGTGTATACCTATGGCTGATTCATGTTGAAGTTTGACAGAAAACAACAACATTCCATAAAGCAATTATCCTTCAATTAAAAAATAAATAAATAAAAATTTTAAAAGTCTCTATTTTTTTCAACCTGAGTGAATGGAAAGATGGAATTTTCTTTAACTGAGCTGAGAAAGACCACAGGGAAGTAAATTGTGGAAGAATGGACTCAAGAGCTTAGTTTTAGATGTGCTGAAACCTCCATGTCTATTAAAAGTCAAGTGGAGACATTGAGTAGAGACTTGAATAAACAGATCTGAAGTGGAACACAGGATAAGGAATGGAAATGTAATTTTCCACTTTATTAGTATTTAGATAGTATTCAAAGTCACTAGATTAAATGAGATAACCAGAGGATGAGAAGATAGAAAAGAGATTCAAGACTCAATCCTGAGATGTTCCAATTTAAGAGATTAGTAAAGTGAGGATGAATCAGCAAAGGAAACTAAGGAGCAGCCAGTGAGAATGGAGGGAAACCAAACAGATGAAGAAACTGAAGCCAAAGATGGTTCGTTATTTGCCAAAGGAGATTTAAACCTTAACTGTGATCTTTGCCCTCACTGCTCATAGCTCAGGTCATGGTAAAGGGAGATTGTGCTGGGACTCAGAATAACTGCATATTATTTTTTGTGGAATATCTCATAAAAATAGCCCAAACTGAGAAACATGTGGCTGGTGCTACAAATAGAAATAAAGAAATAAAACAGAGAATAAGGAAGAGATTATATGAGTGAGAGAGAGCGACAAAGCAAGAGCTGGCACTAGCATTTTCTTTGCAGACTCAGGCCGTTAGAAAGTGAAGAACCTAAGCCACCCCATTTTGTTGGAAAAGACTCCATTTTAGAGTTCTGAGGAAAGAGTCTTTGGAAATCCCCTGACCTCATCCCACCACCTGCAAGCCAATCAGATCCCAGATTAGGATCTCCTGACTTTACATTCAGGACTTATGACCTGCCCAGGAAATTTGAATTAAGCCTGGGAAATGGGAACCAATCAGAACCCATGGCCAGCCCGGGAAATGAAAACCAATCAGAACCCAACACTTAACCCTTCCATAGAAGGTAACATTTTTCGCGCAAGAATATCCTATATAAGCAATGAAACCCAGAGTTCGAGGCTCCTCTCCTTAGCTGCTGCGTCGGTAACAGTGGGAGCCCCAGCTCGAGCTTGGTAATGAAAACTCTCTTGCTTTTGCATCAGATATCGGCTCCCTGGTGGTCATTGGGAGATTTCGCGACTTGGGCATAACAAAAGAATGTACACTTTGAGGAAATACTTCACCAGGGGGACAAGCCATTCAGTATTTTTATTTGATAATTCTGCCATATGTCAAATATTCTCTAATGTACTTTATTGGGAAAATTAATTAAAAGAGTGTGTGCTTAGTTGCTTAATCATGTCCAACTCTGCAACCCCATGGACTGTAGCCTGCCAGGCTCCTGTGTCCATGGGGGTTCTCCAGGCAAGAATACCAGAGTGGGTTGCCATGCCCTCCTCCAGGGGATCTTCCCAACCCAGAAATCAAACTGAGGTCTCCTGCATTGCAGGTGGATTCTTTACCAGCTGAGCTACCAGGGAAGCCCAGTAGACTGTAGGCTGCCAGGCTCCTTTACCCATGGAATTATCCAGGCAAGAATACTGGAGTGGATAGTCATTCTCTTTTCCAGGGAATCTTCCCAATTCAGGGATTGAAGCTGTGCCTCCCACATATCAGCTACATTACTGTCTGAGTCACCAGGGAAGCCTGAAAAGGGTATGCACACCTATATTTTAAAAATAGAAATATAGTATAGAAGCCTTCCAAAACTTGTCTAAAACACTGAAAGTCTGACTTGCGCTTAGGATGTAGAAAGCTGTACAAAACATTGTTTCCATCCTTATGACTACCAAAAAAGTATCCCTAATCAAATTTGCAGGCTTGGGCTTCCCTGGTGCTCAGACCATAAAGAATCCACCTCAAATGTGGGAGATGTCGGTTCAATCCCTGGGTTGGAAAGATTCTCTAGAAAAGGATATGGCAACCCACTTGAGTATTCTTACTTGGAGACTCCCTATGGGCAGAGAAGCCTGGCGGGCTACAGTCCTTGGAGTCGCAAAGAGTCGGACATGACTGAGCGACCAAGCACAAAGCACAGCACACAAAAAAATAGCCAAAGAGCTGAGGTTGTAAGGAAATGTGAAATCTAAGAAAAGACAAGCATTTCCAAAGAGAGATGCCACTGGATGCCATGGAAACTAGTAAGAAGAATTTGGTTAAAAGTTTTAATGAATTCTTAAAGTCCCATTGTGGGCTATCAAGAGACTAGAGAACCCTTGAGTTAAAAAATTTTTTTTTAAAAGGGAGAGAGAGAATATAAAACCCTTGAAAGCTACAGATACAAGGAGAATGTGCAACCACTTGTGGGCTCTTCTCCATGACTTTCAAGGTTGCTTACAGGAAAGATTGAAAGTAGTGAGAGGGTCCTGAGAAAACTGCCTTTGTTGTGAAAGACCGGGATGGGAATTGGGGGTTGGGAGGAGTCTTAGAGCAGTCACTGAGGGAAAGTCATAAAGTACCATCCAGGTCATTCTCTTCTATCTTTTCTGTGGAACACAAGCCTGACTTCCTGGGGGTGAAGGGAAGATGAGCTTGATGCCTTAGAGCACAGGTGAAGAGCCACTGAAGCTGCGAGAAGGGAACAGAAAAACATACTTCATCCCTGGATGGGGGAGGGGGAGACCTCGTTCTTAAGACCCAGGGCACAGTGCCTTCCTAAGACTAAGGCTGGATCAGAGCAACAGAGGGAAACTGCCTAAGCTCCCTAGCAACTGTCCAGTAAGTGCTGAATATCACTGAAAAAGCAAGAGAGTTCCTGAAAAATATCTACCTTTGCTTTATTGACTATGTCAAAGCCTTTGACTGTGTGGATCACAACAAACTGTGGAAAATTCTTCAAGAGATGGGAATACCAGACCACCTGACTTGCCTCCTAAGAAATCTGTATGCAGGTCAAGAAGCAACAGAACCAGATATGGAAAAACAGACTGGTTCCAAATTGGGAAAGGAGTACATCAAGGCTGTATATTATTGCCCTGCTTATTTAACTTATATACAGAGTATATCATGCGAAATGCCAGGCTGGATGAAGCACAAGCTGGAATCAAGATTGCTGGGAGAAATATCAACAACCTCAGATAAGCAGATGACACCACCCTTATGAGAGAAAGCAAAGAAGAACTACAGAGCCTCTTGATGAAAGTGAAAGAGGAGAGTGAAAAAGTTGGCTTAAAGCTCAACATTCAGAAAACTCAGATCATGGCATCCATTCCCATCACTTTATGGGGAAACAATAGCAACAACCTGACTATTTTTCTGGGTCCAAAATCACTGCAGATGGTGACTGTAGCCGTAAAATTAAAAGACGCTTGCTCCTTGGAAGAAAAGCTATGACCAATGTGGACAACATATTAAAGAGCAGAACATTACTTTGCCAACAAAGGTCTGTCTAGTCCAAGCTATGGGTTTTCCAGTAGTCATTTATGGATGTGAGAGTTGGACTTTAAAGAAAGCTGATCATTGAAGAATTGATGGTTTTGAACTGTGGTGTTGGAGAAGACTCTTAAGAGTCCCTTGGACTCCAAGGAGATCTAACTAGTCAATCCTAAAGGATATGGGTCCTGAGTATTCATTTGAAGGACTGATGCTGAAGCTGAAACTCCAATACTCTGGCCACCTGATGTGAAGAACTGACTCATTGGAAAAGACCCTGATGCTGGGAAAGATTGAAGGCGGGAGGAGAAGGACATGACAGAGGATAAGATGGTTGGACGGCATCACTGACTCGATGAACATGACTTTGAGCAAGCTCCAGGAGTTGGTGAAGGGCAAGGGAAGCCTAGTGTGCTGCAGTCCGTGGGGTCACAAAGAATCGGACACGACTGAGTGACTGAACAGAACAAACACCACCACCAATTTAATGCTAAGAGAGCATCAAGAGCATAGAGAGAAACCTTCTCTAAGGTGTAGGCTCAAAGAGAAGACAGTAAGAAATATCCTCTGAAAAATCAGTCTCACTTTACAAGGTAATGCTAAAGAAGCTGGAAGTCTGTGGTGCATTGCAGTAACCATGACAACAATGAAATACAAATGTAGCTCAACTCATGACACGATTTTCTCAACCTAAAGGCTTAAAAAAAGAAACATATGCTAATTTTTAGGCATAAAAACTATTTTCCTTAGTCTGTACTGTCCTACAGAGATGTTGGTTTTTTTTTTTTTTTAAAGAAACACACTATTAAGAGACAAAGCAGTCCATAGAACCAGACTTTGATATGGCACAGATATTGGAGCTATGATGGAATTTATAACTATAACAAATATGTTTAAGGCTGTAGTAGAAAGTCAGGCAGTTTGGATGATACGTGATAATTTCAGGAGAGAGAGGAAAACAGTAAGAATGAGTCAAATTGAAATTTCAGACATGAAAAATATAGTATTATAAAGATAAAAAGGAGTGACGTTTTTAAAAAGAGAATCTAGAGAATCTAAGGGGTACAATACAAACCAGTTCAATATACTTGTAGTTAGAAACTCAAAAGGAGAGAAAATTGAACAGAAGAAATATTTGGAGGGAATAACAGTTTTATTTTTTCTAAATCAAGGATGATTGACCATAAATCCAAGAAACTCAGAAACGACCAAAGAGAATAAATACGAACAGCTAGATATATTGTCATCAAGTTGCTGAAAACAAAGACAAAGACAAAAACTGGGAGGCAAGTAGGACATAAAAGACACCTTACATATAGCAGGAAAAAAAGATATGCTATATTAAATGGTAAAAGGAATTTTGCAGGTGTGATTAAGTTGGGGGCTTCAAATTGGAGTAGCTCAGACGGTAAAGCATCTGCCTGCAATGCAGCAGACCAGGGTTCAATCCCTAGGTCAGGAAGATCCCCTGGAGAAGGAAATGGCAACCCACTCAAGTATTCTTGCCTGGAGAATCCTATGGATGGAGGAACCTGGTAGCTTACAGTCCATTGGGTCGCAGAGTCAGACATGACTGAGCAATTTCACTCTCACTTTCATAAAGTAAAGAGATTGTTATGGATTATCTGGGTTGGCCCAATCTGATCAAATGACCTCTTTAAAGCAGAGGACTTTCTCTGGCTGGAAGCAGGATAGATGAGGCAGAAGGAGCAGTCAGAGAGATTCGAAGCATGTGAAGGATTCAATCCATGGTTCCTGACTTTGAAGATGATGAAAGGGAGTCACAGGACGTGAAGTATGGATGGCCTCCAGAAGCTGAGAGAGACTCAGTCAATGTCCAGAGAGGAAACACGGACCTCGGTCCTGCTTCCACATGGAACTTAATTCCATCAAGTGCCTGAATGAGCCTGGAAGTAAATTCTCCCTCAGAGCTTCAGCTAACAAGCCCACCCCAGCCAATACCTTAATGTCGCCTGAGACCTGGAACAGAGAAGCCACATATGCCCACCCAGACTGCTGACCTACAGAGCTATAAGATAATAAATTTGTGTTCTTTAATAAATTTCTGGTAACTTGTTATGGCAGAAATGGAAAACTAGTATAGTGTCTTTACATCAGTCTATTCAAAGGCAGTTTTATTAACAGAAAGGCTTAATAAAGGCAGCTCTAGCACCAACTATTCCATGCAATAAGGAAGTAAAGAACTTCTCTGGTGGCTCAGCTAGTAAAGAATCCATCTGCAATATGGGAGACCTGGGTTAGATCCCTGGGTTGGGAAGATCCTCTGGAGAATGGAACAACTACCCACTCCAGAGAGGATGGAGAATTTCATGGACTATATAGTCCATGGGGTCACAAAGAGTTGGACCCGACTGAGCAACTTGCACAAGGAAGCAAAGGAGGGATCATCTGGGCCCAGTTTAAGGCATTAAAAGGCTCTACCTAATGAAATATACCTCACCCTCAATGCCCACTGTCACATTTGAATTTCCAATTTTGAATCATAGAGTCAATCCTAGAGATAGAATTTACCTATATTGAAAAGAAATAGAAGAGGAGTAAGACATGGTCTCTATCAGGGCTCAGATCTGTTGTAAATGTATATTTCAAACTCCAGGGTAGCCATTTTGTAAAAAAGCATAAATAATATGCTAAGAAAGGAGAGAAAATGGAATCACATAAATTACAATTACAACTCAATTACAACTACAAAAGGCAGAAAAAGAGTTCAAGACAACTTGGAACCAAGATAAACTTGGAACCAGGAGAAACAGCAAGAAGCAGAAAAAAGTAACAGTAGATAAAACTCCAACTATATAAAAAGTATTTGAACATCAATAGTCTAAGTGAAACAAGTGAAAGACAGATATTATCACTTACTATTTTTTAAAAACTCAATAAATTAGAAAACAACAAACTTCCTCAACTTTTATAAAGAATATCTATGAAAATACTACAGCTGACGTTATATTTAATGGTAAGAAACTTAAAGTTTTCCCACTAACATCAGGAACAAGACAAGGATGGCCCCCTCACCACTCCTTTTCAACACTATATTGGAAGTCCTAGCTAATATAGTAAGACAAAAAATAAAATAAAAAGCATGCATATTGGGAAGAAAGACATAAAACTGTCTTTCTTTGCAGATGACATAATTGTCAAGGTAGAAAATCTGAAAGAATCAACTAAAACATTCCTAGAATTAATAAGCAATTATAACAAGTTTGCATGATACAAGATTAATATGCAAAAGTCAATCACTTTCCTATAGACAAGCAATGAACAATTGATATTTAAAAACACAATACCATTTGCATTAGCACCTGCAAATTGAAATACTTGTATATAAATTAACACAATATGTATATTAAGAGAAAAATGAGAAAATTCTGATGAATAAAATCAGAGAACTAAATAAAAGGAGAGATAGCCATGTTCACAGAGAGGAAGACTCAATATTGGCAAGATGTCAGTTCTTCCAAACTTTATTTATAGATTCAATTAGATCCAAATATAAATTCCAGCAAGTTATTTTTGGATATTGACAAACCAATTCTAAAGTTTACATGGAGAAACAAAAGACCCAGAATAGTCAACATAAGACTGAACTAGAACAATCTTGTAAGACTTATGCTACCCAACTTTAAGACTTACTATGAAGCTAGAGTAATCAAGAGAGTATGGTACTAGCAAAAGAACAAATAGAACAATCTAACAGAAAACAGAGTTCAGAAATAGACCATATAAAGTCAACTGATCTTTGGCGTAAAAACAAAGGCAATACAATGGAGAAAAATGGTCTTTTCAACAAATAATGCTAGAACAACTGGACATCTAGATGCAAAAAATGAATCTAGATATTCACTGAGCAGTGGCCACAGGACTGGAAAGGTCAGTTTTCATTCCAATCTGAAAGAAGGACAGTGCCAAAAAATGTTCAAACTACAGTATAACTGTATTCATTTCACATGTTTGCAGGTTATGGTCAAAATCATTCAATCTAGGCTTCAGCAGTACATGAACCAAGAACTTCCAGATGTACAAGCTAGGTTTAGAAAAGGCAGAGGAACAAGAGATCAAATTGCCAACATTTTCTGGATCATAGAGAAAGCAAGGGAATTTCAGAAAAACATCTATTTCTGCTTCATTGACTATGCTAAAGCCTTTGACTGTGTGGATCACAACACACTGTGGAAAATTCTTCAAGAGATGGGAATATCAGACCATCTTACCTGTCTCCTGAGAAATCTGTATGTGGGTCAAGAAGCAACAGTTAGAACTGGACATGGAAGAACTGACTGGTTCAAAACTGGGAAAGGAGTACAACATATCCTCACCCCATTTATTTAACTTATATGCAGAGTACATCTTGTGAAATACTGGGCTGGGTGACTCACAAGCTGGAATTAACAGTTGCCATCAGAAATATCCACAATCTGAGATATGCAAATGATACCATTCTAATTTGCAGAAAGTGAAGAACTAAAGAGCCTCTTGATGAAGGTGAAAGAGGAGAATAAAAAGGCTGACTTGAAATTCTGGTTCCTCTGCCAATAAGACAATGGCATCTGATCCCATCACTTCATGGACAATAGGAGGGGGAACAGTGGAAGCAATGACAGATTTTATCTTCTTGGGCTCCGAAAATCACTGCAAATGGTGACTACAGTCATGAAATTAAAAGATGCTTGCTCCTTGGAAGGAAATCTATGACAAACCTAGACAGCATGTTAAAAAACAGAGACATCATTTTGCCAACAAAGGTCCATATAGTCAAAGCTATGTTTTTTTCCAGTAATCATATACGAGTCATAAATCTCAACATTCAGAAAACGAAGATCATGGCATCTGGTCCCATCACTTCATGGGAAATAGATGGGGAAACAGTAGAAACAGTGTCAGACTTTGTTTTTTTGGGCTCCAAAATCACTGCAGATGGTGACTGCAGCCATGAAATTAAAAGACACTTACTCCTTGGAAGAAAAGTTATGACCAACCTAGATAGTATATTCAAAAGCAGAGACATTCCTTTGCCGACTAAGGTCCGTCTAGTCAAGGCTATGGTTTTTCCTGTGGTCATGTATGGATGTGAGAGTTGGACTGTGAAGAAGGCTGAGCACAGAAGAATTGATGCTTTTGAACTGTGGTGTTGGAGAAGACTCTTGAGAGTCCCTTGGACTGCAAGGAGATCCAGCCAGTCCATTCTGAAGGAGATCAACCCTGGGATTTCTTTGGAAGGAATGATGCTAAAACTGAAGCTCCAGTACTTTGGCCACCTCATGCGAAGAGTTGACTCATTGGAAAAGACCCTGATGCTGGGAGGGATTGGGGNTGTGGTGTTGGAGAAGACTCTTGAGAGTCCCTTGGACTGCAAGGAGATCCAGCCAGTCCATTCTGAAGGAGATCAACCCTGGGATTTCTTTGGAAGGACTGATGCTAAAACTGAAGCTCCAGTACTTTGGCCACCTCATGCGGAGAGTTGACTCATTGGAAAAGACCCTGATGCTGGGAGGGATTGGGGGCAGGAGGAGAAGGGGACGACCGAGGATGAGATGGCTGGATGGCATCACGGACTCAATGGACGTGAGCCTGAGTGAACTCCGGGAGTTGGTAATGGACAGGGAGGCCTGGTGTATTGAGATTCATGGGGTCGCAAAGAGTCAGACACGACTGAGCGACTGAACGAATGAACGAATGAAACCTTAGATTGAGGGTGGAGTGCAGAATATCCTAAAAACCTCATGGTAAGGATGCACAGGAGCCCTTCTGTTCAGTTGTGCATCTCCACATGGGACTTAATGAGCTTTAAGTGCCACTGTTTATAGGACGGGGCTTGGTTGGGGCCTCAGTCCTTGCCACGAGTTTCACATTATGTCTGCCCAAGTCTGTTTGGGCCCAGTCTTTGTAAATGGTGCCAAGGTTCCTCAGCACAGGGACTTCTGGAGGAGCCTTTTATACCTTGATTGAATGAAGTGGTCTTTTCTAACTTTCTACCTGTTGGTCACAGCATCCTTGGCAAGTGGGCTTCCTGGTTTCTCATCTTCATTTGTCATTGCTGTTTTTATTGTTTAGTAATTAGCTCTCCAACTTTTCAAGACGGGAAATTCACAAGCATCTTTTTTTTTTTTTTTTTGGGGGGGGGGTGCGGTAGTGGTTGAGTTTCATGAATTTACATGCATTTATCTACTGGACCATCCTAACCTCCTAATAGCATTCAATTTCAGAATGTACACTGCAGAAGCAAACACACTTCAGTACTCTTAGAAGCAGAAACATTTAAAAAATTCTAAATATTAGAAACGTATTAGGTAGCACAAAGACTATTTCTATAAACGTTTATAAAAGGCCCTTTGGTGTGCTTTCTGCATTCTAGAGCCACATCAGTAAGCTAATTCCTCATCCATATCAGATGGCAAAGAATCTTACTAGAGATCTATACTTACACCATTTACTCATTCAGTAAGTAGTAAGTGCCTACCATGTTCCAAGCACTGTTGCAACAGTGAACAAAACAAGTCCCTGCCATCATAGAGCTGATATTCTAGTGGTACAGTGAGATAATACAAGGGGGAAAAAAAAGACAAATAAATGTATAGAATAATGTCAGGTGATAATGGGTGAACAAAGACGTTTAATTCAAGGAAATGCTAATTGGAAGAGGGCAGGTGAACATGGAATAGACTTTTCAAATCTATTATAGATTTCATTGTAAATGTGTTATAATACAAGAATAAGACAAAAATTTTACATAATCTTGGAGTTATAAACATTTGGACATGATTTATATTCCTTCTAATTTCAGAGCATGACGTGGCATCTGGAGATGGCAATGCTATGAGAGAAGAACTTGTGAAGAATGACGCCCAATCTCCTGTAACGAAGTGGTTAAATCCACGCTGATCCTGGGTGGGATTTCTGAGAGAAGACCCTCTTTTACCAATCATTCAACACACAGTCAACATTTTAGGAATTCTCTGTATTATAGCATATGGACATATGATTTTTGGAGACCAAGTGTGATTTAGGGTGGGTCCAGAAAAAAAAAGTATGCAATCCATACAATGCATATGACTGAACTCTTTCACATATTTGTTAAATATTTGAATGCATATAGATTTGTTAAATATGTGTTTTTAGTCGCAGTGAAGAACTAAAGATGTGATTTGAATAACCTTAACTTGGAGGGAAATCAGCCAAAGAGAAGGCTAGCCAAAGCTGAAGACCACAGCCGGTTATGGCTCTTTGACATGATGTACATTAATGTCCAGATATGGGCTGGAGAGAATTAAGAGCAAGAGAAGGTGGGGGTGGGGGCTGGGAGAGTATGATATTTAGGTCTTTCTTTGGTAGCTTCTGTAGAATTTACTTGTGCTGTTGTAGCCATGTGTTCCGGGAAACAAACTCACTCAGAAGGACAACGCAGATAGTGGAGTGCAGTTTATTACACCAGTCATGTATGGATGTGAGAGTTGGACTGTGAAGAAGGCTGAGCACCGAAGAATTGATGCTTTTGAACTGTGGTGTTGGAGAAGACTCTTGAGAGTCCCTTGGGCTGCAAGGAGATCCAACCAGTCCATTCTGAAGGAGATCAACCCTGGGATTTCTTTGGAAGGAATGATGCTAAAACTGAAGCTCCAGTACTTTGGCCACCTCATGCGAAGAGTTGACTCATTGGAAAAGACCCTGATGCTGGGAGGGATTGGGGGCAGGAGGAGAAGAGGACGACCAAGGATGAGATGGCTGAATGGCATCACGGACTCAATGGACGTGAGTCTGAGTGAACTCTGGGAGTTGGTGATGGACAGGGAGGCCTGGCGTGCTGCGATTCATGGGGTTGCAAAGAGTCGGACACGACTGAGTGACTGAACGAACGAAGTCATATACGATGTGAGAGTAGGACCATGAGGAAGGCTAGGTGCCAAAGAACTGATACTTTCAAATTTTGGTGCTGGAGAAGACTCTTGAGAGTCTCTTGGACTGCAAGGACATCAAACCAGTCAATCCTAAAGGATATCAACTCTGAATATTCACTGGAAAGATTGTTGCTGAAGCTGAAGCTCCAGTACTTTGGCCATCTGATTTGAAGAGCCAACTCATTGGAAAAGATTGTGACGCTAGGAAAGATTGAGGGCAAAAGGAGAAGGGGATGGAAGAGGATGAGATGGTTAGATAGCATCACCAACTCAATGGACATGAATTTAAGCAAACTCTGGAGATAATGGAGGGCAAGAGAGCTTGCATGCTGCAGTCTGTGTGGTCTCAAAGAGTCAGACACAACTTAGCAACTGAGCAACAACAAGAAGAAGATGTTTACTTTACATTATTCCCCCAAAATAACTCAAAATGGATCATAGGTCTAAATGTAAAATGAAAAACTATAAAACTCCTAGAAGATGACAGAGGAGAAAAGCTTGATGACATTAAGTATGGTGGTGACTCTTTAGACACAGTACCAGAGGCACACTCCATCAAAGGAAGAACTGATAAGCTAGAATGCATGAAAAGGAAAACCTTCTGTTATGAGAAAGACAATATCAAAAAATGAAAAGACAAGTAACAGATAAAGAGAAAACTATTTGCAAACACATATGATACAGTCTCTTATCCAAAATACAAAAAGAACTGTTAAAACTCAACAATAAGAAAAAAAAATAATAACTTGATTAAAAATGGACCAAAGACCTTAGCAGAGAAATACTTGCCTAAAGAGATATGCAGATGGAAAGCAAGCATATGAAAAGATACTCTACATCATATAACATCAGGGAAATGCAAATTAAAATAACAGTGAGGTACCAGTACATACCTATCAAAACATCCAGTGACTACAACACTGATACCATGAAATGCTGGAAGAAATGGAGCGAAAGTAGTTTTCATTCATTGCTGGTAGGAATGCAAAACAGTAAGGTGAATTTGGAACACAACTTGGTAGTTTCTTACAAAACTAAATATACTTTTATCTGTGATCCAGTAACCATGCTCCTAGGGATTTACCTGAACAAAATGAAAATTTACAATTTCTGCCTTTTCTAAAACCACCCAATAATCTCTACTTGGATGCTATAAACATCTTTATTCATGTTTGCCAAAGCCTGGAAGCAATCAAGATGTCCTTAAGTAGATAGCCTAAGTAGAATGGATGAATAAACAGTGGTATATCCAGACAATGAAATATTCAGTTCAGTTCAGTCGCTCAGTTGTGTCTGACTCTTTGCAACCACATGAACCTCAGCATGCCAGGCCCCCCTGTCATGAACTCACAGAGTTCACCCAAACTCATGTCCATTGAGTCGGTGATGCCATATAACCATCTCATCCTCTGTTGTTCCCTTCTCCTCCTGCCTTCAGTCTTTCCCAGGATCAGGGTCTCTTTCAAATGAGTCAGTTCTTCGCATCAGTATTGGAGCCAAAGTATTGGAGCTTCATCTTCAGCATTAGTCCTTCCAAAAATATTCAGGACTGATTTCCTTAAGGAAAAACTGGTTGGATCTCCTTGCTGTACAAGTGACTCTCAGGAGTCTTCTCCAACACCACAGTTCAAAAGCATCAGTTCTTCAGTGCTCAGCTTTCTTTATAGTCCACCCTCACATCTATACATGACTACTGGAAAAACTATAGCCTTGACTAGAAGGACCGTTGCTGACAAAGTAATGTCTCTGCTTTTTAATATGTTGTCTAGATTGGTCATAACTTTCCTTCCGAGGAGTAAGCGTCTTTTAATTTCATGGCTGCAATCACTATCTGCAACAATTTTGAAGCCCAGGAAAATAAAGTCTGACACTGTTTCCACTGTTTCCCCATCTATTTGCCATGAAGTGATGGGATTGGCTGCCATAATCTTAGTTTTCTGAATGGTGAGCTTTAAGCCAACTTTTTCACTCTCCTCTTTCACTTTCATCAAGAGTCTCTGTAGTTCTTCTTCGCTTTCTCTCATAAGGGTGGTGTCATCTGCCTATCTGAGGTTACTGATATTTCTCCCAGCAATCTTGATTCCAGCTTGTGCTTCCTCAAGCATAGCATTTCTCATGATGTACTCTGCATAAACATTAAAGAAGCAGGGTGACAATATACAGCCTTGATGTACTCCTTTTCCTACTTGGAACCAGTCTGTTGTTCCATGTCCAGTTCTAACTGTTGCTTCCTGGCCTGTATACAAGTTTCTCAAGAGGCAGGTCAGGTCATCCGGTATTCCCTTCTCTTTCAGAATTTTCTAAAGTTGATTGTGATCTACACAGTCAAAGGCTTTGGCATAGTCAATAACGCAGAAATAGATGTTTTTCTGGAACTCTTGCTTTTTGATGATCTAACAGATGTTGGCAATTTGATCTCTGGTTCCTCTGCCTTTTCTAAAACCAGCTTGAACATCAGGAAGTTCACGGTTCACGTATTGCTGAAGCCTGGTTTGGAGAATTTTGAGCATTACTTTACTAGTGTGTGAGATGAGTGCAATTGTGCGGTAGTTTGAGCATTCTTTGGCATTGCCTTTCTTTGGGATTGGAATGAAAACTGACCTTTTCCAGTCCTGTGGCCATTGCTGAGTTTTCCAAATTTGCTGGCATATTGAGTGCAGCAGTTTCACAGCATCATCTTTCAGGATTTAAATAGCTCAACTGGAATTCCATCACCTCCACTAGCTTTGTTCGTAGTGATGCTTTCTAAGGCCCAGTTGACCTTATATTCCAGGGTTTCTGGCTGTAGGTGAGTGATCACACCATTGTGATTATCTGGTTTGTGAAGATCTTTTTGTACAGTTCTTCTGTGTATTCTTGCCACCTCTTAATATCTTCTGCTTCTGTTAGGTCCATACCATTTCTTTTTATTTGAATTAATTTTTATTTTTTAGTTTGTTTTGCTTTACAATACTGTATTCGTTTTGCTATACATTGACATGAATCAGCCACAAGTGTACATGAACTCTCAATCCCAACCCCCCCCNAGTGCAGCACTTTCAGAGCATCATCTTCCAGGATTTGAAATAGCTCAACTGGAATTCCATCACCTCCACTAGCTTTGTTCGTAGCGATGCTTTCCAAGGCCCACTTGACTTCACATTCCAGGATGTCTGGCTCTAGGTAAGTGATCACACCATTGTGATTATCTTGCTCCTCTGCCCACCGTAGTTTGGCCCCACTTAAATAGCAGGGAGACAAGACAGCCCCACCCATCAACAGAAAATTGGATTAAAGATTTACTGAGGCCCAGCCATCAGACCCAATTTCCCCCTCAGTCAGTCTCTCCCATCAGGAAGCTTCCATAAGCCTCTTATCCTTCTCCATCAGAGGGCAAACGGACTGAAAACCACAATCACAGAAAACTAACCAATCTGATCACGTGGACCACAGTCTTGCTGAACTCAATGAAACTATGAGCCATGCCATGTAGGGCCACCCAAGATGGATGGGTCATGGTGGAGAGTTCTGACAAAATGTGCTCCACTGGAGAAGGGAAAGGCAAACCACTTCAGTATTTTGCCTTGAGAACCCCATGAACAGTATGAAAAGGCAAAAAGATAGGACACTGAAAGAGGAACTCCCCGTGTCGGTAGGTGCACAATATGCTACTGGAGATCAGTGGAGGAATAACTCCAGAAAGAATGAAGGGATAGAGCCAAAGCAAAAACAACACCCACTTGTGGATGTGACTAGTGATGGAAGTAAAGTCCAGTCTCTAAAGAGAAACAATGCATAGGATCCTAGAATGTTAGGTCCATGAACCAAGGCAAATTGGAAGTGGTCAAACAGGAGATGGCAAGAGTGAACATTGACATTTTAGGAATCAGTGAACTAAAATGGACTGGAATGGGTGAATTTAACTCAGATGACCATTATATCTACTACTGTGGGCAAGAATCCCTTAGAAGAAATGGAGTAGCCATCATAGTCCACAAAAGAGTCTGAAATACAGTACATTGCTGAGTACAGCGATCTCAAAAATGACAGAATGATCTCTGTTTGTTTCAAGGCAAACAATTCAATATAATGGTAATCCAAGTCTATGCTCCAACAAGTAATGCTGAAGAAGCTGAAGTTGAATGGTTCTATGAAGACCTAAAAGACCTTCTAAAACTAACACCCCCCAAAACTATCCTTTTCATTATAGGAGACTGGAATGCAAAAGTAGGAAGTCAAGAAACACCTGGAGTAACGGGCAAATTTAGCCTTGGAGTACAGAATGAAGCCGGGCAAATGCTAATAGAGTTTTGCCAAGAGAACACACTGGTCATAGCAAAAACCATCTTGCAACAACACAAGAGAAGACTCTACACATGGACATCACCAGATGGTCAACACCAAAATCAGATTGATTATATTCTTTGCAGCCAAAGACGGAGAAGCTCTATGTAGTCAGCAAAAACAAGACCAGGAATGTATTGTGGCTCAGATCATGAAGTACTTATTGCCGAATTCAGACTTAAATTGAAGAAAGTAAGGAAAACCACTACACCATCCAGGTATAACCTAAATCAAATCCTTAATGACTATACAGTGGAAGTGATAACTAGATTCAACAGATTAGATCAGATAGACAGAGTGCCTGAAGAACTATCGACGGAGGTTCGTGACATTGTACAGGAGGCAAGGATCAAGAACATCTCCAAGAAAAAGAAATGCTAAAGACAAAATGGTTTCTGAGGAGGCCTTACAAATAGCTGTGAAAAGAAGTGAAGCAAAAGGCAAAGGAGGAAAGGAAAGAATACAGGGTTCCAAAGAAAAGCAAGGAGAGTTCAGAAAGCCTTCCTCGGTGATCAGTGCAAAGAAATAGAGGAAAACAACTTAATCGTAAAGACTAGAGATCTCTTCAAGAAAATTAGAGATACCAAGGGAACGTTTCATGCAAAGATGGGCTCAATAAAGGACAGAAATGGTATGGACCTAACAGAAGCAGAAGATATTAAGAAGAAGTGGCAAGAATTCACACAAGAACTGTACAAAAAAGATCTTCACAACCCAGATAATCATGATGGTGTGATCACTCATCTAAGCCAGACATCCTGGAATGCGAAGTCAAGTGGGCCTTAGGAGGCATCACTACGAAAAAAGCTAGTGAAGGTGATGGAATTCCAGTTGAGCTATTTCAAATCCTAAAAGATGATGCTGTGAAAGTGCTGCACTCAATATGCCAGCAAATTTGGAAAACTCAGCAGTGGCCACAGAACTAGAAAAGGTTAGATTTCATTGAATCCGAAAGAAAGGCAATGCCAAAGGATGCTCAAACTACCGCATAATTGCACTCATCTCATGTGCTAGTAAAGTAATGCTCAAAATTCTCCAAGCCAGCCTTCAACAGTTCATGAACTGTGAACTTCAGATATTCAAGCTGGTTTTAGAAAAGGCAAAGGAACCAGAGATCAAATTGCCAATATACGCTGGATCATCGAAAAAGCAAGAGAGTTACAGAAAAACATCTACTTCTGCTTTATTGACTATGCCAAAGCCTTTGACTGTGTGGATCACAACAAACTGTGCAAAATTCTGAAAGAGATGTGAATACCAGACCACCTAACCTGTCTCTCGAGAGGCCTATATGCAGGTCAGGAAGCAAAAGTTAAAACTGTACATGAAACAACAGACTGATTCCAAATCTTGAAAGGCTGTATATTGTCACCCTACTTGTTTAACTTATATGTAGAGTATATTATGAAAAACGCTGGGCTGGATGAAGCACAAGTTAGTATCAAGATTTCCAGGAGAAATATTGATAACCTTAGATATGCAGATGATACCACCCTTATGGCAGAAAGCAAAGAAGAACTAAAAAGCCTCTTGATGAAAGTGAAAGAGGAGAGTGAAAAAGTTGGCTTAAATCTAAACATTCAGAAAACGAAGATCATGGCATCTGGTCCCATCACTTCATAGCAAATAAATAGGGAAACAGTAGAAACAGTGACAGGCTTTATTTTTTGGGGTTCCAAAATCACTGCAGTTGGTGACTGCAATCATGAAATTAAAAAACACTTGCACCTTGGAAGAAAAGCTATGACCAACCTAGACAGCATATTAAAAGCAGAGACATTACTTTGCCATCAAAGTTCCATATACTCAAAGCTGTGGTTTTTCCAGTAGTCATGTGTGGATTTGAGAGCTGGACTACAAAGAAAGCTGAGCACTGAAGAATTGATGCTTTTGAGCTGTAGTGTTGGAGAAGACTCTTGAGAGTCCCTTGGACTGCAAGGAGATACAAGCAGTCCATCACAAATGAAATCAGTCCTGAATATTTATTGGAAGGACTGATGCTGAAGCTGAAACTCCAATATTTTGGCCACCTGATGTGAAGAGCTGACTCGTTTGAAAAGATCCTGATGCTGGGCAAGATTGAAGGCTGGAAGAGAAGGGGATGACAGAGGATGAGATGGTTGGATGGGATCACCGACTCAAAGGACATGAGTTTGGGTAAATTCTGGGAGTTGGTGATGAACAGGGAGGCCTGGAGTGCTGCAGTCCATGGGGTTGCAAAGAATCAGACAGGACTGAGGGACTAAATTGGACTGGTTCAGTTCATTATTTTAATTTTTTTAATGCTGATATTTCTCCAACCATGGTCAAATGCAGAGAATGTTTAATGCAAAAGCTTTTGTCTTTGTAACTTAAAAAAAATAAAATCTACTTCTTGATTATTGGTTTGCTTCACTGATAGTCCCTCAAGGTAATTCTCTGGGAAGTAGGATGGCTTATTTTTCTGACAAGGGTCCTCAGAATTTTATGAGATGATTTCAATCCTAATCCATTTTGAATTGTCTGTAGGACATTCAGTCTATTTTTTCCTCTCTAAATTCTGTTAAATTTCTCTCTGATTTAGTCATTAGGCCCCCACCTAGAATTGTGTTAGTCATCCTGGAGAGAAATTTGAGTCAGAGTTATGGAACTTCCTATTGTGTTTCTTACAAAAATGCTTGTGAAGATGTTGCCCATTTCCTTATGTGACATTACTCTTTCTGAAGACCCATATATCCTTCCTCATCTTAGTATCAGAAAGAAAAATGAGTTTCTCTTAAACAGTTTATTTGTTTTTGTCTCAAGACATTGTAATCATAGGTGATTATATTCTCCTCATTCACTGGTAGCTAGAAGGTTCAGAGCCCAGTTTTCATTTCTATTCAGTGTATATAACTATGAGGTGATTTTTGAAAGAACTTGTTCTTGCTACACCATCTTCTACCTACTTTTATTCTCCTCTTTGTCATGTTTTCTTCGTTACATTTTAAATTTTATTTTATTATTTTACTGAACATACCTGTGGTTCAGTTCAGTCGCTCAGTCATGTCCAACTCTTTGCAACTCCATGAGCCACAGCATGCCAGGCCTCCCTGTCCATCACCAATTCCCAGAGTCCACCCAAACCCATGTCCATTGAGTTGGTGATGGCATGCAACCATCTCTTCCTCTCTCATCCCCTTGTCCTCCAGCCTTCAATCTTTCCAAGCATCAAGGTCTTTTCAAATGAGTCAGCTCTCTGAATTAGGTGGCCAAAGTATTGGAGTTTCAGCTTCAACATCAGTCCCTCCAATGAACACCCAGGACTGATGTCCTTTATGATGGACTGGTTGGATCTCCTTGTAGTCCAAGCGACTCTCAAGACTTTTCTCCAATACCACAGTTCAAAATGATCAATTCTTCGGCACTCAGCTTTCTTTATAGTCCAACTCTCACATCCATACAGGACTACTGGAAAAACCATAGCCTTGACAGATGGACCTTTGTTGGCAAAGTAATGTCTCTGCTTTGCAATATGCTTTCTCAGTTCATTTCAGTTCAGTTGCTCAGTCGTGTCCGAGTCTTTGTGACTCCATGAATTACAGCACTCCAGGCCTCCCTGTCCATCACCAACTCCCGTAGTTCACCCAGACCCATGCCCATGGAGTCAGTGATGCCATCCAGCCATCTCATCCTCTGTCGTCCCCTTCTTCTCCTGCCCCCAATCCCTCCCAGCATCAGAGTCTTTTCCAATAAGTCAACTCTTCCCATGAGGTGGCCAAAGTACTGGAGCTTCAGCTTCAGCATCATTCCTTTCCAAGAAATCCCAGGGCTGATCTCCTTCAGAATGGACTGGTTGGATCTCCTTGGAGTCCAAGGGACTCTCAAGAGTCTTCTCCAACACCACAGTTCAAAAGCATCAATTCTTTGGCACTCAGCCTTCTTTACAGTCCAACTCTCACATCCATACATGACTACTGGAAAAACCATAGCCTTGACTAGAAGATGTGTATAAGAGACAGAAGCAGGAGACACCGGAGATGTGGCTTCGATCCCTGGGTCAGGAAGATCCCCTGGAGAATGAAATGGCAACCCACTGCATATTCTTGCCTGGAAAATCCCACAGACAGAGGAGCCTGGTGATACAGTCCGTGGAATCACAAAGAGTCGGACACAACTTAGCAACTGAGCATGCACACAAAGTTTATCAAGAAAATCTTTTCAGAGTACAGATTATGCTAAAACAACACATATACGTGTTTACAAGAGTAAATTAAAGCCACTTCTCAGAATGGGAGTGGCTTCATAAAACACTGGACCTTCGTTAGTAGACATTACTTGAATTTCTTCTGTGAAAAGCATTTATAGAGGTCACATAAACTAGCTCTTGCCCTAAAAAGATTTAAATTTGTGCTCTAAAAGATATGGTATGATTGTATTAAGATTATAATAGGATAAATTTCTATCTTTATCCTCTCTATTCTTATATATCTATGTACCTACTTACCTACCTACCTATTATCTCTCTAAGAGAGAGAGAGAGATTGATTTATTCAAATACTGGGCTCACATAATGATTGTGGAAGAAAAGAAATATATCTGTTATATGTACGTATGTGTTTGTGTTTTATGTATATACACAAACATATTAAAAAGAAAATAAGGGAATAATTATAATTATAGTGATAATTATAGCACTCATTTCTGCAGCTGGTCTTAAAGTTATAGCTGGTATTTATAACTGCCTTCTGCTACAAACCATTCTGTATTTCCTTTGTTCCCAGTAAGCACCTCAGTTGATTGTGGTTCTTAACCTAAGGGGATGATCCCTCTTCATATCTGAAGAATCCGGATCATTACTAGCTTTGCTGGAGTTGAGTGGCTGGAGTTTGACCTTGACTCTCACCATGGGGTATGCCAGTGATCATAATCCATTTGGGCTACTATAACACAACAGCTTAGAGTGGGTGGTTTATAAACAACAAACATTTATTTCTCCCAGTTCTGGGGCCTAGGTCTCCTTTTCCTATTTGGAACCAGTCTGTTGTTCCATGTCCAGTTCTAACTGTTGCTTCCTGACCTGCATACAGATTTCTCAAGAGGCAGGTCAGGTGGTCTGGTATTCCCATCTCTCTCAGGATTTTCCACAGTTTATTGTGATCCACACAGTCAAAGGCTTTGCCATAGTCAATAAAGCACAAATAGATGTTTTTCTTGAACTCTCTTGCTTTTTCCATGATCAAAGGGATGTTGGCAATTTGATCTCTGGTTCCTCTGCCTTTTCTAAAACCAGTTTGAACATCTGGAAGTTCATGGTTCACGTATTGCTGAAGCCTGGCTTGGAGAATTTTGAGCATTACTTTACTAGCATGTGAGATGAGTGCAACTGTGCAGTAGATTGAGCATTTTTGGCATTGCCTTTCTTTGGGATTGGAATGAAAACTGACCTTTTCCAGTCCTGTGGCCACTGCTGAATTTTCCAAATTTGCTGGCATATTGAGTGCAGCACTTTCACAGCATCATCTTTCAGGATTTGGAATAGCTCAACTGGAATTCCCTCACCTACACTAGCTTTGTTCATAGTGATGTCTTCTAAGGCCCACTTGACTTCACATTCCAGAATGTCTGGCTCTAGATGAGTGATCACACCATCATGATTAGCCAGGTCATAAAGATCTTTTTTGTACAGTTCTTCTATGTATTCTTGCCACCTCTTCTTAATATCTTCTGCTTCTGTTAGATCCATACCATTTCTGTCCTTTATCAAGCTCATCTTTGCATGAATTGTTCCCTTTGTATCTCTCATTTTCTTGAAGAGATCTCTAGTCTTTCCCATTCTGTTCTTTTCCTCTATTTCTTTGCATTGATCACTGAAGAAGGCTTTCTTATCTCTTCTTGCTATTCTTTGGAACTCTGCATTCAGATGCTTATATCTTTCCTTTTCTCCTTTGCTTTTTGCTTCTCTTCTTTTCACAGCTATTTGTAAGGCTTCCCCAGACAGCCATTTTGCTTTTTTCATTTCTTTTCCATGGGGATGATCTTGATCCCTGTCTCCTGTACAATGTCACGAACCTCATTCCATAATTCATCAGGCAGTCTATCTATCAGATCTAGGCCCTTAAATCTATTTCTCACTTCCACTGTATAATCTTAAGGGATTTTATTTAGATCATACCTGAATGGTCTAGTGGTTTTCCCTACTTTCTTCAATTTAAGTCTGATTTTGGCAATAAGGAGCTCATGATGTGAGCCACAGTCAGCTCTTGGTCTTCTTTTTCCTGACTGTATAGAGCAGCGGATGACCAAGGATGAGATGGCTGGATGGCATCACGGACTCAATGGACGTGAGTCTGAGTGAACTCCAGGAGTTGGTGATGGACAGGGAGGCCTGGCATGCTGCCATTCATGGGGTCACAAAGAGTCGGACATGACTGAGTGACTGAACTGAACTGAACTGAATAGAGCTTCTCCATCTCTGGCTGCAAAGAATATAATCAATCTGATTTTGGTGTTGACCATCTGGTGATGTCCATGTGTAGAGTCTACTCTTATGTTGTTGGAAGAGGGTGTTTGCTATGACCAGTGCATTTTCTTGGCAAAACTCTATTAGTCTTTGGCCTGCTTCATTCCGCATTCCAAGGCCAAATTTGCCTGTTACTCCAGGTGTTTCTTGACTTCC
Source organism: Aepyceros melampus (assembly GCA_006408695.1). Classification (NCBI taxonomy): domain Eukaryota; kingdom Metazoa; phylum Chordata; class Mammalia; order Artiodactyla; family Bovidae; genus Aepyceros; species Aepyceros melampus. The sequence continues at coordinate 544,865 of SJXQ01007500.1, forward strand.
TACTTTTGCATTCCAGTCCCCTATAATGAAAAGGACATCTTTTTTGTTGACTGAATAGAGCTTCTCCATCTTTGGCTGCAAAGAATATAATCAATCTGATTTTGGTGTTGACCATCTGGTGATGTCCATGTGTAGAGTCTACTCTTATGTTGTTGGAAGAGGGTGTTTGCTATGACCAGTGCATTTTCTTGACAAAACTCTATTAGTCTTTGCCCTGCTTCATTCCTCATTCCAAGGCCAAATTTGCCTGTTACTCCAGGTGTTTCTTGACTCCCTACTTTTGCATTCCAGTCCCCTATAATGAAAAGGACATCTTTTTTGGATGTTAGTTCTAAAAGGTCTTCTAGGTCTTCATAGAACCAGTCAACTTCAGCTTCTTCACCGTTACTGGTTGGGGCATAGGCTTGGATTATTGTGATATTGAATGGTTTGCCTTGGAAACAAACAGAGATCATTCTGTCGTTTTTGAGATTGCATCCAAGTACTGCATTTCGGACTCTTTTGTTGACCATGATGGCTACTCCATTTCTTCTGAGGGATTCCTGCGCACAGTAGTGGTCATCTGAATTAAATTCACCCATTCCAGTCTATTTTAGTTCGCTGATTCCTAGAATGTCGACGTTCACCCTTGCCATCTCTTGTTTGACCACTTCCCGTTTGCCTTGACTCATGGACCTGACATTCCATGTTCCTATGCAATACTGCTCTTTACAGCATTGGACCTTGCTTCTATCACCAGTCACATCCACAGCTGGGTTTTGTGATTGCTTTGGCTCCTTCCCTTCATTCTTTCTGGAGTTATTTCTCCACTGATCTAGGTTGGTCATAACTTTCCTTCCAAGGAATAAACGTCTTTTAATTTCATGGCTGCAATCACCATCCTCAGTGATTTTGGAGCCCCCAAAAATAAAGTCTGATACTGTTTCCACTGTTTCCCCATCTATTTGCCATGAAGTGGTGGGACCAGATGCCATGATCTTAGTTTTCTGAATGTTGACCTTTAAGCCAACTTTTTCACTCTCCTTTTTCACATTCATCAAGAGGCTCTTTCGTTCTTCTTCACTATCTGCCATAAGGGTGGTGTCATCTGCATATCTGAGGTATTGATATTTCCCCAGCAATCTTGATTCCAACTTGTGCTTCTTCCAGCCCAGCGTTTCTCATGATGTACTCTGCATAGAAGTTAAATAAGCAGGGTGACAGTATACAGCCTTGACGTACTCCTTTTCCTATTTGGAACCAGTCTGTTGTTCCATGTCCTGTTCTAACTGTTGCTTCCTGACCTGTATACAGATTTCTCAAGAGGCAGGTCAGGTGGTCTGGTATTCCCATCTTTCAGAATTTTGCACAGTTTATAGTGATCCACACATTCAAAGGCTTTGGCATAGTCAATAAAACAGAAATCGTTGTTTTTCTGAAACTCTCTTGCTTTTTTCCATGATCCAGCAGATGTTGACAATTTGATCTGGTTCCTCTGCCTTTTCTATATCTGTAGAGACAGACTTAATTGCTCTTGTAATAAAATACATAAATAAAATAAAATTTGAATAAAATACATAAATGTATCAGTCAAGCCTCTTATATGCCACTTTGACACTTCAGAACATGATTTTAATCTTTTCCACCTTTCACCAAAATACAGTCATTCTTTAATAAATATTTCTCCATATATTGTCTCACATTTAGTTTTCTTGATAGGGTATTTTATCCACATGGATGTCTCCAGCCAGCACTAGACAACCAGGAATGTGTGACACTTAGATCTCCCTTCAAGAAAGAGCCTATCGTTCAGTGGTGAGGAGGGCCCTAGGTGAGAGCCTCTAGCTGTAGATCTGCCAAAACTCAGCACAGTATTTGAGGCAAGGCCATGCTTTTCATGAGAAGCACCCAGCCTGTGACAAAGGCCTTCTGCCCTACAGAGGGACTCTTTAATGTCAATCTTTGATCTGGGGCTCATCCTTGAGTTGGCCAGGACTTTGTCATCCTAAAGTCCTCACTATCCAATTCTGTCTCTATCCTGCCTGGTGTCACATCAACATCATGATGTGAAAGCATTCCATGGCCATTCTTTTCTCCACTCTTTTACCTTATCAACTCTCCACATTCCTGATAAATCTTTTCCCTTGTAACTCCAAATCAGCATCTGATTCTCAGAGAAGCAAAATAATATACCAGATAACTCACAAATTTACATTTCCTTGAATTTCCAAACCTATAAATGTATACAGTTACTAAGTCATCTCCCGGATGTCTCAAAGACACTTAAAATGGAAGCTCAGCTCATTATTTTCTGTTCTGATGTTCTGTATCAGTGGGTAGTCCTAGCATCTGTTTGGTTCTGCCAGCCAGAAACCTGGGCTCTATCCTTGACATTTTGTCTTTCTGGTCCCAGTTCATCATCAACTCATGTTGGTCTTACTTCCTAAATATACTCTTCCTTCTATTTCTCTCTAGCTCCATCAGAGTAGTCTTGGTCTCAAATACCATCAGCTCTTGATTTTATTCTACTAGTCTCCAAAGACTAGTAGACTAGAGTCACCAACCAATCCATCATTCTCCATACTACAGCCAAAATTATTTTCCAGACACCAATTTGGTCATGTCTCCATCTAGCCTAAAATCCTTGTGTTGGTTCTCATTGCTCTTGTAATAAAGGCAAAAGTCTTTAAGACAACAAGTCCCTGTACTCAAGATCCAGCCTCATTTCCTATTCCCTTCACCACACCATATTGTAACTCCATGATGGCAGATACTGTGCCTATTTTCTTTATCGTTTTATCTGAGTCTGCTGAACACCTGATACATACCTGGTGCTCAATATAGAATTAGTTAATGCATAATTAAATGATTGAGTGGATAAATGAATCAGTCAGATGAGTCTATTCATAATCCACTGGACACACTTTGTGGTTTTCTGTTGTGGAACTTTGTCTCAGAGTTGCCTATCTAAATCTTATCTATCTTGTAATTCTCAGATCAAATGTCAACTCAATCAAGAAGGCTTCCTTGACTTGTCTAGGTGAAAATACTTGTCTTATTATAAAATCCTGTATTCTTTTGTGTGTGTGCTCAGTTACTCAGTTGTGTCCAACTCTGTGATCCTATGGACTGTAGCCTCCCAGGCTCTTCTGTCCAAGGAATTTCCGGCAAGAATATTAGAGTGGGTTGTAATTTCCAATTCTAGGGGATATTCCTGATGCAAGGATCAAACCCACGTCTCCTACATACTCCACATTGGCAGGCGGATTCTTGACCCTGAGCCACCTAGAAAACCCATTCTTCTTTTATATTATGCTTAATATGTAATCAACTGATTAAATATGTTTAATATATTAATAGAACCAGTTAAACTCCACATTCTTTGAAGGAAAGTGTTGAGTTTATGCTCATAAGTATTCTGCACATCACCTAACATACACATATGTGAATAAGTGTATGGGCTTTACTTGATTGAATGATTTGATTGACTGATCTGGCAATATCTGGATGATTTTTCCTGCCACTCGAGCAACTGTTGTGATATTAGAAAGAGTGGATGAGGCTAATAAAAATGTGATGGCCCAGTAAAAATGTTGGTTAGGCAATATATCTCTTGAATCTATCTTTAAGTATCAAGAATAGAAGACTCATTTGGCCTATAAATTTTTGTTGGTTTTGTAAAGCTCAAATGTCATAAAAATCTACTTCATAGCTACAGAATGTGCTGTGGCTGTGTGTTTTTAAGAATTACCTAAGCTTTATACTAAGGAAGGTTTCCCAAAGAATAATATGTGTACCATTGAGGACAGAAAAGTTGATTACAGCTGCTGTAGAGACAGGCTGTTTAAAAGTCTTTAACTGTGGGAGTTCTCTGGCAGTTCAGTGATTAGCACTTGGCACTTTCACTGCTGTGGCCCAAGTACAATCCCTGATGGGGAACTAGGGTGCCACAAGCCAGGTGGTACAGTCAGAAAATAAATCTTTGTTAATGAATATATTTGAATGCACATTAGAAAAAATAAACTATCACATAAAAACCATAATGGTCATAGTTAATATTGCTTCAGATAGGGTTGAAAAATAAGCATTTCCATTTAAAAAATAATAATTTAAATATATTATAATGTGATATGTCCACAAACATGACTCAAGGTTAAGAGACCTTATTTCAGAGATTTAAAATGTACAAACACTACCTAGGTTTTTACTCCTCATTTTTTTTTTTACTATGTTTTACTCTGAGGTTTTTAATACTATGAGATTAATAACTAGCTTTGTGAGCTTTTATTCTTTTGTCAAATGTTTATGAAGCACTGCTATGGTTAAAGCTCTAGACTCAAAACTAGAGAAATAATGTGATTAACATAATTAAGATAGTTTCTTCCCTCAAAGAGCTCACAACCCCCAAAGGGCAGGGACCATAGAAAAAAATATAGAAACCCAGTGTAAATGCCCTAGTAAAAAAACATCTAATGAAGGGTCAATTGTAAAAGGGTACAAAGGTAGGTGTGATCAGCTCTGCTTAGTAAAGTGGGTGTTAAAAAGGGGGATAAATAGAGGAGCTACATTTGGGAGGCTGTGTAGAAGCTCACTGGTCAAAAAAAAAAAAAAATGAGATCAGGTCATTTCAGGTGAAAACAGCAGTCTGTCAAGCCAGAGAGACATCTATGACTAGAAGAATTCCAAATGATTGGAGCCTGGGGTGCAGCACAGTAGGGACTGGAACTGAGACAAAAGAGGCAGGTAAAAGCCTAGTATCCCATGCCAAGGAGTTGCTTGTATACTTCAGAGGGGACTGAGGATCAATACATAGAATAGGATCAGTGTCTTATTTAAAAAGAAATAACAGCAGAGGAATTTTACATGCTTATGAATTTCAATGCAAGAAGTTTGAAAAATACTTTTCCTGAAAAGATTCTCTTAGGAAAAGATGATTTCTCCAAAACACCCAAAAGTAAGATTTGAAGAAGAGATGCAAACTGAGGTGAGATAAAAGGAAACTTAAACTACCAGTCGGAGAAGGCAATGGCAACTCCCTCCAGTACTCTTGCCTGGAAAATCCCATGGACGGAGGAGCCTGGTAGGCTGCAGTCCATGGAGTAGCTAAAAGTCGGACACGACTGAGCGACTTCACTTTGACTTTTCACTTTCATGCATTGGAGAAGGATGGCAACCACTCCAGTGTTCTTGCCTGGAGAATCCCAGGGACTTAGAGCCTGGTGGGCTTCAGTCTATGGGGTCGCACAGAGTCGGACACGACTAAAGCGACTTAGCAGCAAACTACCAGGGGGAGAAAATATCATCCATCTCTATGGCTTCAGTCTCCAGCCCTGAGATCTCATAGGAGTTCTTTCAGTTTCTTTAGAATACCAACTTATAAAGGTAAAGGCATAATAAGAATTTTGAAAATCATCATTTTTTACCAATATCATTGTAATAGTTGACTGAGGTGAGAATTAACAATGAGCACTAAAACCATCAGGCGAAAGGTTGTTTGGAATCAAGATGTTGGTCCAGTCTCAAAGTGTCACCCTGCTTATCAAGTTATCACAGAATAAAAATGGTACATTTCATTGTAGAAACCCTCAATTAAGAGATCAAAGCTAGTATCACCAATAATAGAGCAAGTGACATAGCATGCTCTCAGATAAGGAAATAGTCTTCCTGCCAAAAACATTTAATCTAATCTAATCATGAACATGACCATAAATCCAAGTTGAAAGGTAAACCAAATTTCATGAAGGTCAATGACAGGCTGAAGAACTGTTCTAGATTAAAGGAGGAAAAAGGAGACAAGGCAAATTAATATAACATGAGATCTGACTATATCCTGGTCTGAAAAAGTAAAAAAGGCTATAAAGGATTTACTTAAGTGGACAGTTTTGAATATGGACTATATATCAGAAAATGATGTATCATTGGTAAATTTCCTGAGTGTGATCATTGTGTTGTGCTTATATAGAAAAAATTTCATATTTTTCGAGCTACACGAGGAAACATTTGGAGGTAAAATTTCATAATTTAAGACCAAGTTATTCTCAAATGTTTCAAGAGTAAAAAAAAAAAAAAAAAT
>SJXQ01007500.1:551078-574339 GCA_006408695.1 Aepyceros melampus
GAGTAAAAAAAAAAAAAAAATATATATATATATATATATATATATATATATATATATTTTGAGAGAAAAAGCAAACCTCACAAGGGAATATGGACGTCAGTTTACTATTCAAGTGAATATTATGTATGCTAGACATATTTTATTTCAAAATAAAGTATTGGCAAAAAAAATTGATGACTGAGTCCCAACCCCAGAATTTTTTATTTAATTAGTTGGGGTGAAGCCTGGAGAATTTTGAAGATCACCAGATAATACTTAAGTTGAAAACCACCACAATAGTTCAAAAATATTATTTTACAAATGTGAGGGGGATGAGGATTACAATTCCTTGATCCTGGCAGTTCTTGGGTTCTGACCACATACCACTTTTATAAGTATTTAACATATATTAACTGGCTACGTTAATTAACAGCACAGAGAATAGGCATGAATAGGTACTTGATTTTGGTCTGTTCTTCATTTTTACAAGATATATCTGTGAATGATTTACTTTGCACCAGAAACCCAAACCATTCTATCCCATAAATAAGACCAAACCATTTAAAAGAGAGTCTGCCCAGAATATGTAAGTGTCCAGGACAGAGAATTAAAATTTGAGAAACTTATGTAAAAAACATTCAAAATTATATGCAGTCATGATATATTATCAGTAAAAGGGCAAGATTTTTCGCACAACAATATATTAATGCAGGAGAAGAGATGATAAAATATGTACACAGTTATCCCAACACTGAGACAGTGACAGAAATATAAATCTCTGAAATCAATAACTTTGTAAAAGAAAATCAACCTTTATGTCTGACCTTCAACGAGAGTAAAAGAATTAAGGTGAGAATCTTAAGTTCAGTTATTACTTTCTGTTATGTTTTTTAAAAATTTAATGGATGATATCAAATGAATTTTATATCTCTCTGGCCAAGTATAAAATTTAGATTTCATTTGCCCCTGATTTCAGGAATTTGTGTTGGGAAAATGCTATGGAAAAATTAGACATCATCTGGAGCTATAATTGCATCTCTTTTCTTTCCCCCTGACATTTGTCAGCTTGCTCGTCAATTCCTTGCTTTTCCATGATTTTGCATATCAAAAATTAAATTAAAAGCAATATTTCTATATAAGGGAAGTTCACATGAAAAATAGAAAATACTGTTCAGTATGGCAGATTCACAGTCTCTGAGTTCTTATAGTCTCAAATCACATTACTTCTTTATTGTAATTTTAGTAATTAAGTTTATCGTTTAAGAGAAGTTTATCCTTTAACAAAAGGCAAATAATTGGTTCCACCCCTTTACTACATTTGTGTTGAGATACGTAGCTAAAATTTAGCATCAAGTTTAGTACTTACCTTCTACTGTTAATACACAAAGAGTTCTTAGCTTCCAATATCCCTAAAACACAATTTTTTTTTGGCTATTACTTCAAACATTATCCCCATAAGTACATTAGCCAAAGCAATGTAGTTCTACAGTTGTTAACTAGAAAAAAAATGAAACCTCTTATCCTACTTCTTGCCTCTTTACTGCATCCATGCCCTGCCCCTGCCCAAAACCAGAGAGAATTGGTGCATTATGTAAGAGCAATAATGTCTGTGTTTTGATTTTGTCATACACAGCTAAGGAAGCAGCTATAAAAAACATATGAATCAGTCACTTACTAATATCTAGTATATTTAGGAGACACAGTTTGGAAATGGGAGTTAAATGAAAATGAGGGGTAAATGAAAAGAATTAATGCCATGAAAAATTTTGGAAAATGGGGAAAATTATAGAGAAGGAAATCAGTTCTCTCCTCATATGGGTTTAGCCTTTTATATCCATGAACATTAATATTTGCCTTTGGACAGGGGTATGTACATGTGTGAATGAGTGTGTGTTTGTGTGTGTGTGATTTGATAGATACTCATGTGCATGAAGATGCCCGTCTGCAATAACACCATTTAGGAGGCTCTTGGAGGCAAAGCTCAGACCTTTCCATGAGATGTGGAGTGTGAATGCCAAATTGGAACTTCAGCTCCCACGGAATTATTCTAACTCATACTTAGAAGAATATACTTCTGGAAATGAAGGAAATAGATTCTGAAGTAAAACAACCCTTGCGGATAATATATTGAGTTTCTAACTGTGATTGGAGAGACTGTCAAGGAGAAAGTGAAAAACCTGGAGATAGAATAAGGTTGGGAATTGGGATACCTTCCTAAGAGGACCCTCAAGAAAGGTGGAAATTCATAGGTGCTTTCCCTTTGGACTAAGTGAAAGCCATATCTAACATATTCATTTATAATTCTTTCTCTGTTACTTTTAGTTTCTGTTAACTGTTTAATAAATTCAGATTGACTTAAGCACTTTGGTTGTGATGTAAGGAAAAAATAGGGTCATAAAGACAATTGACCTGTACTACTTTTCCCATACACATCTTCTCCAGAGGACTTTGTCAAGTAGCATCATTTTCCTGAGGGGACCTAAAGTGCATTAACATGATAAAAAACAAGTCAAAGTCAAGTCTTGCATCTGTTTCTTCTAATGTACATCATTGTCTGCCATGCCTCTTCTTTTTATATACTACATTAGATATCAGGAAAAAAATGTTTGGTTTTTATCGGGGTATAGTTGATTTATAATATCACTAATTATTATAGTAGTGAAAAAAAATGTTTTAAAACTGAAGTTTTATCATCAGAAAGAGAAGGGGGAAAAAAGAACTGGAAAGAAAGGGTGAAGAATGTTAAGCCTTTGTTCCCAGAACTTACTGACCTTACTTCTGTCCCAACCTTCTGCTGATGAACATGGGCTGTCCTAAAACCACTGTTAGAACCTTAGAGACTTTGATGTCAAAGAAGTCAAGGGATCAAGTCATTTCCGGAGAATGTGACATAGTTTTTATCGGGGAAGTTCTGTTGGAAAAGTCCATGTTGATGTGAGTACAAATGGATTTCAAACATATGACTTGACCATAACTCACAATTAGTAAATTAAGTGAGAGTCTGCTCAGTTTTATCAACTCCAGGATTCTTGCTGTATCCCATCATGCTGTACCACCCTCCACTGTACAAAGTCGGCCTGCACACCTAGGAGATCATCATGAACTTGTCAGCTCCCTAGGGCCTTGTGCAGGACGAGAAACAGTGCTGGAACCCTGAGGGCAGGGTGGGAGAGCATTACTTTGAAAATGTAGAGCAGAGTTCTGCTTATCAGTGACCAACCCTGTACTGATACTAATACTCTTCATGTGTGTGTGTGTGTGTGTGTGTGTGTGTGTGTAGAATTAAGAAAGCGACATGGGGGCATGCAGCAAGATCCTCCTACCTGCAACCCTGAGAAGCTATGAGGTAGTTAGTACGTGACTGGCAGGAGGATCCGCTGTGCTCATTGCATTGACATACAGATCAGAATGTTGAGTAACAGTAAAATTCTTAATGCAGGATATAGATTTCTTGTCATATATCATGTTTAATAGATGTATTTAATATTCGCTACTGAATATTAAAACTGTATTCCCTTGAAGCAGTAGAAGCATCAAGAAACAAAGAAAAATGACATGTTATCTTCTTTGACGTAGTGAACATTGAAAAAGACTCAGAATAAATAGTAACTTGCTCATGACAGGTATACCTGGGGAAAGCAAGTGCTAGTTACTAAAAGAGCATCAGCATCAGATGAGGAGTCCAGCAAGGCCAGTTCTGTTCATGACTGTGACACCAAGCATATAACCTGGACAGCCTTAAGTCACTTTCCTTAGTTTCCTCATCTGTCAAAAGTAGCTGTCATATGCCCTAGATTTATTGTGAGGAGCAAATAAAATAATAGATATAATCACAGCAAACTGTTATAAAAAGAGAAGTCAGTCTAATGGTCTAATGAAATAATACACCTATAATAGCCAAATTCCACTCATTAACCACAGAATTATTTTAATTAGCAACTACAGATCACTTGAATCCTCTATGTAAAATTTAAAAAAAAAAAACACAAATATTAAATATTAAAAAAACATCAGATCTTCCCCAGTGGCTCAGGGGCAAAGAATCTGCATGCAATTCAGGAGATTTAGGAAATACAGTTCGATATCTGGGTTGGGAAGATCCCCTGGAGGAGGAAATGGCAGCACAGTCGAGTATTCTTGCCTGGGAAATCTATGGACAGAGGAGCTTGGCGGGCTACAGTCCATGGGGTCACAAAGAGTCAGACATGACTGAGCACAGGAAAGGAAAGGAAAGCAAAGCAAACACTGGAGCACTGACAGCACTCTCTGAGCTCAAATCATGAACCACAGGGTTTCAGTACCCATTTATCCACTTTGAGGAACACTCTAGCCCTCTTCCCAAGATGTAAAGTCAATCAAATGCCCTGAGGACCTCTGGGACTCACACTGATGGAGTTGTTCCGCATCCCAAAGTTGGTCCCTGTTTTAGGAGGGTGGACTGGTGAGGGATGACTCCCAGTGGTCAGCATAGCATTTCATTTTCCAGGATCATGTGAGATTAGGTTTCCAGAATGGCAGTTACAAACAGCAGATGTTGGTTGGGCTACCAAGGATCCCTGGCAAATCATGGACTTGAGCCATGTGTGTGGGCTTGTGAATGAACTCCCACCCATCTCTGTTCTAACCACAATGCCACCTCTGGTCTAGCATCCAAAGATGTCCACTACCCTAAGTACCTCTGGCCACTGGCTGCTAGTGAGTCACCTGTCCTCTCTGCAGACTCCATGCTGCACGTCTGACACATCTCTGGATGTGGCTATACGCATCTGTCCAAGGATTTAGTTAAATATCACCCTTGCTTTTGACCCATGTGGTCATGCCATGCACTTCTTTTTTTTTTATAATTTTTGTTGGGGTATAGTTGATTCTTGCCAACATCTGCTGGCTCATCAAAAAAGCAAGAGAGTTCCAGAAAAACATCTATTTCTGCTTTATTGACTATGCCAAAGCCTTTGACTGTGTGGATCACAACAAGCTGTGGAAAATTCTTAAAGAGACGGGAATACCAGACCACCTGACCTGCCTCCTGAGAAATCTGTATGCAGGTCAGGAAGCAACAGTTAGAACTGGACATGGAACAACAGACTGGTTCCAAATAGGAAAAGGAATACATCAAGGCTGTATATTATCACCCTGCTTATATAACTTATATGCAGAGTACATCATGAGAAACGTGGGCTGGATGAAGCACAAGCTGGAATCAAGATTGCTGGGGGAAATATCAATAACCTCAGATATGCAGATGACACCACCCTTATGGCAGAAAGTGAAGAGGAACTAAAAAGCCTCTTGATTAAAGTGAAAGAGGAGAGTGAAAAAGTTGGCTTAAAGGTCAACATTCAGAAAACGAAGATCATGGCATCTGGTGCCATCACTTCATGGGAAATAGATGGAGAAACAGTGGAAACAGTGTCAGACTTTATTTTTTTGGGCCCTGAAATCACTGCAGATGGTGACTGCAGCCATGAAATTAAAAGACGCTTGCTCCTTGGAAGGAAAGTTATGACCAACCTAGATAGCATATTCAAAAACAGAGATATTACTTTGCCAACAAAAGTCCATCTAGTCAAGGCTATGGTTATTCCAGTAGTCATGTATGGATGTGAGAGCTGACTATAAAGAAAGCTGAGTGCCAAGAATTGATGCTTTTGAACTGTGGTGTTGGAGAAGACTCTTGAGAGTCTGCAAGGAGACCCAATCAGTCCATTATAAAGGACATCAGTCCTCAGTGTTCATTGGAATGACTGATGTTGAAGCTGAAACTCCAATACTTTGGCCACCTGATGCCAAGAGCTGACTAATTTGAGAAGACCCTGATTCTGGGAAAGATTGAAGGCAGGAGGAGAAGGGGACAACAGAAGACAAGATGGTTGGATGGTATCACTGACTCAATGGACATGAGTTTGAGTAAACTCCAGAAGTTGGTGTTGGACAGGGAGGCCTGGCATGCTGCAGTCCGTGGGGTCGCAAAGAGTCAGACATGACTGAGCAACTGAACTGAATTGAATAGTTGATTTACAGTTTTGTTAGTTTCAGGTGTTTGGCAAAGTGAGTAAGTTATAAATATGCATATTCCCACTCTTTTTTAGATTCTTTTCCCATATAGGCCATTAGAGAGAGTTAGTTAGTTCCTTTGCTATACGGTTGATCCTTGCTAGTTACCTGTTTTACATACAGTAGTGTGTGTATGTCAGTGCAATCTATCCCTCCCCAACCTTACCCCCCTGGTAACCACACCCTCTCCAGTATTTACTATTTGTATATTTTTTGATGATGGATGCTATGCTCTTCTGAATTGAAGGTCCTTGCACAAATTAGACTGCTCTTGTGCTTTCCCCTCCCCCCAAGTCCCTTACCTGTTCTCTGATGGCTGTGTATGGAGGGAAGACAGGCAGTCATGAGCCATTGTGTAACCAGAATTAAATAAATGGTTTTAGAGAATGCAGAGGCAAGATCTATATTTTCAATACAAGCAGGTTTCAAACAGCTATGACCCATGAGTAATAATAATGTTAATATCTTTTTTCTCAATGAGAGATGTGAAATTAGCTATTCATGAAGCATTTGACAGTACAGAACTTGAGGAGATGGTCCTGAACCTGAACAGGAAGAAACAGTGGCCCTGAGCAGTCCTTCATGTTGTTGTTCTATGTGCTAGATTGCAAGGTTTATCCAGCTCTTGATCCTATTTCTGTAACTAGTGACTTAGATACTAAGTAGTTTAAGGTGACTAAAGCAAGACTGGGGGTGGAGGGCAGGGCTGCTATCTACAAAGATTTGCAATTTGCTGAAAAAGTCCTGCACTCTTGGTCCTTGGGTCCTGTCCTCTAATGCAACCCACTGCCTCTGCAGGTGTTACCTGAGCCCATTGCATCATTTGCGGGGACTTGGCAAAAACAACTAGTGCAAATATTCCGATGTGATCATGCTGTTTTCTATTCTGTGAACCAATAAGGCTTTTGTCTCTCACCCAGGAGTCCCCTGTCTTTTGATAGCATCCTTGAAATAGAAACAAATTAACTTATTAGATTGGAAGGAGGATAAATTCTCAGCCTTCACAGGCTTTTGTAGATACCACAACAAATTTTCAGGTGCACGGACTGGCCAGTAAACAAATGCTAAAAAAAAAAACCTCTCAAAACTCTGCTTATTATTCTAAATTTTATCAATATGTCACTGTAACTCACATGGACCTGTGAATTTCATAATACATTTTAAATCAAATTAGTGTTATAGAAGTCAACAGAAAAATATTTGCCCTGGACTCTGTATACCCTGGAGATAGGTAGGTTTCCATGATTGGAATGGCTACTTATGCTAATAAGTAGAAAATGTATCGAAGTTGGCTTTTTGTCTGGTGGAAACCAAGAGTTCCAAAATAACATAATCATATTATTAATTATTATAGTTCTCAAAATGTGTTGCAGAAGTAACCAGGACAGATAATTTAAAAATAATAACTAACATTGTTACTGAATTATCATATTCCAGACACTGATAAAATGTTTGATATATATTATTTTGCTTGATCCTAAAATTCTGTTATCCTCAATTTTTTTTCAACCAGTTAACAACATATTTAATGTTTCATCCTTAATATTTTAAAGTATTCTACCGAAATACATGGATAAATTTAGGGTTATTGTTTATTGTTCAATCGTTTAGTTGTGTCTGACTCCCTGGGACCCTATGGACTACAGCATGCCAGACATTCAAAGGTCATTGGAAAAGGGGTGTACTTGAGGGTGTATTTGGAGGACATTGGATTAACTCATGAATTGGAACTACAGACTGGGATCTGCAAAAACAGGGTTTTCAAGGATACCAGGTGTTAGAAGTAGAGATGTGACTGTTCTCCTCAGGACTCAGTTTCTTGCCTTCTTTTTTCTGGTTCCTTTTTGTCTTTTATTTCTTCTGTCTACTGAAAGTTGCAGTCCATGCCAAATTACTACCACCTACAACTCCTGGACTCATATCCTCACATCTTCACCGCTTGAAATAAAAGTGCACATGCCTGTAACTTATTTAAAATTACTAAGAAGGAGTCTGATTGGCATTATATATATATATATATATATATATATCAGGTGCCCGCTCATATACTATAATTAGCAACCTTTGCTGAATGGCAAGTTTAAATCTCAGAAGAGAAAGATGCTGGGCAAGCCAAGCAAAGAAATGTCCATAACAATAGATTAGACAATTATGTATCTATTTAAAAATTTTGAACTAATCTTACCATATTATTGGTTTCATTTTGGCAAAGAAAGAAGATTGATTGTTATCAATATGTAACTTGAACACCATCTGGGAAGTCAGAACCCAAATAGCTAATAAGAGCTTCCCACTATTTTTGAGCATGATCAGTTCAGTTCAGTCGCGCAGTCGTGTCCGACTCTTTGCGACCCCATGAATCGCAGTACGCCAGGCCTCCCTGTCCATCACCAACTCCCGGAGTTCACTCAGACTCACGTCCATTGAGTCTGTGATGCCATCCAGCCATCTCATCCTCGGTCGTCCCTTTCTCCTCCTGCCCCCAATCCCTCCCAGCATCAGGGTCTTTTCCAATGAGTCAACTCTTCGCATAAGGTGGCCAAAGTACTGGAGCTTCAGTTTTAGCATCATTCCTTCCAAAGAAATCCCAGGGTTGATCTCCTTCAGAATGGACTGGTTGGATCTCCTTGCAGTCCAAGGGACTCTCAAGAGTCTTCTCCAACACCACAGTTCAAAAGCATCAATTCTTCTGCGCTCAGCCTTCTTCACAGTCCAACTCTCTCATCCATACATGACCACAGGAAAAACCATAGCCTTGACTAGACGGACCTTAGTCGGCAAAGTAATGTCTCTGCTTTTGAATATACTATCTAGGTTGCTCATAACTTTTCTTCCAAGGAGTAAGCGCCTTTTAATTTCATGGCTGCAGTCACCATCTGCAGTGATTTTGGAGCCCAAAAAAACAAAGTCTGACACTGTTTCTACTGTTTCCCCATCTATTTGCCATGAAGTGATGGGACCAGATGCCATGATCTTCGTTTTCTGAATGTTGACCTTTAAGCCAACTTTTCCACTCTCCTCTTTCACTTTCAACAAGAGGCTTTTTAGCTCCTCCTCACTTTCTGCCATAAGGGTGGTGTCATCTGCATATCTGAGATTATTGATATTTCTCCCAGCAATCTTGAGCATGATAGAGGAGGTTAAAAAATAATAATGCTCTGTATAGCCAAGAGATGTATTCTAAACACATTGCAGTTATCAAGGATCACAACCCTGAAATAGTCCCATCATCAAAAAAGGATTGCTTGGTAAGACCAATAAAGGCAGTAGAGTTTATTATTTATCTTTAGTATAAAAACTATACTAAGTCTATCCAGTGTCACTGACACACTAGTTAGTTGATTCAACAGCATGTTTGAACTTACATTAGAAAAGCACTTGTTTAGTATTGCACATAAGTAGCATCCATATTCTAAGCATGGATTTTGACATCAGAGGTGTTCAGCTAAACTTGAGCTCTTTGCAATGATGACACGTTCAAAGACATTTATTTTCATAAACCTGAAAAGTTTGGTAAACTTTTTCACTAGAAGCCATTTTAGAAGACTGCTTTTGAAGGTTCTGTACACATGAGAGGATTGTATTTTTTATGCCTGCTCCTATTGCTATTAATAGTGTTGACACCTTTGTATCAGAGCAACATCAAGATGTGTCTGTTCAAAAAAAATGATTTTACATGCCAAATGACTCACTTTCATCCAAAAGAAAGGTATATGCCATAGTGAAAATGCAGGTTGAGGGAATCATTAGTGAGCCCTTTTATATTTTTCTCACATAATGAGTACCAGCAACTACCTCCATCTCTCCCCCCAAAACTGAATTGTATTGGGATAGACATTGATGGCCTGAAAATAAAGACCAAGATACCCAGGTAACCATTATAAGCATTTATATCAGCTGGCCGGCATGAATGGGGAGACACTTAGGGATGGAGACCCCTTTTCTAGTTGCCCTGAAATCAAGGCCACGTGACATTCCTGGACTCCAAGCACTTTTGCCTTCGTGGGCCCTTTTTTCCATAAAAAGTAATTACAAATAGTATATTATCACTGTGCCAACATAACCATGAGTATATTACTATCTCACATTGAAACATTTTCTTTGACCTGGAATTCTATTTTTAATTCTGATTTAAAAGACGCTAAAACATATTCATGGACACCTAAAAACATTGTGGTCACCAGGCACTGTTCTACCATGCCCAAAAGATGAGGCAGGCTTCCCCCAAATATACCTCTAACTCTTCATGAACACCCAACCCTGAAACTCTAGTTCAGTCAGTTTCTTGGCATTTCTGGGGTGAGAACTGTTACAAGACCAAAGATTCTAAATGGCTAGCCAGTGAGTCCAATGACCTGCTAATTTATGAAGAATAACTGCAAAATACCATCACCCACAGGCAAGCAGTCCATTTCACTATTGACTTAAACACAAATGTTACTGTTGAAAAATTCAGATGAAAAAGAGGTACAATGTAGAAGCAGCTGTTCCTAGGGAACCATTCAAATGTTCCCTTTGGATCAATTAAATTGACAGAACACAGTGTCTACTTTAGAATATATTTAACATTTGTTGGTTCACCTGATGCCACATTCTGCAGTCCAAGCCACCGAAAAAGAAGCAAACACTTCGGAGTTGTTGGACAGAAATAAACATCCCTGTCCTAAGTAAGATGAAGCTGTTTTACATTATTCATTTGGTCATTCAGTGAATATTCATTAGTGCCTACTGTATTAGTTGCCAGAGATATGAGCCCACGCCTCAAGAAGTACAAAACCTGGGAATTTTAGCCTGCAAGTGACTCATTTGAAAAGACCCTGATGCTGGGAAAGTTTGAGGGCGGGAGGAGAAGAGGACGACGACAGATGGTCGGATGGCATCACTGACTCAATGGACATGAGTGTGGGTAGGCTCCGGGAGGTGGTGGTGGTGGTGCTGAGGTTCGTGGGGTTGCAAAGAGTCGGCCAAGACTGAGTGACTGAACTGAACTGAACTCTGCAGGCTGTGTCTTGGGAGTTGAAAGGTGGGAGATGGTGATGATACTTAAAAAGGAAGTGGTCAGTCTTTGAAGGAGCTTCTTTGCCTTGTTAAGGAAGTTGATTTTATCCTAAAGTTGTTGAGGAGCCAAGGAATGATCTAACTGAAGAATGATGTGATTAAATATATAATTTAAAAAGATACTTACAGTGGTAGTATGAAGGATTCCCCTTCATGGATCAAAGACCTGTCATGGTGAAGGGGCTTGTGTAACTAATAAAGCTATGAGCCATGCTGTGCAGAGCCACCCAAGACAGACAGGTCATAGTGAAGAGTTTTGAGAAAACGTGGTCCACTGGAGGAGGAAATGGCAACCCACTCCAGTATTCTTGCCTGGAGAATCCCATGGATGGAGGAGCCTGGGCTACAGTCTGTGGGGTCGCAAAGAGTTGGACACGACTGAGTGACTTCACTTCACTTTCATTATATCTACTCCTTTGGGCAAGAATCCCTTAGAAGAATTGGAGTTTCCCGCATAGTCAACAAGAGAGTCAGAAGTGCAGTACTTGCATGCAGTCTCAAGAAGGACAGAATGATCTCAGTTTGTTTCTAAGGCAAACCATTCACTATCACAGTAATCTAATTTGTGCCCCAACCACTGATGCCAAAGATTCTGAGTGTGAATGTTTCTATGAAGACCTATAAAACCTTCTAGAACTAACACCAAAGGAAAAAAAAAAGTCTTTTTTTTTTTAATCATAGAGGATTGGAATGTAAAAGTAGGAAGTCAAGAAATACTTAGAATAATAGGCATGTTTGACCTTGGAGTAAATCACATCGATTATATTCTTTGCAGCTGAAGATGGAGAAGCTGTATACAGTTAGCAAAACAAGATATGGAGCTGACTATGGCTCAGATCATGAGCTCCTTATTGCAAAATTCAGACTTAAATTGAAGAAAGTAGGGAAAACCACTAGGCCATTCAGGTATGACCTAAAACAAACCCCTCATGATTACACAGTGGAGGTGATGAATAGGATAGATTCAGAGGATTAGATCTGGTCGAAAGCGTGCCTGAAGAACTATGGACAGAGATTCTTAACATTGTATAGGAGGCATTGACCAAAATTATCCCAAAGAAAAAGGAATGCAAGGAGGCAAAGTGGTTGTCTGAGGAGTCTCTACAAATAGCTGAGGAAAGAGGAGAAGTGAAAAGCAAGGGAGAAAGGGAAAGATAGCCCAACTGAAGGCAAAGTTCCAGAGAATAGCAAGGTGAGATAAGAAGCTCTTCTTAAAGAACAATGCAGAGATGCAGAGGAAAACAACAGAATGGGAAAGATTAGAAATCTGTTCAAGAAAACTGGAGATATAAAGGGAACATTTCATGCAAGACTGGGCACGATAAGGAACAGAAATGGTAAAGACCTAACAGAAGCAAAAGAGATTAAGAAGAGATGGCAAGAATAGATAGAAGAACTGTACAAAAAAGGTTTTAATGACCTGGATAACCATGATGATGTGGTCATTCACGTAGAGCCAGACATCGTGGAATGTGAAGTCAAGTGGGCCTTAAAGAGCATTACTATGAACAAAGCTAGTAGAGGTGACAAAATTCCAGCTGGGCTATTTAAAACAGTAAAAGATGATGCTGTGAAAGTGCTGCACTCAATGTGCCAGCCAATTTGGAAAACTCAGCAGTGGCCAAAGGACTAGAAAAGGTCAGTTTTCATTCCAATCCCAAAGAAGCAATGCCAAAAAATGTTCAAACTATCATACAGTTGTGCTCATTTCACATGCTAGCAAGATTGAAAGTGAAAGTCACTCAGTTGTGTCCAGCTTTTTGTGACCCCATGGACTATACAGTCCATGGTATTCTCTAGGCCTGGCATTTTGTATGATGTACCCTGCATACAAATTAAATAAGCAGGGTAAAGAGTGGGTAGCCTTTCCTTTCTCCAGGAGATCTTCCCAACCCAGGGATTGAACCCAGGTCTCCCGCATTGCAGGTGGATTCTTTACCAGCTGAGCCACAAGGATAGCTAGCAAGGATATATAAGCTCAAAATCCTTCAAGCTAGGCTTCAGTAAATACGTGAACAAAGAATTTCCATATACAGAAACTTGATTTAGAAAAGGCAGAGGAACCAGGGATACAATTGGCCAACATTTGTTGGATCAGTGAGAAAGCAAGAGAGTTCCAAAAAAAAATCTACTTCTGTTTCATAGACCATTCTGAAACTTCTAACTGTGTGGATCACAACAAACTTTGGAAAATTCTTGAGATAGGAGTCCCAGTCCACCTTAACTGTTTCCTGAGAACCTGTATGTGGGTCAAGAAACACTTAGAACCAGACATGGAACAAGTGACTGGTTCAGAATTGGGAAAGGAGTATGTCAGAGCTGTATACTGTCTTATTTACCCTGCTTATTTAACTTATATGCAGGGTACATCATACAAAATGCCAGGCTGGATGAATCACAAGCTGCAATCAAGATTGCTGGGAGAAATATCAACAATCTCAGATATGCTGATGATACCACTCTACTGGCAGAAATTGAAGAGGAACTAAAGAGCCTCTTTATGAGGGTGAAAGAGGAGAGGGATAAAGCTGGCTTAAAACTCAATATTCAAAAGACTAAGATCATGGCATCCAGTCCCATCACTTCATGGCAAATAAAAGGGGAAGAAGTAGAAGCAGTGACAGATTTTATTTTCTTGGCTTCCAAAATCATTACAGTTGGTGACAGCAGCCATGAAATTAAAAGACTCCTGCTGCATGGAAGGAAGTGAAAGTGAAAAGTGAAGTCACTCAGTCGTGTCTGACTTTTTGCGACCTGTGGACTATTGCCCACCAAGCCCCTCCATCCATGGGATTCTCCAGGCAAGAATACTGGAGTGGGTTGCCATTTCCTTCTCCAGATTTGTCTAGACAAATCTAGACAAGTGTTTTAAAAACCAGAGACATCACTTTGCTGATGAAGGTCTGTATAATCAAAGCTGTGGTTTTTCCAGTAGTCGTGAATGGATGTAAGAATTGTACCTAAAGAGGGCTGAGTGCTGAAGAATTGATGATTTTGAATTTTGATGTTGGAGAAGACTCTTGAGAGGCCCTTGGGCTGCAAGATGATCAAATCAGTCAATCCTAAAGGAAATCAACCCTGAATATTCACTGGAAAGACTGAAGCTGAAAAGCTCCAATACTTTGGCTACCTGATGCAAGGAGCCAACTCACTGGAAAAGACCCTGCTGCTGGGAAAGACTGAAGGCAAAAGGACAAGAAGCAGCAGAGGATGAGATGGGTAGATAGCATCACCAATGCAGTGGACATGAATCTGAGCACCTCCAGGAGACAGTGGAGGACAGAGGAGCCCAGTGTGCTGCAATCCATGAGGTCACAGGGTCACATAGGTATGAGACTGAACAACAACAACAATGGAGCACTGAGCTACAGTCTTGCTTTCAAGATTGAATCACTTGCAGAGCCTTGAAACTTGCCAGTCCTCAAGCCTCACACTGCAAAGATTCCTGTGTAATTAGCCTCAGGTAATGCCTCAAAGGGAGAAGGCAATGGCATCCCATTCCAGTACTCTTGCTTGGCGAATCCCATGGACGGAGGAGCCTGGAAGGCTGCAGTCCATGGAGTTGCTAGGAGTCGGACATGACTGAGCGACTTCACTTTCCCTTTTCACTTTCATGCATTGGAGAAGGAAATGGCAACCCATTCCAGTGTTCTTGCCTGGAGAATCCTGGGACAGGGGAGCCTGGTGGGCTGCCGTCTGTGGGGTCGCGCAGAGTCGGACACGACTGAAGTGACTTAGCAGCAGCAGCAGCAGCAGCAGCGCCTCAAAGGTGAAATTTTTATTTATTTGTTTATTTTTAATATAAATTTATTTATTTTAATTGTTTGAAAATTCCATGGACCCTCCCTTCTCCCTCCCCGTACCATCCCTCTGGGTCATCCCAGTGCACCAGCCCCAAGCATCCAGTATCATGCATCGAACCTGGACTGGCGATTCATTTCTTGTATGATATTATACATGTTTCAATGCCATTCTCCCAAATCATCCCACCCTCTCCCTCTCCCACAGAGTGAAGTAAGCCAGAAAGAAAAACACCAATACAGTACACTAATGCATGTATATGGAAATTAGAAAGATGGTAACAATAACCCTGTATGCGAGACAGCAAAAAAGATGAAATTTTAAAAAACTGCCCAGGTGATTATAATGTGCAGCCAAAGTTGGAAAAGCACTTGCTACCTAAGAGTGGAATATAACAAGAATGTCATGTGCTAAAAAAGAGATAAAAAGGAACTATATTAATAGTACCAGAGAAAATTGTATACAGGAACAAGAAATGTGGTTCTTTGGATTTAGCATGACTTATCTCAAAACTTGTGTCTCCAGGATCTAGCCACATGGCTCCACCATGTGGATAAACTGTGATGTATCAAGTTAGTTGATTGCTTTTTTCCTTCAGATCCTGCTTGCTGTAAAGTAAGACTATTAGTAGAAATAAGTTAAAAAGCCAAAAATAGTGCATCAATAAGAAGAAAAATATGTATTGGTTACCTGAAAAGATTTAGCACTCAAACACTTCTTTCAAATCTGATATGATGCTTTACATATGAAACTGCTATAAAACTTTTGCTTGGGCATATATATTACAAAAAAGTGTTTCTATTTATTAAATCTAAAAATCTATTGTATAGTGAAATTATCACATTTGTTTGGTGGTAAAAGATTTGTCGGAGAAGGCGATGGCACCCCACTTCCAGTACTCTTGCATGGAAAACCCCATGGATGGAGGAGCCTGGTGGGCTACAGTCCATGGGGTCATGAAGAGTCGGAGCAACTTCACTTTCACTGAGCGACTTCACTTTCACTTTTCACTTTCATGCATTGGAGAAGGAAATGGCAATCCACTCCAGTGTTCTTGCCTGGAGAATCCCAGGGATGGGGAGCCTGATGGGCTGCCGTCTATGGGGTCACACAGAGTCGGACACGACTGAAGCGACTTAGCAGCAGTAGCAGCAAAAGATTTGTAAAGAATGTTGCTTTGATGAATCGAAATGCTGAATATTTATAATTACTTTTTATCACTATAGAATTCCTTCACAGTAGCTTCATAATCATACCACTCTTATTCTTAGGATATACTGAAATAATTCAGGTAGAAATTTTAAAGTGATTAGAAAAAGAGAAAAGTAAATTGATTAATTTTTATGACTGTAGAAGTTTCTCATCTTATTTAACTACTTACATAATTCTCTTTGAAAGCTTGAAATGTGTGATTCTTAATGGCAAAATAAAACATCTTCATAGTCTCTAAACTTTCATACATGATCGACTATTGTAATTTATCAATATTTCTTCAAGCAGATTCTGAAAATGAGATTATTAAACTAGTGAAATTAACATTGCATTTCTAATTCTCCAGCCTCCAGACAGTTTGCTCAACAAGCACTTTTCAGTTCATAATTGTACTTTTCACCTCAAGGTTTGAACCAAATTTAAATTTCAGTTTCATAATCTGACTTAATATATCAATTCAAAGACGTCTCTTTTACTACAAAACGCCTTTGTTTTCGAAGAAACATGATCCTCACCACTGAAATGTATCAAAATCTATTAAAGGAAAAATAAATTAGTTCTGAAAATGTGAATGGATAAAAGTATTGCCTTATTTACTATAATGATGTCCTGGTGACAAAAAAATGTCCTTTCTAATGTTAGACAGTAATTAATGTTAGACAGTAATTAAGTGAAAGTGAAAGTTGCTCAACCGTGTCTGACTTTTTATGACCCCATGGACTATACAGTCCATGGAATTCTCCAGGCCAGAATACTGGAGTGGGTAGCCTTTCCCTTCTCCAGGGGATCTTCCCAACCCAAGAATCGAACCCAGGTCTCCTGCATTGCAGGTGGATTCTTTATCAGCTGAGCTACAGGGGAGGCCCAAAACAGTAATTAAGTTAATAAATTTTTTAGAATATCTTCCAGAT
Organism: Aepyceros melampus; assembly: GCA_006408695.1. Lineage (NCBI taxonomy): Eukaryota > Metazoa > Chordata > Mammalia > Artiodactyla > Bovidae > Aepyceros > Aepyceros melampus. The sequence goes on from SJXQ01007500.1 coordinate 568,094, forward strand.
GTAAGGTACTATATGAGCATCACAGGTAATAGATGTTCTAAAAACAAGATTCCTACTTCAAGAGAGTTTAAGTCTTTAGTAGGTAAGAAAATCACACATCTAAGAGTCAAACAGGTAACATTAAAAACCAAAAGAAGCAAAGTTAACTGTAGTGAGGAAGGAGAAATCACAGTCAGGTGGAATAGTTAGGAGAAGTCATAGAAGTAACAGGGTTTAAGTTAGATAGACCTAAAAGAAATCTGTATAGACAAGAAGGAGTTTGGGGCATTATGGTCAGGTACTAGGTCAAGGGCAAAAACTGAGAACTAGGATACAGTTTGCAGGGCAGCAGCATCAGCCTCAACCAGGATCATGTTAGAAGTGAGGAATCTTGGTCTTGGCTTCCTGAATCCCAGTTTGCATTTTAATAAGAATGCTAGGTGATTGGTACTGATATTAAACATTTTAAAGCACTCTCAGAATACTGGCAGTAAATTCTTTTCTGTAAAAGGTCAGATAACAAACATTTTTGGTTTTACGGGCTATCTGTTGCTTAGCATGAAAGCAGCAAAGATGACAGCATGCAAATGAAAAAGCCCGGATGGGTTCCAATAAAACTTTATTACTGTGACCATTAATTTCATGTATCACCTTGACTAGAACAGGGGGTTCCTGGGTATTTGGTTGAACATTGTTCTGGGTGTGTCTGTGAGAATGTTTCTGGATAACATTTGAATTTGTACACTAAGTGAAGCAGATTGCCCTTCTCAATGTGAGTGGGCCTTTTCCATCTGGTGGCGGCCTGAATGGAACAAAAGGAGGCGTGAAAGTGAATTTGTTCTCTTTGCCTGACTGTTTTAGAGCTTCCCTGGTAGCTCAGCTGGTAAAGAATCTGCTTGCAATGCAGGAGACCCCAGTTTAATTCCTGGGCCAGGAAGATCCCCTGGAGAAGGGAGTGGCAACCCACTCCAGTATTCTTGGGTTTCCCTGGTGGTTGAGCTGGTAAACAATCTGCCTGCAATCGGGAGACCTGGGTTTGATCCCTGGGTTGGGAAGATCTGCTGATGAATGAAATGGCTACCCACTCCAGTATTCTGGCCTGGAGAATTCCATGGTCCATACAGTCCATGGGGTCACAAAGAGTTGGACATGACTGAGCAACTTTCACTTTCACTTTGGAACTGGGGTGTTGATAGATCTCTGGGTTGGGAAGATCCTCTGAAGAAGGAAATGGAAACCCACTCCAGTATGCTTGTCTGGGAAATTCCATAGACAGAGGAGCCTGGCAGGCTGCAGTCCACGGGGCTGCAGAGAGTCGAACACATCTTAGTGACTAAACAACAACAACAAAAGATATATACACACACACACATTTACACATGACTGTGTGTGTATATATATTTGTGTGGGTGTGTGTGTGTCTGTATACATATATGCATGGAGAGTGTAGGTGCTCAGTTGTGTCCAGCTATTTATGGACCCTATGAACTGTAGCCTGCTGGCTCCTTCGTCCATGGGATTTTTCAGGCAAGAGTACTCGAGTGGCTTGCTATTTTCTTCTCCAGGGGATTTTCCTGACCTAGTGATTGAACCCACATCTCCTGTGTCTCCTACATTGGCAGGCAGATTTTTTTTTCTTTTTTAACCACTGAACCACCTAGGAACCCACATACATATATTTATCCTATTAGTTCTGCTTCTCTGAAGAAGAACCCTGATCAATATAGTTATGGACACCAAGTTTGAGTTTCATATAATTTTCATGTGTCATGAAATACTGTTCTTCTTCTTCTTTTTTTCAACCATTTAAAAATTAAAAAACCATTCTGAGCTTACAGGGCATACAAAAACAGACACTGGCTAGATTTGGTCTGTAAGCCATAGTTTGCCAACTATGTCTTAGAATACTGAACATCAGTAGAATTGAAAACAAGTTAGCCCTTCAATTATTTGTATCATCTAAATTCTGGATTTTATAACAATAGAATAATAACTATAGAGATATTTATACTCTGTAAATATAGAGTATATTTATCTATATATATAAATATATCAAAAGAATAATTTTATTATTCCATAGCTAAGGATATCTTAGGGAAAACCACTAGACCATTCAGGTATGACCTAAATCAAATACCCTATGATTGTACAGTGAAAGTGAGAAATAGATTTAAGGAGCTGGATGTGATAGATAGAATGCCTGATGAACTATGGACTGAGGTTCATGACATTGTACAAGAGAATGCTAATTTATCTAGCTAAAATATTTCCTTTTCAATTAGTATATGGTCAAGGTAAAAAAAATAACTGAACAGAAAAGTATGAGGCTGACTCTGAAAGGCATCCACATCCTACCTTCCCACTTCCTTTCCCAAAGACCATCACTGTTAACTCTTGAACATTGTCTTGGAATCACTTACACCCTTTTAAACATAATTATCTTTTTTATCAACAAATGATGTCATACTTTAAGCAATTTTATAGGTTACTTGTTTCAAATAATGTAGTTCTTAAAAATAGCCATAACAGTTCATAAATGGGTCTGTTTAATCCTCATTTTGTTTACTTTTAAATTTCTGCTATTCCATTGTCTGGCTGTGCCATGATTTCTTTAACCAACCGTGTATCAATGGACCTTTAGGCCAGTTTCAGCTTTTCACTAGTTAAAAATTGGTTGCAGTAACCATCTTTGTAAACACATATTTGAACACTTTAAATAGCAACCAAGAGAGAAACAACCTAAAGACAACCTTTTATATGCAAGCAGCAATTTAGAGCTTGCAATAAAGCATTATTTATTAGGTGCACAAAAATGACAGATCAAAAGAAATTTGGAAGGAAACAGAAGAAGGAGGAAGAAGAGAAGGGATATGTGGGCTCTTAGCTACTTCCCTCCACTGTTATCTGCAAGGATTAGAAACCATCTGCCCACTTTGTGTCAATCTCCTCTTTTGCTTTTCAGAGAATGAGTATAGAAGATACCAGTCCTTTAGAAAGCCATGACATTGGAAGACATCTGTCTTCAGTTTACCAATAAAATAATCAGCATTCAGTTTCTAAGTGTCACATCTTTTTTGGGGTGTTTGTGAGTCTGAAATTTGAGGGCCAGGAACCCAACCTAGGAACATCCAAGACCGATTCTCACTGAAGCTTCCAGCAGCTTCCCTCCTGGACTGCCTTCTTAGAAGACATTTTCCCTTTGTTCTTTGCTTGGGGACTGGGATGTGTATCTCCTTTCTACCTCCTATTGCCTCCCCCTTCCACCTGATACCTTTATTCAGAGCCAGATGCCTTTCCTTTCCTTCCCTGGTTTCTATAGCACTAGCGTGTTTGGTGTTTTTTTCACACCTTTCTAGTAATTTTAGGGAAATAAAGAAAATATTGCAAATGTGAAAAAGTGGCAAGAGCTGAGAGAATCCTTAAAATGTCCAAAATAATTGATCCAGTTTCTAGTAAAATAAATTTGATACTAGGTCCCTATACCCTCAAGCTCATTACCATGTCCCTCCCATTTTAAATCATTTCTGTTTTCTTTCTAGATCCCCCATGTTTCTATAACAAAATGTGAGTCATTTTCACAAAGGAGATAGCATGTCATTTCCAAAAGGAAGGAAAATTTGGAGTTCTTCAGACACGAGTTTATCTTATCTGTTTTTATTAGCTGGACTTTTAAAAGCTATTTCAACTCTCAGAGCCTTAGTTTCCCTATCCACATAGTGAGGATAATATTAATACCTACCCTAGGGCACAAAGAGTATCAAATACTATGCATAAAAATCCAACAGAGGAACTTCCCTCGTGGTCCAGTATTTAAAACTCTAACCTCCCTGCCAGGAGCCAGCATGAGGAACCCCGCCTATGGCAAAGGTCATGAGGAAGGAACCTGACAAAACGCAAGGGTGTGATCAGGCTTCAGAGGTTCCCCCTAGAATTTCCTGAGCATCCACCCCCCAAAAACCAGAGTCTGCCTGCTTTACTGTGTTATGCTTTCCACCTACTCTTCTGACATTAACAGGGAGCTGTCCCCCCCACCACCACCTTTTTCTGAAAAAAGTTAATTTAGAGCTTTTAGATAATAAATCTCCTGGGCATAATAAGAGGGTTTCAATCCAAAACCCCCTCTGATGGCTTTCTAGCCTGCCTGCAGGACTCATAGCTGTGCATGTGATTGCTTGTGGGCTTCCGACCGAGAGAGGCACAGGAAGCTTAAAACATCCTAGGAAGGTAGGGGCTTCCAAGGAGTCAAAATCATTAGAATAGGACTGATTAAAGGTTTCATTTGTTAAGCCAATACTTGCTGCCAAATGTTCATATCTTTTATTTGTTGATACAGTTGGTATGTAGAAAAAACAGGTAGTAGCCCTGGCATTAGCAACATTAGATCTTTGAGTTAAGTACTTTCTTTGTTATAACCCACTGCACCTTTGTTCTACAGGAATGTAACTTTATTTAGTACTTTGAGGGTGATGCAGAGTAAAGAAAAAACACTTCTAAGGAAAGAGTTTTCTGGTTGATAGACATTTATCCAGGAAGAGAGCCATAAAAATGTTAACAGGCCTCTTGGCCAGAAGATAATGTAAACCACCTGAGACCTTTTGTATAAGGGAAGGTATACAAAAACAAAGCCTGGTCTCAATGAGGGTCAGGACTCCTGCCTCTGCATAACTCTGCATATTCCATTATTTCTTTATGTACAACTTGGGGTATATAAGTTGATTTTGAAAAATAAAGTCTTGAGTCTTGCACCAATGCTGGGCTCCCCCATGTCATTCTTTTCTCCCCTTTTCCGACTGAATTCCCATCTGGAGCATGGAGGCTCGCCACGTCTACTTACTTGCCCTGGCTTCTAAGATCCATGTAAGAGGGAGCCCAAGGTGGGGCACCCTCCGCTATTCAGGTGGATGCTGGTGGCCTAACATAGATGGTGCAAACCTCTTGTCTCAAGGTTTTATTAGTTTTCCGCGTAAACTAAGTTATTCAGCCTCTTTTTCTCCACTAATATTTCCTACTACACTATCCGTTTCTAATCTCTCTATATATCTGTAGTTAAATAAGTTTTTTCCTAGGACACCGACTCCATCCCCACTTTGAATTCCCTGGATCCACTGGGGCTGGACCCCAGCACCTCCCAATGCAGGGGACTTGGTTTGATCTGTGGTCAGAAAACTAGATTCCACATACTGCAACTGTAGATCCTTATGCTGCAACTAAAACATAGCACAATCAAATAAACAAAAATACATATTCCTTTTAAACACTGGCATAGAATGCCTTCACCACTTCCTAATAATTATTATAGGGAAGACTAATACATGGGAAACTGTTGGAAATTAAATATTTCCCAAATCAAACTGTTCATATTGCTTTGTCAGAGGATCAGATTACAATATTTTCTGACAATGCCTCTTCCAAATTCAAAAAACAATGAAAAGTTATTGGGTTTTTGGTAGCACTTTCTGGTGTCTTTTCATCTGTGTGATACTCTTTCTGATACTGATTCTGTCATGGAACATTGATAACTTCCACTCACTTCCATTTCTTACAAAGTTGGAAAATATTCCTGGATTAAAAGATGCTCTTATGGAAATTAAATATTTCCCAAATCAAACTGTTCATATTGCTTTGTCAGAGGATCAGATTACAATATTTTCTGACAATGCCTCTTCCAAATTCAAAAAACAATGAAAAGTTATTGGGTTTTTGGTAGCACTTTCTGGTGTCTTTTCATCTGTGTGATACTCTTTCTGATACTGATTCTGTCATGGAACATTGATAACTTCCACTCACTTCCATTTCTTACAAAGTTGGAAAATATTCCTGGATTAAAAGATGCTCTTACTCTGAGCATAACAAGATCAATATTTAAAAAGAAACCTGACATTGAGGCTGTTGACATCAAGTGAAAAAACTGAATGTTTCAATTTCATCAAAGGCTCCCCTACCTTGAAATCACATAGAATGAGAATCTGTCTAGGATGGAAAGCAGCACATTCATGAACATATCTGGCAAAGACTGACAAATCTCAGTCTCCAGCCATGGCCCTAACACCTCTAATACTTTGATCTGTGACAGAAAAAGAGGCTCCAATAGGGGCTGAATGTGATTCTTGTTTCAGCCAGTCTTCCAGCCTCAGGAAGTCATAATTTAAAGGTTTTGACAGGACCCTCCATTGTTTCACAAACTATGTGCTGCTCACTTATTGAAGGAAATTCAAAACTCCACTTTTTAAAAAATGTTTCATATGTGTTCCACTTCAAGCACCTTTT
>SJXQ01007501.1:0-77762 GCA_006408695.1 Aepyceros melampus
TGAAGCTCATCTTTCCCAGCTGCTCTTCTCTCCTAAGCTCTACCTTCTCCTTGGCCTTGAAAACTCTTCTCAAATATTCCTCCTGCCCTGGTCATCCTGGGAAGAATTAACTATGCCTTTCTCTCTCTTCCTACCCAGTGTACACTTGAATAATGACATGTATCTTTACATATGGGGCTTCCCAGGAGGCTCAGTGGGTAAAGAATCTGCCTAGAATGAGGAAGACACAGGAGACATGGGTTCAGTCCCTGGTTTGGGAAGATCCCCTAGAGGAGGGCATGGATTCTCCAGCATTCTTGCCTGGCAAATCCTCATGGACAGAGGAGCCTGGCAGGCTGCAGTCTGTGGGGTTGCAAGGAGCCAGATGGGACTGAAGCTGCTCAGCATGCTTGCATGCACGCATCTCTGTGTATGCTTGTTCTCATCTCACTCCTCAAGAGGGTGTGGAAACAAACCAGGGAATCTAGGCTTTCTTTCAGGTGTTGTGAAGATAGGGAACCTACATTCTCACTTTTTTTTTTCTTTATATTTGATTTTTAAAAAGTGCCAGAGCCCTTAGAGAGAGACAGTCTGAGATAGTGAGATATGGAAGCCATTGTTAAAAGAAGACTAGAGTTTGCTTTTATGCAAGATCATTATTTCCTTTGTTTCTCTCCTCTTTTTCATCCTTTCCTTTCCATTCCTGCCCTTCCTTTATCAAAAACACACCCTGAGCTCCTACTAATTTTCAGATGCTGTTAGGTCTAAGGATATGATGGTGAATAAATTACTGCTCTGCAGTCAAGCAATTTTAGTCTCTTGGCCAGTGTAATCAGGGAAACAAAGAATTACAGCAATCATAGTGTATGGTATTATGTCGTATATAATCTTTGCAATATAATACACTTAGTATCTATTGTTTGGCCATATATTTTGCATCACATTTTACACTATAATATATTTCACGTTGCATACCATGAGGAAAATGTACTAAACTCTTCAGAGGTTCTTTTCTTGGCTTCAGGGGAGGTCCTACACAATAAGTGTTAGGAAATGAATCTGTGTTTATCAGACTGGAGGGGGTGGTGATATTTAGAATGGGACATTCTCTAACATTCTCTAAAGCTTTAACATAGCATTTAACATTCTCTAAAGCTCAGACCCTGTGCACTTGAAAGGCAAGTTCAGATATGATAGCCAAAAAATTTCACTGAGGGACAATTTATGCAAATTATTTAGGGGCTTCCCTGGGTGTTCCAGGGCCATTGTACAGCCTGCACCTCCGTACCTCTGTAGGACAGCAGGCTGAGCCAGCATCACCTTTTGCCCACCATTCAGAACTCCAACCAAACCAGACTGTAGGACAACTGTGAGCAGAGATCCAGCACATGGCCCTTCTCACCGAGCGCTCAGCCTGGTCCTCATTAACTGCTCTCTCAAGCTGCTTTGGATTCCACAGAAACCATGTGTATTTCCACTGCTAACCCAATCTGCAAAGCATTCACAGAACTTCTTAATTTTCTTTTCTTTCTTTGTAATCTGATATTGCAAATAAAAACAAATTATAAAATGGGGGCAATCAGTGAATGACCTATGTTATCAATCACTGTATTTTAATGCCACAAATAGCTGTTCATTGTTAGGTCATGAAAGTACAAAGTATGATCCATTTTATCTCGATATCCCTGTGCCTGGCATTGGGTAAATTGGGTAATGAGTAAATGAGAATTAAATTAAGTTGAACAATACTGAAAGATGAATGAAGTAGGCTTTATGGATTCTCTTCATATTCAAGGAAATCGATTAGAATTGCATATATACCAACTGGTCTGTGTCTGTCTGTTTCTCCAACTCAGCTCTGAGCTCCATGAGAATGGAGATCATGTTTGTGTTCTCAGTTCTAATCCTAGGATTTATCTATCAGCTGCTCAACTAATGAGAGAAGGAAAGAGAGAGAGAGGAAGGAAAGAAGGAAGGAAGGGAGGAAGGGAAGCAGGAAGGGTAGGAAGGAAGGAGGGAGGGAGGAAGCAGTTATGAATGGATGAAGTAGAAGAGTGGGACAGCCACAACCAAATGGCAGCAGGAGACACACGCAGCCCCGTGGTCAAGCCCAGCCCAAATTATTTTGTTCATGAGCTCTTCAGGAAGAATTTTCAACAGCTGCCCCCTATCTGGCTTTGGGGGACTAGGGATATTTGGCTGCTCAACTGCTCCATAAACAGTGCTGGGGAGCTAAAGAGGACTTCGCTCTTCAGCCACAGAAGCCTGGGGCTGCTTTTGTTTGTTGTGTCTCTGCTGCCATGGCTCCCAGATGACACCCCATCTCCGCGAGTGCTGCTACAAATAGACTTGAAGCTGCCAGGCGGGATTTCTCAAACCCAAGAACCTCAGCAGAGCAGCAGCTGACAAAGGCTAGGAGCAGGCCCCAGACAGAGGGCAAGGAATGTGGATTTGTCTTGATCTGCCTCATCAGAGGGGAAATGATAAAGAAGGAGTCATAAAAGGCTGGCGGCAGCTCAAATATTTGGCACCGAAGGCCTCTTCCAAAGAATCATTTTCCAAGAAGGGTCTGCTCCCCTGCAAACATGCTCACATTCATATAAGGTTCTGCTTGCCGTTTCCCTTTTTTTTTTCTTTTTCTTTTCCTATCTTTAAAAAATTTCCCTGATCTTTCAAAGAAAATAATTAGTATAAGGGTCAGGTCTCAGGCATCAGGTAAAACTAGAAAATAAAATAGGAAAGTGAAGAAAACACCCCTCAGGGGAGAAGTTTGGTCTGTCTGGAAGGAAGGGCACCCTCAGCCCCCACCCTCCCTTCCCAGGCTGTTTCTACCCTGGAAGAGCCCCGGGTGCGAGCCCATTGTATTCTTGCTACTCATTGACCTGATCTCAGAAATTCTAACCCCATCATTTCCCCCTAATGACTCTCCTTCTCTGACTGTCTGCCTGACTTCCCTCTGGGGAAGATATGACAATGAGATGCTCCTTGTCAGCTTTTCTTTCTCAGGGCTGACAGCAGGTAGAACTAAATTCATTCTTTCCCCGAGAGAGGGTCCCATCTCCTCCTTCCCCCTCTTCTTGCTCCTGACCTGCTGTCATTCATTTTCTTCTGTCTTCATTGTCCCCCACTTGTCCCGTAGCTCTTCAGCTTGCAGGGGTCGCCTTGTTGGTTTTGATGAAGGTGCACTTCGGCTGGGAGACCCATTCCCTGATGGTGGGATCCCAAGCGTCCTATGTGACTTTCCGGGACTCAGGCCGGTTGCCCCTGGCCCTGGTCTTGTGACTCGCGTATGGTCTATTCCTTTGCGTCCCCCAGGGGCCATTTCTACACTCTGCTGTTCACTAATGCCTGGAAAATAGCTCCTTTTAATTAATCTCCCCCAAACTCCCACATTTGCCTGGAGAATCCCATGGACAAAGGAGCCTGGCAGGCTACAGTCCATGGGGCTGCAAAGTCAGACAGGACTTAGCAACTAGCACTAAACTTCAAACTCCCACATGGGAGCTGTGGCTAGCAGACCTTTACTGAGAACCCACCCTAAATGTGCACAAGTGTGCAAATGTATAAGTTTGAGCTCAAGATGGATGTCATTTCAGCTCAGTCTCCAGTCTTACCATCTGCCAGAGTCCAGCCCCGGTGGATCCAGGGTGATTCGAAGTGGGGACGGTGTGGCGAGAAAAACACTTATTTATTTAGAAATATAAGATTAGATTAGGAAATAATAGTATAGTAGGAAAATTTAGATGGAGAAAAGAAGGCTGAATAACTTGGTTTACGTGGAAAGCCAATAAAGTTCCAGACAAGGAGCTTGCACCATCTACGTGGGGTCACTGGCACCCACTTGAATCTCTAAGGGTGCCCCACCGTGGGCCCCTTTCACGCAGAACTTAAGAGCCGGGACAAGTAAGTAGACACGGCAAGCCTCCACGCCCCAGATGGGAATTCAGCCTGAAATTAGAGTAAGAGACACGGGGGAAACCAGTCCTTCAGCTAGCTCCAGCTCCCTTTGTTCTTCAAGGTCTTTTATACCCTTTTCTTACATAGAGATCAATGGATAATATATAAAATCATGCAGCGTCAGCAGCCCAGACTCTTATCGAGACCAGGCTTTTCTCTCTGCATACCTAGTTGTATACACAAGCCTTAGGTGATTTACATCATCTTCCGGCCAAAAGGCCAATTAACATTGTACAGCTCTTTTCTGATAAGGGTTTGTTAACCAGAAGACTTATTTGTGTTAATTAACTCAAAAGTCTAGTGTTGCTAACATCAAAACTACTATATATCCTATTCCATGTCCCATTTACATTGATTAACATCTTTCCAGGTGCTTGAAAGATAAAGAATAAGGAGGTCTGGCAGCAATCATTGAGTCAACAGTGAAATCCTGTCACCAATAGGATTTTTAGCTCTTAGAAAAGGTTTTGTAACTTTAAGATACTTAAGCTTTGTGCCCCTCGCAGTTGGGGGCTGTAAGCTCCAGGGAACCTGTTAGGCAAGTTAGAGCGTTTATGTTAGAGCTTATCAAAGGAGGTTGAACTGAAACACTCCTTTCAAATGCAGAAGACTAAAGCCCTGAGTTAACTTTTTCCAGAGAAAATCAGAAGAGTGGAAAAGCAGGCAGATTCTTATTTTGGGGGTACATGCTCAGGAAACGCCAGGGGGCAAACCTGAGATCTGACTCGTCCTTGTCCATCAAATCTCTGCCGCGTGACCCTGTCACGGGTGGGATTCCTCACGCTGGCTCCCGGCAACCATCCTTTTCCTCCCTCCCCCTTTCTAATGCCTTAACCCTCCCTCTCCAACATCCTAATTTATTTTCTGGGTAGAACAATTTAACTGTTTTATTCTATCCCTAACCAGTGTCACTATTTAATAACAGAATAACCCATAAGAATATTGTTATTTAATAGCTGTCTTCTCCCTCAAGTAGAATTTTATCACTAGTTCTTAACCTTACAACCTACTTAAATTATTTTTTAATTAGGATATAGCTGCTTTATAATATTGTGATAGTTTCTTCTGTATGACAAAGTGAAACAGTTGTATGTATACACACATCCTCTCCCTCTTGAACTTCCCTCCCAACCCCTGTTCCACGTCACCCCTCTAGATCATTATTTCATTCTTTTTTATGACTAAAAATTCCATTGTATATCTATATCTATCTATCTATCTATCTATCTAGATCAACTTTTCTTTGGGATTCCCTGGTAGCTCAGATGGTAAAGAATCTGCCTGCAATGCAGGAGACCCGGCTTTGATCCCTGGGTTGGGAAGATCCCCTGGAGAAAGGAATGGCTACCCACTCCAGTATAGAATTCCACGAACAAAACAGCCTGATGGGCTAGAGTCTATGGGGTTGCAAAGAGCCTGACTTGACTGAGCAACTAACACTCCCACTATCCGTGTATTATACACATGGTAGTGTATATATGTCAAACTCATTCTCCTAATTCATCCCACACCCCCTCCCCAACCACCGCCCCTGTGTCTACAAGTCCCTTTTCCACATCTGCATCTCTATTCCTTCCCTGCAGCTAGGTTTGTCTGTACCATTCTTCTTGATTCCACATGTATGCATTAATTAACCTCGCAGTCTTCTACATGACACACTCACTCAGTATACACACGATGGATATCCTATGTGATGCCCTGGGCCCTGCTGACTGTGGAGGTGAGAAAGGGAAGGCTGATTTCCCTCATGTACTTTAATTTCTTGCATAACTATCTTTTCCAAGTCTTGAGGGCAGATGCCATGTTTCATTTACTTCTACATTCCTAGCTTCTAGTATCATGTGCAGTATATATTGACAGTGTGTAATCAATAATTGTGGCAACACAGCTTCTGATATTATTATGATGCACATTTTATAGGTGAGAAGAAGAGAGTCAGAAACCTCCTACAGTGAAGCTTTACTACATAGTAAATGGCAGAGACAAGTCTTCAAATATCCACATGTTCAGATACCAAATGCCCCACTTTTCTTTCTCTACCATATTGATGTCATGTCTCCTGCAAAAAGTATTTTTTTTTCAGATTTTACACACGTATAAAGTTGTGTGTTCCTGTCACACTGGTCACCCATACCCATAGGCTCACTCCCACTGCTCCGTAATACTTATGCGGGAATGGGTGGGAGGCAAGGATTTGTAGTTGGCCATGTAGGCTCCATTCTTGGCTGTCCTCAGGTACCAATCGCTCCCTAGGTCTCTAAGGATGGCTGCTAAAGAAAGCTTCAGCAATCAGTCCATAAGAGTTCCTGGGCTCTTTCTTACACAGTAGGCTCTTGAAGGCACAGCCTCGATCATGGCAGCAGAATATTACATCTTAGACAAGGGACATATGAACATAGGAGTATCTCCCAGTGTACCAGTTTTCTGTTGTATGACAAATAATCACAACTTTATTACCTTAAAAACAGCTCAAAGACATTATCTCACAGTTCCTTTAGACCAACAGTCTAGGTATGACTTAGCTGGATCTTAGAAAGTTGCAAAGTTTCTGCAAAACTGGGATATGTTTACATCTGGAGACTGGACTGGAGATTAATCCATTTCCAAGCTCATGCAGGTTGTTTGCAGAATTCATCTCCCTAGGACCCTAAGACTAAGGCCAATGTTTTGGTGGCTGTGCATGGATTTAAATTTCTTCTTTCTGGATTCATTTCCATTTCAATGAAAGCAATATAAATAATTTTTCTTCAGTGTAAAACACTAAAATTCACTCAGAAATCATGTGGGCAATCATTTTGAAGTTGATGTTTGATTACTGAACTCAACTCAAATAATAAGGATGTTAGACTCTTACCTTGTGGAATAATGATCAAAGCAAGATTACAGACACCTGATGTTTTTCCCTCTAGTATGCAGTCCACAAGTTGCACTGATAGCAAGAGTGTTGCTTAAGCTCAGTGAGAAATCCCCAGATCTGCAGTTGTACCACTTGACCACTCTATTCCAACCCCTCCATTCCCCCATCCCCAACCCCACCGACAGTACCCTTCTCTGCTACCGAAGTGCTGGAGACTCAGCTGGGAACCATGTGACATCTCAACTCCTAAAGACTCAACTCAGCTCACTACATATTAACTTGGAGTTGAATGTATCACAGTTCCAGCAACTGAAACTTAAGATCATTTTTAAGACAAAAAAAGTTGACATTTAAGCAGCTATAAATCCTTTATACTTTTCTGGGGTAAAGCTGTAGACATTCTTTACAACAGCAGATTGTGTCTTTCAGACTTTTAAGAGGGACCACACTGGAAGGCTCTTTCAATCACATAGGTCAGTTCAATCCAGTCATTCAGTTGTGTCTGACCCTTTGCAACCCCATGAACTGTAGCACGCCAGGCCTCCCTGTCTATCACCAACTCCCGGAGTTTACTCAAACTCATGTTTATTGAGTTGGTGATGTCATCCAACTATCTCATCGTCTGTCATCCCCTTCTTCTCCTGCCCTAATCTTTCCCAGCATCAGGGTCTTTTCAGATGAGTCAGCTCTTTCCATCAGGTGGCCAAAGTATTGGAGTTTCAGCTTCAACATAAGTCCTTTCAATAGACATGCAGGACTGATCTCCTTTAGGATGGACTGGTTGGATCTCCTTGCAGTCCAAGGGACTCTCAAGAGTCTTCTTCAACACCACAGTTCAAAAGCATCAATTCTTCAGCACTCAGCTTTCTTCACAGTCCAACTCTCACATCCATACACAACCACTGGAAAAACCATAGCCTTGACTAAACGGACCTTAGTTGGCAAAGTAATGTCTCTGCTTTTTAATATGCTGTCTAGGTTGGTCATAACTTTTCTTCCAAGGAGTAAGCGTCTTTTAATTTCATGGCTGCAGTCACCATCTGCAGTGATTTTGGAGCCCCGAAAAATAAAGTTGACACTGTTTCCACTGTTTCCCTATCTATTTCCCAAGAAGTGATGGGACCAGATGCCATGATCTTCGTTTTCTGATGTTGAGCTTTAAGCCAACTTTTTCACTCTCTTCTCTCACTTTCATCAAGAGGCTTTTTAGTTCCTCTTCACTTTCTGCCATAAGGGTGGTGTCATCTACATATCTGAGGTTGTTGATATTTCTCCCGACAATCTTGATTCCAGCTTGTGTTTCTTCCATCCCAGCATTTCTCATGATGTACTCTGCATAGAAGTTAAATAAACAGGGTGACAATATACAGCCTTGATGTACTCCTTTTCCTATTTGGAACCAGTCTGTTGTTCCATGTCCAGTTCTAACTGTTGCTTCCTGACCTGCATACAAGTTTCTCAAGAGGCAGGTTAGGTGGTCTGGTAGTCCCATCTCTTTCAGAATTTTCCACAGTTTATTGTGATCCACGCAGTCAAAGGCTTTGGCATAGTCAATAAAGCAGAAATAGATGTTTTTCTGGAACTCTCTTGCTTTTTCCATGATCCAGTAGATGTTGGCAATTTGATCTCTGGTTCCTCTGTCTTTTCTAAAACCAGCTTGAACATCACAAACTTTTTTGGTAAAACTCCAAGTAGTAAATCTGTAAGGCTTTTCAGGGAGTCAGTGCTGCCATTTTAGCATAAAAAGTAACCCTAGACAACATATACATGAAGAAGCATGACTACATTCCAATAAAACTTAACGTGTCGACCTTGAAATTTGAATTTTATATTTTCTCATGGGTCATAGATATTCTTCTTTTGACTTTCTTCCAACCATTTGCAAATGCAGAAACCATTCTCTTTTTTAACATTGAATTTTTAACTGGAAAATAGTTGCTTTATAATGCCTTGGTTTATGCTATACAACAATGCAAATCAGTCATAATTATATGGTGTCAGTTTGTGGGATATACATAATGGGCAGCAGGCTAGATCTGGCTCATGGGGCATTGTTTGTTAACCCCTGCCGCAGTAATAAAACAAGCACCTGTCCACTGTTCTTGGAGAAACCAAGTTTTCTCCCTTACCCTCTTGGGAGTTAGTTGGAGTTGCTCTGAGGGTTGCTAGCTCTCTGAAGATTCTTGGTGGGGAGGACTGTCTCTGAGGTTGCACTTTCAACAGAGGTGCTTGTTACGTGTGGGGACAGCAGCCAAAGGGTGAGCTTCTTAGACTCCTGGGACCAGCTCCACGAAGGACAGCTGGGCCCAGCCAAGCCAGGATATCCGTGATCTCGTGAGCAGATGAGGTGGCCACATCAGGGAGATGAAGAAAAGAAGCAGCTGCAACTTGGTGAACCCATCTCAGTAGAGAAAGAATTGACCTGCAGGAGAGCAGATGGTAGTCCAGAGACAAATGCCTGGTTTATTCGGAAAGTGACAACCAGGACAAATTTGCTGAACTTTCCCAAAAGATACTTGATGGAGCATGGTAAAAGAATAGATTATCTGCATTTATTTCGTATCTAAATTTCCTATTCTTGAGGGGCAATTCCACTGTAATTTGGAAATAAAGAAGTGCAGTGGTTTTGGTCAAGGTTGGCTTGTGTGCCCTGAGATGTATGTTATCATAAACACACTTGGTTGCCAAGCAATGTGCATATTCCCATTCTTCCTCTTTAAACTTTCTATTTTTAAATAATGCAAAATATTCAGAAAAGTTGCAAAATAGTACATATTTCTATCACCCAGATTCTTTGGCTAGTAATACTTTTCCACATTTGTCTTAGCATTCTTTCTGTATTGCATAGGCACCCATACACACGGAGCACATATTCACATACAACATTGTTTCTAAACCATTTGCAAGTTAAGTTATATCAATTTGTATATCTTAAAAAACAAGGATAATCCCCCACATAATGATAGCACAACTGTCAAAATAAGAAAGTTAGCATTGACCCAATACTGCATTTTAGTACGTATACCCAATTGAAATTTCCCTCATATCTGAATAATGTCCTTTTTGTGTTCTGGATCAAATCCAGTAATACTAGTTCACTTAGATGACATGTATTTTTAATTTCCTCCAGTCTGAAACAATTCCTCAGTCTTTTCTTAATTGAAGTTATAGTTGCTTTATAAATTAGTTTCAGTGCACAGCACAGGAATTAGATATTTTTATAGGTTAGGCTCCAAACAAGGTCATTATAAAATATTGCCTATGTTCCCTGTGTTGTACACAGTTGTTCAGTCACAAAGTCATGTCTGACTCTTTGGCGACCCCATGAAATGTAGCCCTCCAGGCTCCTCTATCCATGGGATTTCCCAGGCAAGAATACTGGACTGGGTTGCCATTTCTTTCTCCAGGAGATCTTCCTGACCCAGGGATCGAACCCACATCTCCTGAATTGACAGGCAGATTCTTTACTGCTGAGCCACCAGGGAAGCCCGTGTTGTACATTATGTCCTTGTGAATTATTTATTTTATTCCTAGTAGTTCTTTATCTTTCATGACATTTTTGAACACGCCAGGCCAGTTACTTTGTAGAATATCCCTCAGTTTGAATTTGTATGATGTTTCCTCATGATTTATGCCTCCTAGCAGTATTATCTGAGTGACTTCACTTTCACTTTTCACTTTGATGCCTTGGAGAAGGAAATGGCAACCCACTCCAGTGTTCTTGCCTGGAGAATGCCAGGGACACAGGAGCCTGGTGGGCTGCCGTCTCTGGGGTCGCACAGAGTCGGACACGACTGAAGCAACTTAGCAGCAGCAGCAGCAGCAGCAGTGTTATCTGCCAAATATTCTTCTTACAGCATTATATCACTAAGCACCAAATGTTCATTTCTACCACTACTGGTAATACTAACCTTTTTTCACTTGATTAAGTGTCTATAAGGTTTCTCTATGGTGAGGTTTATTAATAAGTATTTTATATTCATTCATCAACAGTGACTGATAAAACATATTTTGAAGATCGATACTTCAAGTCTTCTACTATAAATTGTAACTTTTCTCTCTCCCCCATTTATTTAAACCAGTATATACAAATGCATTTCTATTTCACTCAAAAGGTTACAATCTGTCAATACTGTTATCAGCTTGATTCACAAATGTCCTGGACTCCATCAGTGGAGTCCCTCAAATTGGCTCCAATAGTGTTTTGATCTGTCCCATCATTCTTTCAGCAATTCCTTGTTTTATGAAACAACAAGATGTTTTGGACACATCTTGAAGTTTCCCCTTGTCAGTTCTCAAGAAGCTATTACTCTTAGGGGCTCAAGTTTCTTTAGCAGAGAAAGGCTTCCCACAAGGCACTAGTAAAGAATCCGCCTGTTGATACAGGAGACGTAAGAGGCACAGCTTCCATCCCTATGTTGAGAAAACCCCTTGGAGGAGGCAAGGGGTGACAACCCACTCCAGTAGTCTTGCCTGGATGATCCCAAGGACAGAGGAGCACACAGTACATAGAAACCAAGAACTAAACGTGCTCATTGTGAAAGGAGTGCCACTGTTTCAGATCCTTTTAATGGGCAGAGATAGAACATACACCATGGACATACAAATAATCCATACCTATCTATATTTGTGTATGTATACATATAAATGAAAAACAATGAGTCAACTGATTGCTTTCCATTTCAATCTACATCTCATTATAAGATTTACTTTAGGCTCACCCCTCTCCATTTTCGTAAATACCTTCTCCGTCAGTGAAAAACCAAGCCTGTAGCATTTCTGATATACTTACTTACATTTTCAATCCCTCCTATGTATAACCCACTGAAACAAGCATGAGGGAAAGACCAAGATCATCTCACACATGCCAGTCCTCATAACTTTAGGTGACTGAGTTAATTCTGGTAGACACCTAGCTCTTGTTATGTGAAAAAAATAAACCCGTGCTAATTTAACCACTACAGGTCTAGTGGCTACATTTAGCTGAATACATTCTCAAATTAACCTCGACTTGGACAGTGTCTTTGTGCTGTAGGTGACAGTGACCCCTCTCTAGCACTGTGAATAAATCTAATTTATTTCTTCCTCTCATTTTACTTTCCAGTAATTGGAAATATGTGGAAGGTGAATTTGGCCATGGGAAGAATCAGTCTTTCTCTTCCTCTGTAAGTTACTGTGTGTGGGTATAAGATTCATGATGTCTGTGGTCTAGCTACTTGCACAGAGAAGAACCTGACCAGAACTGCAGCAGGAAATCCAAACTAGTACCTACCTTGCCTTTTGACCCTCAGTTATTTGAATTGGTACATTTTTCCTCCAACTAACCTTATTTGAATTGAATTTTCCATTCCTTGCTGCTGAAAGCAACTTAATTGATAAATGCAGATAACAATATATATTTTAGGGTCAGTTCTTGGCAGTTAAAATGCAGAAAGAAATGTCTACTTTCAATGAGATCAAACAACATAATAGTATATGTTCCATCAATGAAAAGGAAGATGTGGCACACAGGAAGTGCTCAGAGGAAGTCTGGATGAAGGGTTGCCTTAACTGACCAGGATTTTACTGTGTATAGAAGTCAAGACAGGAATAAAGACCACTGTAGACAAATTATTTAGTACAAGGACATAAAACACTACATGGAGAGGCAGGTTGGTGATGGGGTGTTAATATTAGAATGAAAACTTTGTGCTATTGTTGATCTCATATAGCTATAAAGATACATATGTTGGTCACGTATGCTGGTCACATGTGGGTGCTATAAAGAGATCTCTGGTGACTAAAGGGGATACATGTGTGCACAGGTTTTAGGGGATATAAAGATGAAAGACTAAATGTTGCCAGGGTAGGAGTTATAAATTGAATCCTCTGAAATGCCTCTTCTTATTAGACTGGATTGTGGAGTGGACTCTACTTCTCTGAAGGGTATACTGCATTTGATCTAATAATTTGAATTTTCTTTATTTTACTGGCAGCTCTGCATTTCATGGATCTGAAAGTACAGGCCAGGAAGCTGTCCATGTCAAGACATGAGGCTGCCCACACCCTCTAATCCAAGATGATGGGTATAGTTACCTATAGGATCTATTCAATGAGATTATGAAACAAAGTTCCCTGGGGCAAAGCCCAGTCTTGTTCTGAATTAGCAGAATTGGTTTGGTGGCTTCTTTCTACCATTCCAGAATCGGTCCTTACCCACAATGGCTCAGATCTGGTGCAGCTTTTTTGACTTTGTTGCTAGATGCGCCTTTGGGGAGTGACAATAGAAATGTCTTCTCCTTTGCTATCACCATGGAAATCTAAAGCACCAATCAAGTCACTAAGTTAATTACTTCATTCCAAAAATTTTTGTATTACTTGGATTAATTGAAATCCAACAAAAGACCATGATGTAATGGAAAAAAGAGATAAATGTTGGGAAAAAAAGATGTAAAACAATACTTATTTTAGAGTATGGGATTTTATGGACTTCCCTGGTGACTCAGATGGTAAAGAATCTGTCTGCACCATGGGATGCCTGGATTCAATCCCTGGGTCAGGAAGATCTCCTGGAGAAGGGGATTCTATTTCTGGGGAATAAAGATAATTAAAAAAAATAACCTTTAGGATAGATAAGGCAATTTTGAAAGTTGGTCAGATACAGGATAAATATACTAAAAATATTTTTTAATAGATATCAGCATTCAGGAGATAGAAAATTTAATGATGTACATTAAACAAAATAATCAAAGCATTAACAATTGATGGAGAGATCCAGAATGTTCACCAGTCCTGCTAAGTCACCTCAGTCATGTCCGACTCTTTGAGACCCTATAGGCTGTAACCCGCCAGGTTCCCCTGTCCATGGGATTCCCAGGCAAGAATACTGGAGTGGGTTGCTGTGCCCTCCTAAGAGGATCTTCCTCACCCACAGATGGAACTCCTGTCTCTTAGTTATGTCTCCTGCATTGGCAGGCAGGCTCTTTTCCACTAGTGCCACCTGGGAAGCCCTCGATTGTCTTACCTTCCATTAGACAACCAAATGTCACTATCAGTTGAATGGAACTGAATGTGGAGACCCCTTTTACTTAGCATATACTATGTCTTTTCTTGTTGCCAAGCACTCTTCCAACTTGAACCATAATCCTTAAGGCAATCTGTATGATACATACTATGAAACTCCTTTTGATAGGAGCAAATTGAGAGAGGAGAAATCTCCAAGCTCACACAGTTGGTAAATGGCACAGTGGGGTTTAAACTGCTCTCTGTTTCTCTGATTGGCTCTCAAATTCAGTTTTGTCCTATTTTCACTGAAATTATTTTCCTCTGTTGTAGAACTTTCTCTTTAAGTTGAAGATGTTCCTTTTCATGGAAAGACTACTACTACAATTTTCCTCCTTGGTTTTTCCATACTAGTAGGTCAAAAGTTTTTATATTTGGCTTCTGTTGCAATTTCCTTCCTATTTCCACAGGTGAAATGCACCTAGCTGAAGTCAGTAGCTGATTATCTGCTTTGATTTAGAAAAACTGCTGGCTTGTAAATAAGGAAAACAGAACTGCAGCCATATTCTTTTCAAATTTGCCTTTTTGCTTTCAAAGTTGACTGTAGAGAATCTGTGGCATTTTGTCATTGTTTTTCAAATTAAATCTTGAAAGAGGAGGAGAAACGATGGTGGAAGTCCTGCGTGTCTCTGACTTGATTGGATTAAGTGTCCTCAGTAGACTGGCGTTTTCATGGAGAATTCCTCAAATGTGAATCCCCAAATGTCAAGGCCTTATTAATCAATGCCATAGCTCAGCATCCTTCCTGCCTTTTCTCTAACGACATTTCCCACAAGAATGAGGTCTTTCTATTATTTTTGTTTTTGAGAAATGTATCTGTGTATAAATTGGAAAAAAGGAAAACACAGGAGAGTCTCTTGAAACTTTTTGGCTTTAGCCTAAAATAACTAATGTGAATGTCCTGGGGAGTCATTCTATGGAGAATATATATATATATTTAAGGGAAAGTAATGTGAAGCCCAAAATTTGCTTGCAATGCAGGATAATGACCTTTAGGAAACAGATCTCATTATTCCTTCTTGTGCTGATTAGCATTTCACACTCAGTGGATTGAGAATAAATAAGAATTAATAGCTAATATGAGACTTCCCTGGTGGTCCAGTGGCTAAGACTGTGCTCCCATTGCAGGCAGCCTGGAGCCAATCCCTGGTCAAGGATCTAGATCCCTCATGCTGCAGCTAAAGATGCCCTGTGCCCCAGCTAAGGCTCAGTGAAGCCAAATAAATGATACACATCTTAAAAGCAAACCCCTCCCTCAAAACACGAATGTAGCTCACTCAGTCTTACAGTCTCTCCACCGTGTCATCACACTAGATGGGGAAAACATGGAAAGAGTGACAGATTTTATTCTCTTGGGCTCCAGCTCATTAGAAAAGACCCTGACACTGGGTAAGATTGAGGACAGGAGGAGACGGGGTTACAAAGTATGAGCTGGTTGGATGGCATCACTGATTCAATGGACATGAGTTTGAGCAAACTCCAGGAGTGCTGCAGTCCATGGTGTCACAAAGAATCGGACAGACTTAGCAACTGAACAACAACAATAGCCAAACAATGATGAGAATTCAGATGTGAATGGCCATATACAATATGATATAGTGGAAAGAACATGGGTTTGGAATTGTGTGTAACTCCATTCAACACCTGGTTCTCTTACTTATAAAGTACCTAGAATAGTTATATGACTTTGCACATAAAAATAGAGTAAGAAAATGCAATTTACCTATTAGGTTTACCATTCAGCATTTTTTCTCATGCTTTTTCATCTGCTTGGAATGTCTTATCCTTTTTCTATGCCTAGAAAATATCTGTTAGGCTTCAAGGTTTAACAGTGTTCACCTCCCTGTGAAGACTTCTTAGGCTATTCCTCTCTATTGGGAAGAGGTTGTTTTTTTCCCCCTCTCTGGCTCCCAAGTTATTTCTCACTGTTATAAATATCACACTAAATCAAATATATTTATTTCCCCAAGTGTGTCTCTGGTTAGACTGTGCCAGGGACCTCTCTTCTTCACCTTCACATCCTCAATTCCTAAACTGGTGTCTGATGACATGAAGATATTAGAAAATGTTTATTTTGATAGACTTAGAATATAGAAATGGAATAACTTTCAAAAGAAACCTACATTTGTCTGTATTGTCCAGTTGATTTTCCCAATTAGCCACTAGCAATAGAATTGCAGAACAAAAAGCTAGAATGGCAGATCTTGTTCAGCCAACTCATCCAACTCCAGTTTGTGATCTACCTTCCCAGTTTCTTTCACATCTACATACTCTGTATGTTCAAAACATGGAAAGAGTGACAGATTTTATTCTCTTGGGCTCCAGCTCATTAGAAAAGACCCTGACACTGGGTAAGATTGAGGACAGGAGGAGACGGGGTTACAAAGTATGAGCTGGTTGGATGGCATCACTGATTCAATGGACATGAGTTTGAGCAAACTCCAGGAGTGCTGCAGTCCATGGTGTCACAAAGAATCGGACAGACTTAGCAACTGAACAACAACAATAGCCAAACAATGATGAGAATTCAGATGTGAATGGCCATATACAATATGATATAGTGGAAAGAACATGGGTTTGGAATTGTGTGTAACTCCATTCAACACCTGGTTCTCTTACTTATAAAGTACCTAGAATAGTTATATGACTTTGCACATAAAAATAGAGTAAGAAAATGCAATTTACCTATTAGGTTTACCATTCAGCATTTTTTCTCATGCTTTTTCATCTGCTTGGAATGTCTTATCCTTTTTCTATGCCTAGAAAATATCTGTTAGGCTTCAAGGTTTAACAGTGTTCACCTCCCTGTGAAGACTTCTTAGGCTATTCCTCTCTATTGGGAAGAGGTTGTTTTTTTCCCCCTCTCTGGCTCCCAAGTTATTTCTCACTGTTATAAATATCACACTAAATCAAATATATTTATTTCCCCAAGTGTGTCTCTGGTTAGACTGTGCCAGGGACCTCTCTTCTTCACCTTCACATCCTCAATTCCTAAACTGGTGTCTGATGACATGAAGATATTAGAAAATGTTTATTTTGATAGACTTAGAATATAGAAATGGAATAACTTTCAAAAGAAACCTACATTTGCTGTATTGTCCAGTTGATTTTCCCAATTAGCCACTAGCAATAGAATTGCAGAACAAAAAGCTAGAATGGCAGATCTTGTTCAGCCAACTCATCCAACTCCAGTTTGTGATCTACCTTCCCAGTTTCTTTCACATCTACATACTCTGTATGTTCATAAGCTCAACATTCAGAAAACGAAGATCATGGCATCCAGTCCCATCACTTCATGGGAAATAGACGGGGAAACAGTGGAAACAGTGTCAGACTTTATTTTTCTGGGCTCCAAAATCACTGCAGATGGTGACTGCAGCCATGAAATTAAAAGAAGCTTACTCCTTGGAAGAAAAGTTACGACCAACCTAGATAGCACATTCACAAGCAGAGATATTATTTTTACCGACTAAGGTCCGTCTAGTCAAGGCTATGGTTTTTCCAGTAGTCATGTATGGATGTGAGAGTTGGACTGTGAAGAAGGCTGAGTGCTGAAGAATTGATACTTTTGAACTGTGGTGTTGGAGAAGACTCCTGAGAGTCCCTTGGACTGCAAGGAGACCCAACCAGTCCATTCTGAAGGAGTCTAGTCAAGGCTATGGTTTTTCCAGTAGTCATGTATGGATGTGAGAGTTGGACTGTAAAGAAGGCTGAGCACCGAAGAATTGATGCTTTTGAACTGTGGTGTTGGAGAAGACGCTTGAGAGTCCCTTGGACTACAAGGAGATCCAACCAGTCCATTCTGAAGGAGATCGGCCCTGGGATTTCTTTGGAAGGAATGATGCTAAAGCTGAAGCTCCAGTACTTTGGCCACCTCATGTGAAGAGTTGACTCATTGGAAAAGACCCTGATGCTGGGAGGGATTGGGGGCAGGAGGAGAAGGAGACGACCGAGGATGAGATGGCTGGATGGTGTCACTGACTCCATGGGCGTGGGTCTGGGTGGACTCCAGGAGTTGGTGATGGGCAAGGAGGCCTGGCGTACTGCAATTCATGGGGTCACAAAGAGTTGGACACGACTGAGCGACTGAACTGAACTGATGAATATACTCACCACATACTCTACCTATATTCATAATTTCTAATGTAAAAAAAATTGAACTACTTACTTTGAACTTTTTAATCAGTTACTTAGGTGATGTTAAGCATTTGCTCTGATGATGATTTTCTAGCACGCGTTACAGTAAGTCACAGCTGCTGAAATGTTTGCAAGTTTGTCCTTGTAGTGCCTGTGAACGTTCACATACCACCAGCGGAACACACACCCTGTTTGCGAAACACTGAGCTTTGGGTCCTTATTTACATGTGAGGACTTTACTTGTTCAGAGAAATACGTGTCCAACCAGGAGTCTCACAACAGCAGAGCCTTGACACAAATCTAAGTCTTCTGAGCAGGTCTTTAATAGATGTTTCATGAATTAAACCAAATATGTACATTTCCTTGGAGCTCCAGCATGTCGAACAGCCTTTGCCATCATGCCCAGCCTTCATGGCTCTGGGGAAAGCAAGACACCACGTACATAGCTCCCTGCCTGTGCCATAGCAACCCAGCACAACACAGATGGCTGGCTTGGCAATCTGCCCACCAGACGCTGATCGCATACCTGGCGGGGAGATACAATGACAGCTTTCCCCAGGCAGGGATAGCATGCGTTTGCATAGTGTGACTAGAGTTTATGTGATGTACAACAGAGATTGCGTCTCCTGCCTTCAGGCCAATTTGCTAGTTTCGAGTCTAGAGGCAATAACTTTCCACTGGTGTAATGACAACTTGTCTCTGGCAGCTGGATCATGTTAGGGCAGTAGGAATTTTCTTTTTTGGTCCCCTTTCAATAGTGTCTTGTAATAGTAGGGTAGCATTTTCCCAAGTTGTCTCTTGCCAATTGCACACATGTATTGGCTCATGAAGTCCTGAGCATTTCCTGGCATCAAAGAATGAGAATTGACTCTATTTCCAGGAGAGAGCAGTCTCTCCATTATACAGGTGGAGAGACCAAAACTCATTTCAACCCATAAAGTATTTATTACGTGTTCATTATTGTTTGTTAAATTGAATGATTGACTATCGTGTATGACCTTTCCACCAGGATCTGAACTTGCAAAGATAAATAATGCACCACATGATTAAATAGGCACTCAGACAAGTAGACGAGACAGACCTTTACACTAAGAGATCCAACACAACATTGTGAGTGGTCCAAAAGCAGGGCTGGGGATGCGCAGGGGAGGGGGTAGTTAACTATCCCTGGAGGAGGTGGAAAATGAAGGTTACGTATGAGCTGGATGTCGTGTCCAGGAAAATGCATTCTGGCAGTGTGGTGAGACTTTTGCTGTGCTGCCTGATGAATCTGTTCTCAAGTTCTGACTTTGCTACTTACTCATTTTGTGACTTTAGGAAAGTCATTCAAAGTTCCAGATCTGTTTCTTTATCTATAAAATGGTGACAGAAAGAGTTCAAGTCATATATGTTTATATAAAGTGAGAACAAAAGGAAATAATTATGAAGGACTTAGCATCTTTTATGGCATCTAAAGCTTGGGCAATAAATATTAGCCCTGGTTGTCATTTTTATCATTGTTATTGTTATGCGGTGGTGATGTGAGCTGCCTTGCAGGCAGACTTGTGATGCGGTAGTGTCATCGGCATCAGAAAGCACTGACTCTAAATTTGGCTCAGAATTGTACTACCTGTTTATCCTTAGGCAGTCTTCTCTGTTCTGAAGTAGTTTATACTAGTTAAGCAAGACAGAGTAGGAAGCCACTGTAAACAGTAAATGTATATCCGGTTTCTGTCCCTGGTCTCTGGCCCACAGCTCCTTAAACCATCGGAATTTCTGGAGCAATAAGAGTGTTCCTTGCTAATGAGATGACTGGTATTTGGGGACCCCTAATGGCAACCCACTCCAGTACTCTTGCCTGGAAAATCCCAAGGACGGAGAAGCCTGGTAGGCTACAGTCCAGGGGGTTGCGAAGAGTTGGACACGACTGAGTGACTCCACTTTAACTTTTTACTTTCATGCATTGGAGAAGGAAATGGCAACCCACTCCAGCATTCTTGCCTGGAGAATCCCAGGGACGAGGGAGCCTGGTGGGCTGCCTCTATGGGGTCGCGTAGAGTCGGACATGACTGAAGTGACTTAGCAGTAGCAGCAGCAGCAGCAGATGTCTTCATTATGGGGGCTGGTCTCCAGAAAGACCATAGCGGGATTTAGTGGCTTGGAACTTTCAGCCCCACTCCCTACCTCTAGGGAGAGGAGAGGTGATGGAACTTGCATTAATTGCCAATGGCCAACAATTTCGTCAATCATTCCTGTATTATAAAACCTTCATAAAAACCTCAAAACTTTTGGGGTTGGTGAGCACATCACGGAGCTGAGGGGTGGGGGTTGTGCCCCTGGGGAGGGGATGTAAGTTCCTTGACCACAATCTCCCATGTTTGTGCCCAACTTTTCCCTTTGGCTGTTTCTGAGTTGTATCCTTTATGGCAACCCAGAAATAGTAAGTAAAGTGCTTTCCTGAGTTCTATGACTGTTTTAGCGAATTACCAAACCTGGGGAGGAGGGGTTGGCTGTGAGAAACCCCTGTATAATTGGCTGGTCTGAGTACTGGTGACAACCTGGGACTTGCAGCTGGTATCTAATGGAGCCTTGTGGCCCCGAATCCTAAAGTTGTGGGATCTGATGCTAACTCTAGGAAGATAGTGCCAGAGTTGAATTGAATTGTAGGACACCCAGATGGTGTTGAAGAGTTGGTGAAATTATATTGGAAAAAACACTACACTTGTGATGTTGGTCAGGTTGTAAGTAAAACATGATTCAGAGCCATTTATCCTCATCCATTAGGTTTCATTCCAAAGGCAAATCATTTGAACACAGTGACATTTCTGGAATTGTGGTTCTTTCCAAACATCTCACTGTACCACTCATTAGGTTTTGGAGGTCACACTTTTTTTTTTCAGAGAAACAGCAGAATGTGATCATGGCACATTCCGTTTTCCAGGATGAGTCAAGTGTAGACTCATGAGTCAAATGTACCTTTGCAAGATGCATATCATACTGAGGACTTGAACGCCAATGAAGCAGAGACAATGGACGGAAGTTGGAGTGATGTCCAGGACCAGAGAAGGCTGTGCTATGTTGAAGGGGAATGCTTCCAGGCAGAGAAATGCTCACAGCTAGTGGAGATTCAGGGTATGTGGTGTGCAGTGTGTTGTGGGAGCAGAGATGGCAGTCTTCTGTCCTTCTAGAGGAACTGGGGAAGTGAGGTTGGCAGAGTCCTGAAAGCTGAATCAGTCTTCAGGAATAGTTGAGAAAGGATCATCTGGGCAGAGAAAAGAGAATTGCAAAGATCTGGGAGAATAGGTGTTTGGAGTGTCTTTGGTGAATGATGAGATGTAAGTGGTCTTGTGTATCAGGGAAGGAGTATCAGTCTAGGCTGGAAAGAGTGTACAATCGTGCTAAGTCACTTTAGTTTTGTCTGACTCTTTGAGACACTATGGATTGTATCCTACCAGGCTGCTTTGTCTTGGGGTTCTCCAAGCAAGAATACTGGAGTGGGTTACCGTGTCTTCCTCCAAGAGATCTTCTCGACCCAGAGATCGAAACTGCGCCTCTCTTGTCTTCTGTATTGTTATGTGGGTTCTTTACCACTAGTGCCACCTGGATAGTTCAGACTGGAAAGAGTGGTTAGGGGACAAATTTGGGAAGACAATGAAAAACTGCTTCCAGTTGAGAGTTTTTGATGTGTTTCACTGCCCACCCAATTGCTGTCACCATTGTAATTGACAATAGTCAAGAATGAAGGCCAGTGTTGTGCTGTGTTGTTATTCAGTCACTCAGTTATGTCCAGCTCTTTTCTACCCGACGGACTGCAGCATGCCAGGCTTCCCTGTCCTTCACCATCTCCTGGAGCTTGCTCAAACTCATGCCCACTGAGTCGGTGATGCCATCCAATCAGCTCATCCTCTGTCATCCCCTGCTTCTGCATTTAACCTTTCCCAGCATCAGGGTCTTTTCTAATGAGTCAGCTCTATGTACTATGCATCACACTAAATGGTTTATGCATTAAATATCTCTTAATCCCCACAAAAAATGGAAAGAATTAGCCTTTCAGCTAGGATAAATTTGGCCGAGAATAATATGTCATGTTCCCAGCCCTGGATAACGGTGACATAAACAAGATACAAATTTGGTTTTCTCTCCTGTACAGTCTGGAGTTCAAGGATGTAATGATGAATCTGATCTAGGAAGGCCTCAGATACCTGGGCTTCTTCTGCTTTGTTGTTTCTCCATCTCTATGTCCCAGGCCGAATCAGACTAGTCTAGCTCCAGTTATTTTGTCCACCTTCTTGTCAGTAGCAAGGAGGAAGCACTGAAAAAAATAAGGTCATGAAAATATGTTGGAAGTGTTCTGATAAAGCTTTCTAGAAGCTACCTCTCAATACTTTTGTTTGCATTCTTTTGATTCAAAGTTAGTCCTGTGGCTACATCTAGCTGCAGAAGATGCTAGAAGATATGGTATTTGTCCTGGGCAGCCATGTGCTCAACTAATAATGTAGAAAAGGGATGAATGGATAGCTATATTTCCAGATAAGGAAATTAAGGTTTAGAAAATCAAGGGAACTTGCCTACAGTGACACAGATATCAGGTGTCTACTGGACATGGAACAGTAGACTGGTTCCAAATTGGGAAAGGAGTATGTCAAGGCTGTATATTGTCACCCTACTTATTTAACTTATATGCAGAGTACATCAAGCAGAATACCAATCTGGATGAAGCACAAGCTGGAATCAAGATTGCTGGGAGAAATATCAATAACCTCAGATACGTAGATGACACCACCCTTATGGCAGAAAGCAAAGAGGAACTGGAGAGCCTCTTGATGAAAGTGAAAGAGGAGAGTGAAAAAGCTGGCCTAAAACTAAGCATTTGAAAAACGAAGATCATGGCATCCAGTCTCATCACTTCATGGAAAATAGACAGGGAAACAATGGAAACAGTGACAGACTTTATTTTCTTGGGCTCCAAAATCACTGCAGATGGTGGCTGAAGCCATGAAGTTAAAAGACACTTGCTCCTTGGAAGAAAAGCTATGACTCCTAGCAACCCCATGGACTGCAGCCTACCAGGCTCCTCCATCCATGGGATTTGCCAGGCAAGAGTACGGAGTGGGGTGCCATTGCCTTCTCCATGACAAACCTAGACAACATATTAAAAAGCAGACACATTACTTTGCCAACAAAGGTCCATATAATCAAAGCTATAGTTTTCCCAGTAGTCATGTATGGATGTGAGAGTCGGACCACAAAGAAGGCTGAACACCGAAGAATTGATGCTTTTATTTTTTTATTTTTATTTTTAAAAATTTTTATTTTTTAGTTTGTTTTGCTTTACAATACTGTATTCGTTTTGCTACACATTGACATGAATCAGCCACGAGTGTACATGAACTCCCAATCCTGACCCCCACCTCCCCCCTCCTGCCCCACACCCTCTCTCTGTATTATCCCCGTACATCAGTCCCAAGTGTGGTGTTGGAGAAAACTCTTGAGAGTACCTTGGACTCTTAGGAGATCAGTCCACCCTAAAGGAAATCAACCTGAATATTCATTGGAACAACTGATGCTGAGGCTGAAGCTCCAATACTTTGACCATCTGTTGCAGAGAGATAACTCATTAGAAAAGACCCTGATGCTGGGAAAGACAGAAGGCAGAAGGAGAAGGGGATGACAGAGGATGAGATGGTTGGATGGCATCACTGACTCAATGGACATGACTTTGAGCAAGCTCCAGGAGATGGTGAAGGACAACGAAGCCTGGCATGCTGCAGTCCTTGGGATCGCAAAGAGTCAGACAGAACTGAGTAAAATGAACAAGATTTCAGTTGATTCAAGTTCCACTGTCTTAACGACAGGACTTTATCTCCAGTATCATTTATATAGTCTAATTAATAATTTCCCCAAAGTATGAGTGAGTGAGTTAAGTCACTCAGTCGTGTCTGACTTTTTGCGACCCCGTGGACTGTAACCTACCAGGGTCCTCCGTCCATGGGATTTTCCAGGCAAGAATACTGGAGTGGGTTGCCATTTCCTTCTCCAGGGGATCTTCCCGACCCAGGGATTGAACCCGGGTCTCCCGCCTTGCAGGCAAATGCTTTAACCTCTGAGCCACCAGGGAAGCCAGGGTCAAGACGTGGGTGAAAATATTTGGAAGGAAATTATGGGAGAACCTATCATCCTGTTTTGCCCAGGGTGTTCCTGAGAAACTGAAGGAGTTCCTGAGATGCAGGACTTTCGGTTTTAAAGGTGGGACTGCTATGTAGGGGAGGGAGACAGGCATTGGAGCAAAGCTGATGTGAAGGTCCATCATGAAGCAGTAAGACTCCATTTTATCAGGGCCTCTGAGACACATGCAGAATTCCTTTCCAAATGTTCACCTGAAAGACAGGTACCTTTGTTTATCCATTCCTCTGTCAATGAACATTTAGATTGTTTCCATGTGTTGGCTACTGTAAATAGAGCCGCTATTAACATAGGGGTGCATGTATCTTTTTGAATTATAGTTTTATCTGAACATATATGCCCAGGAGTGGGATTGAAGGATCATATATGGCAACCCACTCCAGTACTCTTGCCTGGAAAATCCCATGGTTGGAGGAGCGTGGTAGGCTATAGTTCATGGGGTCGCAAAGAGTCAGACACGACTGAGCAACTTCACTTTACTTTTTACTTTACTTTATAGAAACTCTATTTTTTAAAATTGAAAAAGTGATCTCAGTTCATCGCTGAGATGGGGGACCAGAGTCATTGCCATCTCCCACTGCATGTAGTCTTGTTGACTTCTTGTATTCTTTCTGTAGATGTTACCTTTTCACTAGTTTGTTCATGAGATTATTAAAGGGGAAGCTACAAGAGAGGTCTGGTTATCTGTTAATTAATTATTATTCATTTCTTCTTTTTTATCTTTGCAAAGAACCAACAAGTTAGGCAAGGTTTTGTGTGATCAAAGATTGGAAAACTGTACTTGGGCCAGACATGAGCAGAGCATGGCATGTGCTTGATTTAAGGGTAAACTACCCTTCGCTCCAGACATTCCATCAGAGAAGGCAGTGGCACCCCACTCCAGTACTCTTTTGCCTGGAAAATCCCATGGACGGAGGAGCCTGGTAGGCTGCAGCCCATGGGGTCACTAAGAGTCGGACACGACTGACGACTTCACTTTCACTTTTCACTTTCGTGCATCGGAGAAGGAAATGGCAACCCACTCCAGAGTTCTTGCCTGGAGAATCCCAGGGACAGGGGAGCCTAGTGGGCTGCCATCTATGGGGTCACACAGAGTCAGACACAACTGAAGCGCCTTAGCAGTAGCAGCACCCTTTGCTAAATTGACAAGACATAAGGGGTTTCCTGCTGAGGGTGGTTTCTTGCTAAGAGCTAATTGCAAACAAATTCAGATAATTTTTTGAGTTTCCTATAGTCTCTTTGACTTGGTAACTTTATTTCAACTCTTCCACAATCCTTAGCAGGTTGCATATCTACTGATGAGAACAGAGTCACTTATGGAGAAAATATACACAGTGAAAGGAGCTAAATTTATAGGATAATGATTCATCCATTTATTGAGAAAATGGTCAGCCTCAAAGGCCCTTTGTTCTATGATGTGGGAGAGTCTGTGTTTGGGATGGGCTATGCCAATTCAGAGAAGACCTCAGGCCCCTGCCTCCTTTTGGGCCCCCACATAGGGCAAATCATCCAGGCAGAGTATCCTTTGTCCCCAGGGCCCTTGGAGAAAGGAATTCAATTCTTCCTTCTCCAAATACACTAATCAAAGGGTGTTTTGATTAGCTTTGATTAGTGTTTTGATTATTTCTCCATCCCTTGAAGAAGCACTGAGCCCTGAATTCACTAAGGATGCTCAGGGGACAATGTCACATGGAGTGAAATTAATTTTCACTAATTCACTCACATGTGGGACACCAATGGAAAAGCTTTGTTGACAAAACTACTTAAAAAAGAGTAATAAGTTGGAAATGACATGACTCTTTGGGAGGCTTCCTAGTTGTCCGGCTTTTTGCTCATGTAATACATACTGATAAAATGAATAAAAATTAAAGGAGCAAACACACACAAAAATCACCATGCAATACAAATAGAATAAAGTCAATAATCTTTAAACCCTACTCAGAAACTATTAGCTATAAAAGGAAGAAAGAATGGCTTAAACTCTGGATCCAGTCACATGTGTATGGTGGTCATTTTGATGTTTTAAGATCTAATATGAGACAGCAAAGAAATTTTGAGATGATTACTTTAGGGTTATGCTTACATCCCTTTAAGGCCATTCCTGCCTCAGGATTCATCCTTATCCTCCTTTTACAACAATGGGTGTTTTGGAGGGAAATTTCAAGTACAAAATTATCTGAAAGTACTTTTAAATTATCTGTGCTTAAAAGAATAAGAGAATAAAAATATTTAGAATTATAATGATGATTCACTCTGACTCATATCAACTGGATACATCAGCAAAGTCTGACAACCAAGCATCTCTGGAGTCCAAACTGTCTTTCCCTTGGTTAGACATTAGCCTCCAGTAACTTAGTTGCAGGGCTGCTGTTCATGACAAGAGTGCTGAAATTCTCACACTATTTTGTGACCAGTTGAGGGGGTGGAAACTGCCATACTCGAGTTATCCTATACTCTTTCTTAATTGAGAAGACTCAGTCATGAGCACCAAAAGGAACAGAGCCAACCTTGTATAAATCACGTGAAAGCCAACATTTTATTAGGCGTGACCCTTCTCCATCACTCTGGGATGCTCATGCTGTCCCAATCACGCCAAGAGCCCAAGAACTCCTAGCCCTGAAGCATCCTCTTTCCAGGCCAAGTGATTTAATGCTGGCAGTGACAGAATCCTTTATTTAAATGAGATTTTTTTAATGAAAATTCTACATGTGAAATGAATAAGAGCAACTCTGCTGAAATATGACAACTCTGCAGCCCATTTCTCAGAGAGGATTTCTCACCACATTTGCAGTGTCTAGGGTTCTGCAGAACCACGTTTGCAAATTTCTGATGTAGACAATTCCCATTGTAAGTGCCCATGGAAACTTACCTGAATCAGACTTTGTATGTTTGATTCCCAGCTCTTCCAAGCTAAAATTTTCACTAGCTCTCTGATTTTGGAAGACATTGCTTAACTTCTCTCTTCTTCAATTTGTTTACCTCCTAAGTGAATAACATTTTGTTTGCTATCAACAGGGTTGATGTGGGGATAACACAGTGCAAGACACGTGAAAGAACCTAGAAGAATGCCCATCACATAGTGTGTCTGTGCTCAGTCAACTTCAGTCGCATCTGACTCTTTGTGACCCTATGGATTGCATCCTGCCAGGCTCCTCGGTCCATGGGATTTTCTATGACCAACAACACTGGAGTGGGTTCCCAATTCCTCCTCCAGAGGATCTTCCTACCCTAGAGATCAAGCCTGTGCTTTCTGCATCTCCTGCATTGCAGGAAGATTCTTTACTACTGAGACATCAGGGAAGCCCCTGTCCCATAGTACTCACCCAGTAGATATTATGTGTCATTGTTTCGATTACTGTTACAGCTCAAAGTTAAGTCATTGGTTATAACTTAATATGATAAATCAATGCATGTTTATGAGCTCATCTTCCCTGGGATAAAAATAGCCAAAATAACAACAGTAATGAGAAAAATATCAACAACCATGAAACACACCAGTAATCACAATGATCGGTTTGGAATGATCACTCTGTTAGCCACTCTTTAAATATGTAGCCTTGTAAGGTAAATACTTCTTAGACCCATTTTACAGACGAAGAAGTCAAGATTCTAAAGTGTTAAGCCACTTGCCCACAGCCAGAGGGCTAATATTTGCCATAGTCAGGGTGTACAGCTTAGAATTGTCTAATTCAAAAGCCCAAGCTCTTCACTGTTCCATGAATGGCCCCATGCCCTCCCAATTTCTTTTTTTTTAAGGAACTTTTCAAGAGATGGTTCTAAGGATGAAGATCTAGATGCATGGATGATACTGAGGAATAAGTGTTATCTTCCTTGTTGGTGTTCTGTAAACTCTAATGGCCATAGTTATATAACCAAGGGCTCTAAGTTCTTCATTTTTACCAAAGGAAGTGGCCTCATGATCATCACATATGAAATCCTAACTCGTGAAAAATGCTTCTGCACTTTCTACACCCTTTATATAACTTGTTTTAACTAGCCTTGCAGATCTTAGTTCAGTTCAGTCACTCAGTCAGTCCAACTCTTTGCCACCCCATGAACTGCAGCACTTCAGGCTTCCCTGTCCATCACCAACTCCTGAACAACTTGCTCAAACTCATGTCCATTGAGTCGGTGTTCTCTTTACTCAGATACTGATAAATAAGAGAGTATAGTGTGGATTTTGTTGTCAGACTGGGGTTCAAGTAATGCCTTGGCCATGTGCTACCTGGGTGATATTTGCTAGTCTTTTCCATTCTATGACTCAACTTTTTCCTTTATAGAGGTGATTAATTCCATCCACAAAGTCCTGTGAGGCTAAATACAATAGAAAGCTCTCAGCTCCACCCCTGGAGTCCTCAGTATGTAGGAGCTATTGCTGTAATCATTAAGTGCAACATCCTCATCAGTTTCAGGAATCTGTTTCCAGCCACATTTCACCCAAATGTGAGTTTCTTTCCCAGGAGTCTGTGTGCTCTGCATGGTTGAGAAGGCGCCGGCTATTCTCTCTGCTCCCTTGATAAAGGCACTTTCACCATCAAATCGCTCCACTGAATCAGCCCAGCATTTCCCCTCCCTGCTCCCTCCCCACTAACTACATTTTGGCACTTCTTCAAGGAGCTTTCTGTAATGAGCAGGTTCCCAGAGAAAGCCGTTTCCTGAAAGGCTTATAGCACTTAAAAGAAAACAAGTTTAGAGTCTCAACATTCTTGCTTTTGAAGAAAGAAAGAAAGAAGCTTAATCTGCAAGCCTGGCAGCTCTAGCCAGAGCCTCAGGCTTTCCTGATCACTACCCTAAAGAACCATCATCTCATCTTGCCTGCTGTTTCCCAGCTCCCTTTGCAACTTCATTCTGGCTTGCCTGGGGAGGGTTTGGTGGGAAACCCAGCCTCTCTTCTAATCCTTTGTTCCTCAAATTAGGGCTGAGGACTGTTGCCATTCTGATCAGCTGAGCATAAACAAGCCCCTTCCTTACAGTAGTATGGAATATAGTGACGCTGTTTCGTGGCAGAAAGAAAGTGCTTACGTGCCTAGGAGCCAGACCAACGAGAGTGTCGATTTTTGGCCACCTGCTGTGGCACCTTGAACAAATCGCTGATTCTCTCTGTGCCTCCATTGTCCTTCTTCGTTAAACTGGAATCACTGCGTCTTCTTTGCTTGTGTTGTGAAGACTGTCTTGACAGTGCACATTTAGCTCTGAAATATTCTATGTGCTTCACAAATGTCAGTTCGTTTACAAAGCTTGCATTCACTCACTTGATGCAATAGCTCCTGAGCTCTTGCTGTGTGTCACACAGGATTAGGCACTGGAAATAAAGAAGTGCTACACAGTATGACTACTTTCATGATAGTTACAGACTGGCAACCCATGCATTGCGCCATGGATAAGGAGAGGTGGGGATAAATGAAAAGTATGATATGGTTCATCATAAAACTATTGAATATTAAAGTTATTTGAGGATGTAGAGGCCAAATCACCTTTTTATAAATAAGAACAAGTGACATAGCCAAGAAGAGAAGTGATCTATTTAGAATCACATGGAAAGTCAGAGAGAAACCTGGAACTTGGTGCATAGTTTGATGCTTTTCCTTTTCTTTGCCCTTAAGAAGCTTATAACTTCACTGACATGTGAAATAATTTGCAAAGAGAACATATGAATATGTATTAATTATTTTATTTAAAAAATACTTGGGGACTTCCCTGTTGGTCCACTGGTTAAGAAAATACCTGCAAATTCAAGGGACATGGGTTCTATTCTTGGTCTGGGAAGAGTCTGCATGCTGCGCAGCAACTAAGCCCGTGCTCCGCAGATATGGAGCCCCCGTGCCACAACTACTGAGGCCCAGTCGGCTAGAGCTCATGCTCTGCAAAAGAGAAGCCAACGCACTGAGAACTCCAGGCACTGCAACAAAGAGCAGCAGCCACTCACTGCAACCGGAGAAAGGCTGGTACGAAGCAAAGAAGACACAGCTCAGTTCAGTTCAGTTCAGGCGTTCAGTCGTGTCCGACTTTCTGCGACCCCATGAATTGCAGCATGCCAGGCCTCCCTGTCCATCACCAACTCCCGGAGTTCACTCAGACTCACGTCTATTGAGTCTGTGATGCCATCCAGTCATCTCATCCTCTGTCGTCCCCTTCTCCTCCTGCCCCCAATCCCTCCCAGCATCACAGTCTTTTCCAATGAGTCAACTCTTCACATGAGGTGGCCAAAGTACTGGAGTTTCAGCTTTAGCATCATTCCTTCCAAAGAAATCCCAGGGCTGATCTCCTTCAGAATGGACTGGTTGGATCTCCTTGTAGTCCAAGGGACTCTCAAGAGTCTTCTCCAACACCACAGTTCAAAAGCATCAATTCTTCGGTGCTCAGCCTTCTTCACAGTCCAACTCTCACATCCATACATGACCACAGGAAAAACCATAGCCTTGCCTAGACGGACCTTAGTCGGCAAAGTAATATCTCTGCTTTTGAATATGCTATCTAGGTTGGTCATAACTTTTCTTCCAAGGAGTAAGCGTCTTTGAATTTCATGGCTGCAGTCACCATCTGCAGTGATTTTGGAGCTGAAAAAAAATAAAATCTGACACTGTTTCTACTGTTTCCCCATCTATTTCCCATGAAGTGATGGAACCGGATGCCATGATCTTTGTTTTCTGAATGTTGAGCTTTAAGCCAACTTTCTCACTCTCCTCTTTCACTTTCAAAGGTGGCCAAAGTACTGGAGCTTCAGTTTTAGCATCATTCCTTCCAAAGAAATCCCAGGGCTGATCTCCTTCAGAATGGACTGGTTGGATCTCCTTGCAGTCCAAGGGACTCTCAAGAGTCTT
This sequence comes from Aepyceros melampus, assembly GCA_006408695.1. Lineage (NCBI taxonomy): Eukaryota > Metazoa > Chordata > Mammalia > Artiodactyla > Bovidae > Aepyceros > Aepyceros melampus. The sequence continues at coordinate 30,955 of SJXQ01007501.1, forward strand.
CTCCAACACCACAGTTCAAAGGCATCCATTCTTCGGCGCTCAGCCTTCTTCACAGTCCAACTCTCACATCCATACATGACCACTGGAAAAACCATAGCCTTGACCAAACGGACCTTAGTCGGCAAAGTAATATCTCTGCTTTTGAATATGCTATCTAGGTTGGTCATAACTTTTCTTCCAAGGAGTAAGCGTCTTTGAATTTCATGGCTGCAGTCACCATCTGCAGTGATTTTGGAGCTGAAAAAAAATAAAATCTGACACTGTTTCTACTGTTTCCCCATCTATTTCCCATGAAGTGATGGAACCGGATGCCATGATCTTTGTTTTCTGAATGTTGAGCTTTAAGCCAACTTTCTCACTCTCCTCTTTCACTTTCATCAAGAGGCTTTTTAGTTCCTCTTCACTTTCTGCCATAAAGGTGGTGTCATCTGCATATCTGAGGTTATTGATATTTCTCCCAGCAGTCTTGATTCCAGCTTGTGTTCTTCCAGTCCAGTGTTTCTCATGATGTACTCTGCATATAAGTTAAATAAGCAGGGTGATAATATACAGCCTTGACGTACTTCTTTTCCTATTTGGAACCAGGCTATTGTTCCATGTCCAGTTCTAACTGTTGCTTCCTGTCCTGCATACAGGTTTCTCAAGAGGCAGGTCAGGTGGTCTGGTATTTCCATCTCTTTCAGAATTTTCCACAGTTTCTTGTGATCCACACAGTCAGAGGCTTTGGCATAGTCAAAAAGCAGAAGGAGACATTTTTCTGGAACTCACTTGCTTTTCTGATGATCCAGCGGATGTTGGCAATTTGATCTCTGGTTCCTCTGCCTTTTCTAAAACCAGCTTGAACATCTGGAAGTTCACAGTTCACATATTGCTGAAGCCTGGCTTGGAGAATGTTGAGCATTACTTTACTAAATATGTGAGATGAGTGCAATTGTGCAGTAGTTTGAGCATTCTTTGGCATTGCCTTTCTTTGGGATTGGAATGAAATCTGACCATTTCCAGTCCTGTGGCCACTGCTGAGTTTTCCAAATTTGCTGGCATACTGAGTGCAGCACTTTCACTACATCATCTTTCAGGATTTGAAATAGCTCAACTGGAATTCCATCACCTCCACTAGCTTTGTTCATAGTGATGCTCTCTAAGGCCCACTTGAGTTCACAATCCAGGATGTCTGGCTCTAGGTGAGTGATCACACCATCGTGATTATCTGGGTCATGAAGATCTTTTTTGTACAGTTCTTCTGTGTGTTCTTGCCACCTCTTCTTAATATCTTCTACTTCTGTTAGTTCCACACCATTTCTCTCCTTTATTGAGCCTATCTTTGCATGAAATATTCCCTTGGTATTTTTACTGTTCTTGAAGAGATCTCTAGTTTTTCCCATTCTATTATTTTACTCTATTTATTTGCATTGATCACTGAGGAAGGCTATCTTATCTCTTCTTGCTATTTTTTGAATTCTGCATTCAGATGTGTATGTCTTTCCTTTTCTCCTTTGCTTTTCACTTCTCTTCTTTTCATAGTTATTTGTAAGGCCTCCTCAGACAGCCATTTTGCTTTTTGCATTTCTTTTACTTGGAGATGGGCTTGATCCTTGTCTACTGTACAATGTCATGAATCTCTGTCCGTAGTTCATCAGGCACTCTATCAGATCGTCCCTTAAATCTATTTGTCATTTCCACTGTATAATCATAAAGTATTCAATTTATGTCATACCTGAATGGTCTAGTGGTTTTCCCCACTTTCTTCAATATAAGTCTGAATTTGGCAATAAGGAGTTCATGATCTGAGCCACAGTCAGCTTCAGTTCAGTTCAGTTCAGTCGCTCAGTCGTGTCTGACTCTCTGTGACCCCATGAATAGTAAGTAGCATGCCAGTCCTCCCTGTCCATCACCAACTCCCAAAGTTCACTCAGACTCACGTCCATTGAGTCTGTGATGCCATCCAGCCATCTCATCTTCTGTCGTCCCCTTCTCCTCCTGCCCCCAATCCCTCCCAGCATCACAGTCTTTTCCAATGAGTCAACTCTTCACATGAGGTGGCCAAAGTACTGGAGCTTCAGTTTTAGCATCATTCCTTCCAAAGAAATCCCAGGGCTGATCTCCTTCAGAATGGACTGGTTGGATCTCCTTTTAGTCCAAGGGGATTCTCAAGAGTCTTCTCCAACACCACAGTTCAAAAGCATCCATTCTTTGGTGCTCAGCCTTCTTCACAGTCCAATCTCACATCCATACATGACCACAGGAAAAACCATAGCCTTGACTAGACGGACCTTAGTCGGCAAAGTAATGTCTCTGCTTTTGAATATGCTATCTAGGTTGGTCATAACTTTTCTTCCAAGGAGTAAACGTCTTTTAGTTTCATGGCTGCAGTCACCATCTGCAGTGATTTTGGAGCCCCCCAAAATAAAGTCTGACACTGTTTCCACTGTTTCCCCATCTATTTCCCATGAAGTGATGGGACCAGATGCCATAATCTTTGTTTTTTGAATGTTGAGCTTTAAGCCAACTTTTTGACTCTCCTCTTTTACTTTCATCAAGAGGCTTTTAAGTTCTTCACTTTCTGCCATAAGGGTGGTGTCATCTGCATATCTGAGGTTATTGATATTTCTCCTGGCAATCTTCATTTCAGCTTGTGTTTCTTCCAGTCCAACGTTTCTCATGATGTACTCTGCATATAAGTTAAATAAGCAGGGTGACAATATACAGCCTTGACGTACTTCTATTCCTATTTGGAACCAGTCTGTTGTCCCATGTCCAGTTCTAACTGTTGCTTCCTGACCTGCATACAGGTTTCTCAAGAGGCAGGTCAGGTGCTCTGGTATTCCCACCTCTTTCAGAATTTTCCACAGTTTATTGTGATCCACACAGTCAAAGGCTTTGGCAATAAAGCAGAAATAGATGTTTTTCTGAAACTCTCTTGCTTTTTCCATGATCCAGCGGATGATAAGTTACAAATAAATGGGCATTAGATACATAGATTTATGTTTCCATGACTCTGAATTATAAAAACATTGCCCCACGGGAATATTATACTCCATCTCTGATCTTTTTCTGAAGGGCACTGGAGATTAAGTTTATTCCAGCCCCAACATGAATATCTTATTAAGGAGTCACTAACAAAACAGCTTTCCTATCTCTAAAATCTGTGAATTGGAAAGTAGTCCTACCTTTTTCTTTTTCTTGTGGGATCTCACACACACACATTTCTGTAGAAGCCTTTTTGTGCTTCTAGAAAACATTTTTGCCAAAAACTGTTAGTTACTCAGCTTAAATCAATTGGAAGAAAGTTGAAGTCAACAATCAATATGACTCATAGGTACTTGGGCTTTAAGGAGAAACCATAAATGTTAGGACTACTAACTCAGGTTTGGGAATATGTAGGTGGCTCCATGCTAACCTCAGGAATCTCTTAGGACAAGGGATTCCATCACACGTAATTATATCCTATGAAATTTGTGTGATGTTAGTTTTCTTGGAAATTTGAGTCCAAATTATTTTTGATATGGTAAGAACTCTTGGAATATTATCCCTGCTTGTAAAAAGGGCAAATTGGCTCTCTTTTAGAAAGCTCCATGTCCAGGTAGACTGGGACAAGGTGTCTTGGGCATCTGTAATGCCTGATGGGATTGGTTTGTAAGGGCAGCTCGCCAGCCTCAGCTGAGTCTAGGAACTGCTCTCCACTGAATGGTAAAAATGGTGTGTTGGAACTGACCTAGATTTGGGCTCTCACAGCTTTCCACTCAAATGTTCCAACAGCTCTTGACAGGTTGCTGAGCTGGTTCAGGCAGGGTGGGCAACCACTCCTTAGGACTAAATGGATATAGGTTTCTTACAGCCTAGAGTTAAAGCAGGAGGATGTTCATAGTTCATAATATTTTCTTACCCGTCTTGCCAAAGAGACAATCCAGGGGGGAGGAAGACAACAAGGCAAAGTGGACTTGGGGTTGCCTGTGGGCTCCATCCTTTACTCAATGAGATCTTGAAGAAGTTACATGACCCTTTGCAGTGTTGGCCTCATCTACAAAATAGAGACACCAACATCTAATTTATAGGATTTAAAAAATGCTCAAATGGAGGGTAACAAGCAAAGCACATAGCAAATAACTAACACAACATTTTAAATAAACTCTACTCCAGTAAAAGTTTAACAAATAAATAAATATTAGATAAAAATGGCTATGATTTAGGGGAAAAAAAGCATCAGATTGTGAAAGAATTTTAGATGATTTTTAAAGGATGAGCAATCTAAGAAGTGGACACATGCCACTCAGAAAGATCCCTATTGGAATGAAACAATAGAGTTCTGAATTTTAGCCCAAGTTGTCCATGCTTGTTCTCTTTCATAAGGGCACACTCATTTCATCAGGATACCCAGAAGTGACTGGGTGTACTCACACCAAACACCACTGCAAATGACCAAAGTCTAAAGCTGAACAGCACTTTATTCATTTACACACAGATGGAACTATTAACTACGCATAGGCTTGAATACTCCTTTTCCCTGGGCAACTGATTCCCCTGTGCGCACACACATTTACAAGGGGAGCCAACTTCTACTACTTGGAGAAGGAAATGGCAACCCATTCCTGTGTTCTTGCCTGGAAAATTCCATGCACAGTCATGGGATCGCAAAGAATCAGACATGACTGAACACGCATATACAGACAACCTCTATGAGATGGTGATTATCAGATACAAAGTGAAAAATGGATCAGCTCAAGGCTCTTAGCAGCTAATGTGAGAGAGACATGACTTTTGGTTGGCCTTCTCCAAGGTAGGGACAAAACTGCCAAGGATTTTGCGTGTTTATATTGGTGTGTTTGTTTTGATATCTCTCCTGAAACACTTTTTCTCCTTTCCTCTTTCCTTCTGTTCCTAGCAAGTTTCATGAGCAGAATAGGGGGGATACAATCAGAAAATGACTGTTTTTTTTTTTTTTTCTTTCTCATAGCTACCCCTTTGCACCTTACCTAGCCTTGTCACTACCTGAACTTTTGGATGAAAATCTCTGGCAACACAATAGCTGATCTGCTCCCTCTTAAAGCAAATGTGCCTTCCATCCATTCCTAATCACAGGACTGTCTTGTTTCAGTAAATTAAAGTGTCCGGTTTCCTTCAGTAGTCAAAATGTTGAACTTCATGAAAATTTAAGTTTCCTCCCTTTCTTTGCTTAAGAAACCTGTATCAGTGTGGCTAATCTTTGTTCAGTTGTTTTGAATCTTTTTCTCTGCCTTATATTCTTCCTTCTTATTCATAGAACATTCTGTTTCCAATTCCTTCAGGACAAAACTGAGTTAAGGATGGAGAGGTGAGCTGGGCAAGAAAAGGTTTTGAGACCAGCATTGCTTTGAGCTGGCATCAGTGTTTTCAGGCTTTGAAAGTTGTTTAAAGGTGACACTCAAATGTATGGACACCAAAGGGAGAAATGGGAATAAACGGGGAGACTGGGATTGACATGTATAACACTCTGTGTGTGTACGTCTGCTTAGTCACTCAGTTGTGTCTGACTCTTTGTGACCCATGGACTGTAGCCTGCCAGGCTTCTCTATCCATGCAGTTCTCCAGGCAAGAATACTGGAATGGGTTGTTGCTTTCTTCAGAGGCACATGAAGGTGTGATGGATTCAGTTCAGTTCAGTTCAGTCACTCAGTCGTATCCGACTCTTTGTGACCCCAGGAATCACAGCATGCCAGGCCTCTCTGCACATCACCAACTCCCAGAATTCACCCAAACTCTTCTTCATCGAGTTGGTGATGCCATCCAGCCATCTCAATCTCTGTTGTCCCCTTCTCCTCCTGTCCCCAATCCCTCCCAGCATCAGAGTCTTTTCCAATGAGTCAACTCTTCACATGAGGTGGCCAAAGTATTGGAGTTTCAGCTTCAACATCAGTCCTTCCAAAGAACACACAGGACTGATCTCCTTTAGAATGGACTGATTGGATCTCCTTGCAGTCCAAGGAACTCTAAAGAGTCTTCTCCAACACCACAGTTAAAAATCATCAATTCTTCAGCACTCAGCTTTCTTCCCAGTCCAACTCTTACATCCATACATGACCACTGGAAAAACCATAGCCTTGACTAGATGGACCTTTGTTGGCAAAGTAATGTCTTTGCTTTTGAATATGCTCTCTAGGTGGGTCACAACTTTCCTTCTAAGGAGTAAGAATCTCCTAATTTCATGGCCGCAATCACCATCACAATATGTGAACCATGAACTTCCATAAGTTCAAGCTGGTTTTAGAAAAGGCAGAGGAACCAGAGATCAAATTGCCAACGTCCTCTGGATCATCAAAAAAGCAAGAGAGATTCCAGAAAAATATCTATTTCTGCTTTATTGACTTTGACTGTGAAGATCACAATAAACTGTGGAAGATTCTGAAAGATATGGGAATACCAGACCACCTGACCTGCCTCTTGAGAAACCTGTATGCAGGTCAGGAAGCAACAGTTAGAACTGGACATGGAACAACAGACTGGTTCCAAATAGGAAAAGGAGCACGTCAAGGCTGTATATTGTCACCCTGCTTATTTAACTTATATGCAGAGTACATCATGAGAAACGCTGGACTGGAAGAAACACAAGCTGGAATCAAGATTGCTGGGAGAAATATCAATAACCTCAGATATGCAGATGACACCACCCTTATGGCAGAAAGTGAAGAGGAACTAAAAAGCCTCTTGATGAAAATGAAAGAAGAGAGTGAAAAATTTGGCTTAAAGCTCAACATTCAGAAAACAAATATCATGGCATCTGGTCCCATCACTTCATGGGAACTAGATGGGGAAACAGTGGAAACAGTGTCAGACTTTATTTTTTGGCCTCCAAAATCACTGCAGATGATGATGGATTCAGGAGAGTGTAAATTGCTTGGATTGGCTGTAAGATGGCAATTTTGAGAGTTTCAAGAAATGTGATTGGGAAGATAAATAGAGGCTGGATCCAGAAATCCTTGTATGACTTATTAAAGAAGTGTTGGTTAACAATTCCCTTTACAAATAGAAACAGTGAAAGACCTAGTCAAAAATGAGGTGGCATCCCTTTAAAACATCCTGCTACTTTTCCTTCATTTCCCCCTTCCTATTTCTACCATTCAATCTTCTGGAAATATTACATACCCTTTGGTTATATGATATAAAATGTTAGATGTGGGGGATATAGAAAGTAAACACAATAGATAAATAATCATACAATTATAATCAGTGTGATGAATATCATTATGAGAGAAAATGTGGAGTTCTACGGGAAGACAGAGAAGGTATAGTAAGGTGCTCTGGTCTGTAGAGTTGGATAAGGCTTCTTTTATTCCAGTAAGAGGCCATGTCTGAGCGAGACCTGAAAAATTGTAGAAGTTGCTCTGGCCAGAGACTTGTGATGGAGGAAGCATTTTAAGACATGGAAAAACAGGGAACAGGGGCACAGGCTGGAAAGAAGGAAGGAAGGAAGGAAGGAGATGGTACCTTCCAGACACCAAAAGAAATCTAGAGTGGCTGAAGCATTTTCTTAGAGAGAAGAGGTAGAGTTTAAGATGAGATTGGAAGGGAAGTTGCAGCTAGATCATAAAACCTTTAGAGGGATAAAAATGAGAAAATCTCTGCCTCATTTGAGGGAGTAAGTCCATTTACACAGGGTGTATTATGTGAGATGGCTTTGGTTATAACCCATTTCTGAGGATCTATCACATTCATCTTAATTATACTTGAAGCTTCTGGAGACTTTCTCAGTTACATTTCTCACACCTTATCTCATTCTGTCATCATTTTGTCAAGCAACTCTGAGCCAAGTCCTAGATAGGACACTAGGAATTCATATATGAATGAGATGTGTTCTGTTCATCAAGTCTTGTGCAAAAGACAGAGAAAGAAATCAGTGGTGATGACCTTGAATTCCATGATAGGAGATCTACTATTCTAAATTCTATATCATATATATTCTGTAGGGGGTAGAGGAGGTGAGAGGGAGAACACTGAAGAAGAAAAAAAGAAGGTAACTCAAAGTAGATGAGAGTTATAAGCAAATACTTCCAAGAGTAAGTGATCTGCCTGCGCCAAAGACTAAGAGTAGGAGCCGAGTTAACCAGCCGAGTGACGGGCTGAGAAGAGCACTAGAGGCAGGAGGAACAGGTATGAAGAGTCAGGAGGCACATGAAGGCGTGATGGACTCAGGAAAGTGTAAATTAGTCGGCTGGAAGGCGGTGTGTGTTCATGAGAGTTTCAAGAAATGTGGCTGGGAAGATAAATAGGGGCTGGATCCAGAAATCCTTGTATGACTTGTTAAATAAATGTCAATTAGCAATTTCTTTTTTAATGGAAACACTGAAAGACTCTATTTTCTTGGGCTCCAAAATCTCTGAGATGGTAACTGCAGCCATGAAATGAAAAGACGCTTGCTCCTTGGAAGAAAAGCTGTGACAAACCTAGATAGCATATTAAAAAGCAGACACATCACTTTGCTGACCAAGGTCTGTCTAGCCAAAGCTATGGTTTTTCCAGTAGTCATGTATGGATGTGAGAGTTGGACCATAAAGAAGGCTGAGTGCCGAAGAATTGATGCTTTTGAACTGTGGGGTTGGAGAAGACTCTTGAGAGTCCCTTGGACTGTAAGGAGATCAAACCAATCAATCTTAAAGGAAATCAACCCTGAATATTCATTAGAAGGACTGATGCTGAAGCTGAAGCTCCAATACTTTGGACACCTGGTGGGAATAGCCTACTCATTGGAAAAGATCCTGCTGCTGGGAAAGATAGAAGGCAGGAGGAGAAGGGGATGACAGAGGATGAGATGGTTGGATGGCATCCCCAACTCAGTGAACATGAGTTTGAGCAAACTCTGGGAGATGGTGAAGAACAGGGAAGCCTGGCATGCTGCAGTCCATAGGGTCCCAAAGAATCAGACATGACTTAGTGACTGAACAACAACAAAGCCATTTCTTTAGTTTAATTCTGAAAAGGTAATGTTCTCTCTGAGTTTGGGGATCATCTTTCTATGTCTGTTCTGGATAGAAACCTTTAGCTGCTGCTACATGAATGAGGAGTCTAGCTCTAAGACTCACAGGAGAACAGCAAACTTAAAACTGCTTGGCAATCATTAGGGAACACAGCTCATTTACCAAACACAAGGGGTATTTCATAGAACCTGGAGTTCCGTGTCCTCGCCAAGTGTGGGGCTCATGAAGACAGGCTGAAAATGACGCTAATCTGCTCATGCTGTACACGGGGGGAATCTGGGAGCTCAAGCTGTCCTGCGAGAGGCTGGAGTTCCGAGGTGCAAACACAATGAGCTTATTGTCTGAAGCTCTGTGTTCTCCAAACATTCTGACTTGGCTTCTTGTTGCTGCAGTGGAAGCTTTGCTGTTGGGAGATTTTTGTTTTTTTTTGTTGGTTCCCACTCCCTCTTCTCTCCTTGCCTAGAGACTCCTTGGATACCAGAGTATTACCTGGTGCCCTGAAGGGCAGGGGCTGTTGATTTGATCCTGATTTTTTTTTTTTTTAGCAATTAAAAGTTGTTTTATTTTGCCAGCCAGCACAGAGTTAGGTCTCTTGTGTGTCTCTGTGTTTGAAAAATGTGGTCTATGAGTCCAGAGCACACCAGGATGTGGGGGACTCAAAGATTACTATTTAATTTTATTTATTTATTTTTAAATTTTTATTGAAGTAGAGTTGGTTTACAATGTGTGTTAATTTGAGGTGTATAGCAAAGTGAATCAGTTATACAAACACATATATCCACTCTTTTTTAGATTCTTTTCCCATAAAGGCCATCGAGTAGAGTCCCCTGTGTTATACAGTAGGTCCTTAGTTATCTATATAGCAGTGTGTACATGTCAATCTCAATCTCCCAGTTTATACCTTCCCCCATCTGCTTTTCCCCCAATGGCCATAAGTTTGTTTTCTTTATCTGTAGCTCTCTTCCTGTTTTGCAAATTTGTACCATTTTAAAAGAGGTTACTGTTCAATATTATGCAGAAAACACATGTGCAGAGCCAAGGAGGTGAAAGAGTTCTCAAAAGACCACGGGACTGGGAACTCCTGAGAAGTAAAAGTCGATGAAAAAGATGAGTCTTTTGTTCTGGATGTATCATGATGTCTTCCCACTAGAGGAAAACCTCAGCACACGAGGCTCGCCTCCCACTTGCTGCCTTCCTGTTGACTTTGTTTTCTTGTAGTAACAGCTTTGTTCCATCTGTGGAAGGGGTAAAACTCTACAGTTAAGCCTCATGTTGTGGTTTGATGCCCCTCTGATTCCCAGAGGTAAGAAAAAGGCAACCTGCCAGGCTGGGTCTGGAGAACACTCCCTCACACCCCACATTAGTGCCTCGGGTCTGGAGATCAGACATCCAAGGTAGGCCTCCTTGGGCTAAAATCAAGGTGTTGGCAGGGCTGCATGCCTTCTGGAGTTCTAGGGAAGAATCTGATTCCTTGCCTTTTCTAGTTCAGAGGTGTCCTGTATTCCTTAGTTCATGGATCCTTCCTCAAAACCAGCAACTGCCAATCTCTCCACGACTTGTTTTTCTAGTCACAGTTTCTGATTTTTAATAGTATATAATTTAGAGTGCATATGTGTGTGGATAGATAGAAAGATAATAGAGATATTCACATGGTACCCATGAAAAAGGGCAACTGTATTTATCTCTTGTCAGCTATGTATAAGAAATGTAGTCCAGTAATCACCAACTCAATGGACATGAGTTTGAGCAAACTCCAGGAGATTATGGAGGACAAGGAAGCCTGGTGTGATGCAGTCCATGCGGTCACAGAGTCAGACACGACTTAGTGATTGAACAAAGAAACCACTTGAGTGTCATTGATGTTGGTTGATTTTGTTAAATTCCTATTTTATATTTCCTTCATTTTCAAAAACTGCAATTTAAAGTTTACTAAGACTACCTAGGATAGATTATATTCTGGATATCAGGATCTAAACTTTGTGTAAATTTAGCTTTCTCCTGGCATGAAATTGAACTGATCTATTATTATCATGGCTCCACCATGACATAAAGCATTGGTACTATCATCTGATCAGTTTTAGGGGCTCAGTCTTGTCCTTAAAGTGTATCAAGAAAACCATGATCTACATCCCCCAATCTGATGAGAACAAATTCACCTTTCTCCTAATCTGAGTCATGAATATTTCACTTCTGTTCACCTTATAGCTTTCCAACCTGTATCTAAATTAACTGGATTCTTTTCTCTCACACCAACCCTGAAGCCTAAACCCTACAAAACTTACCATGTGTTGGATTCTGGTTTCCTTTTTCAATGATTCTCCACACTATTCTAAAGAATAAACGAGATAATGCATGTAGAGAACTAAGCATATGCTTAGTTTGCAATACACAGAATAAAATTTGCTATTTTATTGTGTCACTACCTTCCAGTGGATTTGAGTAATATATGGATCTCTCTTAACCCCTGGTTAGACTAAGACTAGTTATGAGTCGTATTCCCATCAACTGAGTTCTAAATTAGCTATTTTCTTATCCCCACCCTCTTCCTTACCCCAATTACCTGTTTCATTGTGTCACTAGGATGCCAAGGACAGCTAACCCCTTCCTAGTTAGACTGTCAATCATGGTGACTGAGTGTGAATCCAGTTTCTGCAGCTTATTAGCTGTGTGATCTCTTTGTAGTCTAAGGTACCCTGAAGAATCTTCTTCAGTCAATTCTAAAGGAAATCATCCCTGAATATTCACTGGAAGAACTGTTGCTGAAGCTCAAATACTTAGACTTGGTGAGAAGAGCTGACTCACTGGAAAAGACCCCGATATTGGGAAAGACTGAAGGCAGGAGGAAAAGAGGGTGACAGAGGATAAGATGGTTAGATAGCACTGTACTCGGTCTCTAAGCTATGTCTGACTCTTCAGGACCCCATGGACGGCAGCTGGCCAGGCTCCTCTGTCCATGGAATTCTCCAGGAAAGAATACTGGAGCAGGTTGCCATTTCCTTCCCCAGGGGATCTTCCCAACCCTAGGACTGAACCCACGTCTCTTGCATCTCCTACACTGCAGGCATGTTCTTTACCATTGCACTACCTGGGAAGCTCTAGATAGTATCACCAATTCAGTAGACATGAATTTGGGCAAACTATGGGAGATGGTAGAGGACAGAGGAGCCTAGCGTGCCTCAGTCCATAGGGTCACAGAGTCAGATGCGACTTAGTCACTGAACAGCAACAAAGCTATGTTACCCTGGGCAACTTCTCTGTGTCTTAGCTTACTGCTCTGTAGAGAGGGCATCCTGCAGTGCTTGTCTCTTAAGGTTCCTGCAAAAATTAATCGGGTTAAAATGTGCAAAGCAATTTGCAAACTGTATGATTTAGGAGAGGGGCTCCCCACATAGCTCAGTGGTAAAGAATCTGCCTCTAATGCAGAAGACCCCAGTTCAATTCCAGGGTCAGGAAGATCCCCTGGAGAAGGGACAGGCTACCCACTCTGGTATTCTGGGGTCCCCAGTGGCTCAGCTGGTGAAGAATCTGCCTGCAATGCAAATCACACAGTTCAGTTCAGTCGTGTCCGACTCCTTGCGACCCCATGAATCGCAGCACGCCAGGCCTCCCTGTCCATCACCAACTCCCGGAGTTCACCCAGACCCACGCCCATGGAGTCAGTGATGCCGTCCAGCCATCTCATCCTCTGTCATACCCATCTCCTCCTGCCCCCAATCCCTCCAAGCATCAAGAGTCTTTTCCAATGAGTCAGCTCTTCGCATGAGGTGGCCAAAGTACTGGAGCTTCAGCTTCAGCATCACTCCTTCCAAAGAAATCCCAGGGCCAATCTCCTTCAGAATGGACTGGTTGGATCTCCTTGCAGTCCAAGGGACTCTCAAAAGTCTTCTCCAACACCACAGTTCAAAAGCATCAATTCTTTGGCGCTCAGCCTTCTTCACAGTCCAACTCTCACATCCATACATGACCAAAGGAAAAACCATAGCCTTGACTAGACGGACCTTAGTCGGCAAAGTAATGTCTCTGCTTTTGACTATGCTATCTAGGTTGGTCATAACTTGTCTTCCAAGAAGTAAGTGTCTTTTAATTTCACGGCTGCAGTCACCATCTACAGTGATTTTGGAGCCCAGAAAAATAAAGTCTGACACTGTTTCCACTGTGTCCCCATCTATTTCCCATGAAGTGATGGGACCAGATGCCATGATCTTCATTTTCTGAATGTTGAGCTTTAAGCCAACTTTCTCACTTTCCTCTTTCACTTTCATCAAGAGGCTTTTTAGTTCCTCTTCACTTTCTGCCATAAGAGTAGTGTCATCTGCATGTCTGTGGTTATTGCTATTTCTCCCGGCAATCTTGATTCCAGCTTGTGCTTCTTCCAGCCCAGCATTTCTCATGATGTACTCTGCATAGAAGTTAAATAAGCAGGGTGACAATATACAGCCTTGACATACTCCTTTTCCCATTTGGAGCCAGTCTGTTGTTCCATGTCCAGTTCTAACTGTTGCTTCCTGACCTGCAATAGGTTTCATATGTCATGGCAAATAGATGCGGAAAAAGTAGAAACAGTGAAAGATTTTATTTTCTTGAGCTCCAAACTCACTGCAGATGGTGACTGTAGCCCCAAAATTAAAAGCATTTATGTCTGGAAGAAAAGTTATGACAGAGCTAGACAGCCTATTAAAAAGCAGAGACATGACTTTGCTGACAAAGTTCTGTATGTCAGAGTTAAGATTTTTCCAGTAGTCATGTACAGATGTGAGAGTTGGGCCATAAAGAAGGCTGAGCGTCAAAGGATTGATGCTTTCAAATTATGGTGCTGGAGAAGATTCTTGAGAGTCCCTTGGACTGCAAGATCAAACCAGTCAATCCTAAAGGAAATCAACCCTGAATATTCATTGGAAGGATTGGTGCTGAAGCTGAAGCTCCAATATTTTGGCCACCTGGTGCAAAGTGTTGACTCATTGGAAAAGACCCTGAAGCTGGGAAAGATTGAGAGCAGGAGGAGAAGGGGGTGACAGAGGATGAGATGGTTGGATGGTATCACTGACTCAACTGACATGAATTTGAGCAAACTCCAGGAGATAGTGAAGGACAGGGAAGCCTGGTGTGCTGCACTCCATGGGATATGAATAATTGGACACAACTAGGTGACAGAACAGAGAAGGTGATGGTACCCCACGCCAATACTCTTGCTTGGAAAATCCCATGATGGAGGAACCTGGTGGTCTGTAGTCCATGGGGTCTCTGAGAGTCGGACACGACTGAGCGACTTCACTTTCACTTTTCCCTTTCATGCATTGTAGAAGGAAATGGCAACCCACTCCAGTGTTCTTGCCTGGAGAATCCCAGGGACAGAGGAGCCTGGTGGGCTGCCATCTATGGGGTCGCACAGAGTCGGACACGACTGAAGCGACTTAGCAGCAGCAGGAGCAGGTAACTGAACAACAACAATAAGGTCCTTATAAACTTTTAAAATTAAATCACAAGTATTAAACAAACAATATGTATATATTTTAAGACATTATTTCAAGGATGGAAAGTGGTTTGTTAGTAAACGCACAAAGGGATCCAGTTTTAAGTTCTGTGACAAGGTAAGTGTGAGAAAGTCATCTTACCCTGAGTTTAGTAGAACTGGAGTTCTTCTCTATGGTGAAAATATCATTAAATTTGCCTTTAAAGCTCAATTACCTAAATGTTTCTGAATTACCTGCAGTGACAATTATTTACATTTGACAATGTTTTTAATAATAAACTACATGAGAACAGCATGAACCATATGAGATTACATGAATTTCTACAAAAGAAATACAATGAGTTAAGCTTAGAGTCCCTTGGACTGCAACGAGATCCAACCAGTCCATCCTAAAGGAGATCAGTCCTTGGTGTTCATTGAAAGGAGTGATGTTGAAGCTGAAACTCCAATACTTTAGCCACTTGATGTGAAGAGCTGACTCATTGGAAAAGACCCTGGTGCTGGGAAAGATTGAGGGCAGGAGGAGATGGGGACAACAGAGGATGAGATGGTTGGATGGCATCACCGACTCAATGGACATGGGTTTGGGTGGACTCCAGGAGTTGGTGATGGACAGGAAGGCCTAGCGTACTGTGGTTCACTTCATGGAGTTGCAAAGAGCCAGACATGACTGAGCTACTGAACTGAACTGAAGGTTATATTATTCCATTACAAGATTTAAAGAAAGATCTCTGTTATGGGCTGAAATATGTCCTCCTCCTTCTTCATATATGGAAGACCTAACCCTCAAAGTGACCGTATTTGTAGGGAGGCAATTAAAGTTAGATGAGGTCACAAGGGTGGGGCCCTAATCTAAAAGGACCGATGTCCTTACAAGAAAAAGACACCAGAGACTTGCTCTCTCTGAAAAGAGAAGAGGCCATGTGAGGAAAGGCTGAAAAGGTGAAAAGGCTACATCCACAAGCCAAGAAGAAGGGCCTCACTAGAAACTAGCTCTAAAAACACCTTGATCTTGGACTTCTATCTTCCAGAATTGTGAGAAGATAAATTTCTGTTAAGTCACTCAGTCTGTGATATTCTATTATGGCCCCTGAGCAGATTAATGCAATGGCATTCATTAATCATTCTCTAGGTGCTAATTATGCTGTTAAGAATCAGACCACATGCCAAGGGCGGGGACCCAGAGGTAAACTAGATATGGTCCCTCATATTGGACAGGTCCCTAAAGTTTCTCTATTGTTCAGTGCGGGGATAGATTCATAGAGGGGATAATTTTGCTCAAGGTCTCAGAGCTAGTTAATAGCAAAGCTGGGTAAAAATTGCATATCTCCTAATTAACTTCAGCCTGATGTTAGGCACCAGACTCTTTTTATGGAGATAAATGGTAATTTTAGCTAAGGCAGAAAGTATTAGGAATGTCATTTTGGAAAATTTGAAGTCTACTAGAGAAAGGTCACTTGAATTGGAGACTGTTTCTTATAGTTTCCTATCTCTAGTTCTTAACCTTGGACCTCCCATGTGCACTCAGAGCTTGATCATTTCTTTGTGACTTTGAATCAAGCAAAGGAGCAAAGGTTGGTTCCCCCCCATTAACTAACTGTGGCTTAAGCAACAAGGCCTGCTCTCTACTGAGGATAGAAGTGGAACCTTTAATTTCCTCATCCATGGCCCACACTGGATTTCCCTAGAATTTTCTGGAGGCAAAAGGCTACCACAGGAAGAAAGCCATAGAATACAACTGGAAACTGTCCACATTTCCTCATTCTTAGCTCCATCTCTGACAAACTGTGGTCAAAGAGACCCAGACCACAAGGCTATGATGTAATTCTTGTTCTCCTGCCAAAATAGAAAGAAAATGATGAGGAAGAAGAGTTTTATATGGGAAAAAAAAGCTTAAGGAAATGTGTTTTTTAAACTTGGGGAATGGCATTCTGAGGCTAAGATCTGTCAGAGCATACCATATATAAGGATATTAAATGAAAGCAGATGAAGGAAGCTGAGTAAGTAACAAGGGTAAAAATAGCTTTAGTACTTGGTGTTTTCTGTGGGCAATGGAAAAAAACACACACAACAATCTCTGCATATTACCCTATCATTTATATTTTAGGTAATGCCAGAGGAAAGGAATTGGATCGGGAGAGAGACACAGCTATTATATATTGAACCTGACCTAGAGAGTTGGTATGGAATGGTTGCAGATTTAAGAAGAGATGACAATGTCAGAACAGCTGACCAATTTTGTTTTCTTATGAGTGGAGACTCACATGAGACAACACTATTTAAAGGAAACACACTCATAGCTCTGTGAATTGTCCACTGAGGCACAACCTGCGAGTCTTACTGATGCCTGTGCTCTCCTAGACTTTTCCCAGTCTCCTTTGCATGAGGGTTGACCACGTGACTAATAACAGACTCAGAGTAAATGAGAAATAAACTCTTGTTTAAAAGAGTTGGACATGACTGAGCAACTGAGCAGCAAGGCCTGCTGTCTACTGAGGATAGAACAACAAGGCCTGCTATTTACTGAGGACAGAAGATTCACAAAGAGTCAGACATGACTGAGCAACTGAACGACAACAAGACTTCTAGATTGTTAGTGCAGCTAAGGATGAATGCCGGTGTACTAAATGCCTTCTCCTCATTTTCTTGCATTCAAAGCTCCAATATTGTTCAGATGTCACCTTCCCGATAAGGCTCATGGAGGGTGACGCTATCCTTTGCTCCTTTGCTCTAAAGAAAATCCTTATTATCTTCTTACCATCCATTCATTTTGCCAGTGATTGGTTTGGGGGTGGACATGGGACCAGGTTGTGAACATTTCTGGGAAATTCTTATTTTTAAGAAAAAGTCACAGACTTTCCCCTTACTGATTAGAGAAGGAGAGCTGATGAAGTGATGCAATAAAGCAAGCTAAAGTGGTTTGGTTAATAAAGTACAGTAATTTAATTCTGTATGCAGCTGGGTAATGCAAAGAAATAGAGGAAAACAACAGAATGGGAAAGACTAGAAATCTCTTCAAGAAAATTAGAGATGCCATGGAAACATTTCATGCAAAGATGGGCTCGATAAAGGACAGAAATGGTATGGACCTAACAGAAGCAGAAGATATTAAGAAGAAGTGGCAAAAATACAAGAAGAACTGTACAAAAAAGATCTTCATGACCCAGATAATCATGACGATGTGATCATTTACCTAGAGCCAGACATCCTAGAATGTGAAGTCAAGTGGGCCTTAGAAAGCATCACTATGAACAAAGCTAGTGGAGGTGATGGAATTTCAGTTGACCTATTTCACATCCTGGAAGATGATGCTGTGAAAGTGCTATACTCAATATGCCAACAAATTTAGAAAACTCAGCAGTGGCCACAGGACTGGAAAAGGTCAAATTTCATTCCAATCTCAAAGAAAGGCAATGCCAAAGAATGCTCAAACTACTGCACAATTGTGCTCATCTCACACGCTAGTAAAGTAATGCTCAAAATTCTCCAAGCCAGGCTTCAGCAGTACTTGAACTGTGAACTTCCAGGTGTTCGAGCTGGTTTTAGAAAAGACAGAGGAACCAGAGATCAAATTGCCAACATCTACTGGATCATGGAAAAAGCAAGAGAGTTTCAGAAAAACATCTATTTCTGCTCTATTGACTATGCCAAACCCTTTGACTGTGTGGATCACAATAAACTGTGGAAAATTCTGAAAGAGATGGGAATACCAGACCACCTGACCTGCCTCTTGAGAAACCTATATGCAGGTCAGGAAGCAACAGTTAGAACTGAACATGGAACAACAGACTGATTCCAAATAGGAAAAGGAGTCTGTCAAGACTGTATATTGTCACCCTGCTTATTTAACTTCTTTGCAGAGGACATTATGAGAAATGCTGGGCTGGAAGAAGCAAAAGTTGGAATGAAGATTGCTGGGAGAAATATCAATAACCTGAGATATGCAGATGACACCACCCTTATGGCAGAAAGTGAAGAGGAACTAAAAAGGTTCTTGATGAAGGTGAAAGAGGAGAGTGAAAAATTTGGCTTAAAGCTCAACATTCAGAAAATGAAGATCATGGCATCTGGTCCCATCACTTACTTCATGGGAAATAGATGGGGAAACAGTGGAAACAGTGTCAGACTTTATTTTTTTGGGCTCCAAAATCACTGAGATGGTGACTGCAGCCATGAAATTAAAAGACGCTTACTCCTTGGAAGGAATGTTATGACCAATGTAGATAGCATATTCAAAAGCAGAGACATTACTTTGCCAACAAAGGTTCATCTAGTCAAGGCTATGGTTTTTCCAGTAGTCACGTATGGATGTGAGAGTTGGACTGTGAAGAAAGCTGAGTGCCGAGGAATTGATACTTTCGACCTGTGGTGTTGGAGAAGACTCCTGAGAGTCCCTTGGACTGCAAGGAGATCCAACCAGTCCATTCTGAAGGAGATCAACCCTGGGTGTTCTTTGGAGTGTTCTTTGATGCTGAAGCTGAAATTCCAATACTTTGGCCACCTAATGCAAATAGTTGACTCACTGGAAAAGACTCTGATGCTTGGAGGGATTGAGGGCAGGAGGAAAAGGGGATGACAGAGGATGAGATGGCTGGATGTCATCACCAACTCAATGGACATGAGTTTGGGAGGACTCTGGGTGTTGGTGATGGACAGGGAGGCCTGGCGTGCTGCAATTCCTGGGGTTGCAAAGAGTCAGACACAACTGAGCAACTGAACTGAACTGAACTGAACTGAATTTAATTGTCTAGCTGAAATGATTACCATTCTTTGAAGCCCTGGAACTGAGGACAAGAGGAGGGGGCAAGATGAGGCTCCAGGGGCACTGCAGTGGGCAGGGGGCAAGAACATGTAGAGAAATAGCCTGTCAGGAGGGCAACGGCCTATAGCCTCTCAGAATAGTAATGTCTGACCTCTGATTCAGCTGAAAATAAATATACTCAGAACCGGTAAATACCCTCCATTCCTGCAAATCTCAAAAGCATGCCAGATGGGGTACATGACTTCAGATTTGAAAGTTTAAAACAAAAGCATAGATCAATTGACAGAGGAAGAGATACAGAAGATGGGTACATATAGTCGATGGAATATCACTTAGTCACAAAAAGGAATGAAAGTGGGTCATTTATAGTGATGTGGATGGACCTAGAGTCTATCATACAGAGTTAAGTAAGTCAAAAGAGAAAAAAATTATATTCATGCATATATATAGAATCTAGAAAAATGGTACTGCAGGGCAGGAATAGAGGCATAGACGTGGAGAATGGACAGGTAGAAACAGGACGGGGAAAGGAAGGTGGGAAGAACTGAGAGAGTATCATTGACAAATATACACTATCGTGTGTAGAACAGATGGCCAGTGGGAAGCTTCTGTATAACACAGGGAGCTCAGCAAAGTGCTTGGTGATGACCCAGAGGGGTGGGTTGGGGTTGGGGTGAGAGGGAGGCTAAAGAGGGAAGGGATGTATGTATACATAATAGCTGATTGACAGTGTTGTATAGAAAGAACTAACACAACATTGTAAAGCAATTATACTCTGATTAAAAAAAAAAAACACGAAGACAGTAGAGAGAACTCTATAGAAAGGGAGAAGGAATCACGTGTTGCACCAGAGAGTTAGTTTGATATCTTGGCTTTGTCATTTACAGGTTTTATTTTATTCATCAGTTTACATCACTTCTCTGAGCTTCAGAGAAACTGCTGTCTTTGCACTTCTATTAATATACTCTTTAAAATTTTTTTCAGTATGCTCTGTACCCTTGGGCTTCCCAGGCGGCGATGGAGGTAAAGAACCTACCTGCTAATGCAGGAGATGTAAAACATGCAGGTTCGATCCCTGGGTTGGGAAGATCCCTGGATTGGAAGATCCCCTGGGGGAGGGCATGGCAATCCATTCCATATTCTTGCCTGTGGAATCCCATGGACAGAGGAGCCTGGCAGGCTACAGTCCATGAGTCGCAAAGAGTTGGACACAACTGAAGTGACTTAGCACTCACACAGGCACCGTGTAAACTTACACAGTCTTATCTAGGATTCAGACGTTCTGCACTCTAGTATTCACTCAGCAGCATTTCGATGTTTGCATGAATGGTTTCATTTGTAAAAGGAGAGATGCCATGGCCATACTCCATCAGCTTATCTGGAGGAGCACATGTGAGGCTCATTTTATAGACCCTGTTAAAACAGGCAAACAGACTCTCACTATTGCACCCCTTCAATCTGAGGCCCCCCTGTTTTGCCTGATGATGTGCTGTGAATTCTTTTATAAACAGCCACTTTCTCCCATTATTTAGACAAAAAGTGACAAAGTCAACGCCAATTCCCAGAAAAACCTGGATGGTTTTCACTTGACCTTGTATTTAGACTGGCTTTGAGACCTCAGGAGCTGAGAAACATCGTTGCTGGAAACTCTGAACATGCCCTGTCACCCACACAGCTCTGCCCCTTCTGGCTTTTCAGCCATCCACCCACCAGCCTCATCTGGCTGAGGCTTTGGTCGGTGTGGGAGAAGAGAGAGGAATCTGTTGGGCTGAGTCATGACCCCCATGCTGCACATGGTACAAAATCAATTAAAGCCCCCTTGTCTGCGGCCCGAATCCATGACACAGTGGCCTTGGGGAATGCGGATCCCTGGCTTCATTTCTCTTGGCAGCCCCCGTTCTCTAGGAAGGCAAGGGGTTGGGGTCCCTGTGGGTCATAAACGATGAATAAGGCCCACAGACAAGGAGGGTAATTGCTTCCACTTCACCTCCGCTCCCTCCCCCAGAAGTGTTCTCTGGCCAAACCAAATCCAGAGCTCTCAGAAGATCCAGCGGACCCAGAGCCAAGAGTAACTCCCACCTTCCTGCCGCCACTTGCTGTCCCCATGGGCCTGTCCAGAAGATCTGGTCAGGAAGCTGAAAAATAGTTGAGTGTGTGGTGACAAGCATTGCAGGTTTGCTTTGTAAAAATATTCTGAGCAGGGAAATAAAGCTTTCAGCAGCTTATTTTTCCACCGCTCAGGGGAGCACCCACTTTCTGCTGCCATAAGCACTTCAGTTACCTTGAAGGTGGGGGCCAGGGTGCTGGAGGGGAGAGGAGAACACACTCAAGGCTTGGATGAGGATAACTTGGTGAAGGGGAGGAGTCTTGTCGCAGAAGCTGGCCCTCTCATATCTGGTTCTTAGGATTCAGAGGGACACGATCCAGGCAAGGTAACATTTCTACATATGCTGGATATGAAGGAAATGTAATGCCAAGCTCCTGAGTTTTTTCCAAGGCCCTTCTGAATCTCCTCTGTTTACTTAGCATTGCTCCTCCCAGGCATAATTAAGCCAAACAAACCTAAATATTAGCAGTTGTCTTATCACATCATGATGCTTCATGAAGACTTACCTTCCCACACTCTATTCCTTCTGTTCGGAAGGCCCTTTCTAGCCCTAAACCCTCACCACCATCCCCAACTCCCTAGCCACCAATTCGATCATCAAAATCCAGCCAGGAAGTTTGCTTTCCCCTTGAAATTTTCTCTGACTCCCTTCACAATTAATCACTCTATTTCCTAAGCAACAATCTTGCCATCATTGCCAGTATCACACTGTGGGGTGTTTCCTCACATATGAGATTTGTGTTTCATTCATTTTCATACAGGATGTGGCAAGAGTAAGTACCGCCGAACAGGTTAACTGAACAAATTAAAATCTGACCTATTTCTGCCGAAGAGGAGAAAGGGAGAGAACTGCTGGTTTTCAAGAAGCTTGGGTAAATTCAAGACCCTGTGGGGCTGAGAGTTTTTGCCCACTTCTTTCCAAGTGGACATTTGTCCCAGTAAATCTCTCAGTTAGAAGTTGTCATAAATCGCACTGTCAAGGCCTCTGAGAACATTTGAGTTGATGGAGAACCTAAGCATCTTTTTTTTTCTTTTTCCTTCCAGCACTCCTTTGAGTTAAGATGCAATGATCCTGTTTTCACAGGTGAGAAAACAGTTTCACAGAGGAGGCAGGAGGCGAGGAGAGCAGAGCTGGGGATCAGTAGAGATTGCCAGGAATTTTTCTACAATTGACAAAAACTACCGAGAACAGAAAAAAAAAAAATGTATGCAGAACTCTTTCTGATAGATTATTAATATTATTTTTATTATTTTCAGAAAATGTAAAACCCAGTTGAGATTTTGTTTGTCCAAACTCAAGAGAATCTCCTAGGGATCTGGCACAGGGCAGCAGAGAATATGATGTGTCCTCTCGGGGATCCCTAACTCAGACTGCTTGACCACCCTCCTTAGTGTGATGGTGATGCTGGCACTGCCATCCACTGAGAAGCTCCATCAGGATTGGGACCCAGTGGTCATGAGAGGTCAGGCTCTGTCTCTAAGGCTCAAAGCCACGTTACTCAATCTTTCTGGGCCTCTGTCCGCCCATTTTTAAACTGATGGCTGCCATTAGACCTAATTCACAGTTTTGTGAGTTATGTCGTTGCTGTTTAGTAGCTAAGCCGTGTCTGATCCTTTTGCGACCCCGTGGACTGTAGCCCACTAGGCTCCTCTGTCCATGGAATTTCCCAGGCAAGAATACTGGAGTAGGTTGTCATTTCCTTCCTCAGGGACCTTCCTGACCCAGGGATTGCATTCACATCAGCTGGTTGGCAGCTGGATTATTTACCACTAAGTCACCAGGGAAGCCCAGGTTACACCATTCTATGTATGCATAACATTAAATAATCAGTGTCACCTCTAAGTGCCAGGTATCCCCCTGAAACCATCACATTCTTTATCTGTCATCTTAATACCAACTCATTCAGGTATTATCGTTTCTGTTTTGGCTATTAAATGTCTGGGGCTCAGAGATTCGTATTTTACCTCCTGCATATTCTGGATTTTGAATCCCAATTTTTCTGAATTTCAAAATTCTATATGTATTGTCTCTGTTTTCTCTAAAACTTCTGGAAACAGTGCTCCTTTGAGACTCTGCCAGAGGGAATTCTGTGTCTTGGATAAATCTATGAGGGTCCTGATAGTGAGCAGGACAGATTGGGGGGCCCTGACTTCTCTAACTTTCCAAGTCAAGGTCTGAAAGTTCTGTGCGGAGCATGGGTATATCTTGGATAAATACCCAGAGGCTTAGGGGGTAGAGGGAAACTATTTGGAGCCGGCAAGTCTGGTCCATTAACACATGCTTATGAGTCAATTTCAAAGCTGAAAGATCTTTCTTAAGCGCCAAGTGATATTCAATTAGTCTGAGGACAGAGCTTGTTAGCTGAGAAGGAGATGCCCAAATGGACCTGTGTGCTTGAATTATCTACAACAGTAGCCACTGTAGATGCTTGATCCTCCAGGTGTGAGGTAAGAATTCAGTAAATGGGTGCTTCTGGGAAGTGAGCCAGGAAGAGGCTGAATCTCTCCTTTGCATGGGTGTAGGGATCTGGTCTCCCAGGAAAGCTTGCCATCAGTCTTTGACAGAGTCCCTTTTGGAGGGTCAAGGTCTAAGCAGGACCACCCATAGGGAATGAGTGTGCTGATGCTTATAGTCTGCTTTGGATCAGGCAAAGTGGGAGAAGTGTGGTTAGTGTTTAGCCAAAGGGTACAGCAGGGCCATACATGGGAGAAAAATGAACCCTGAGCTTAGAGACAATATACAACCTGTCAGGAAGTGGAACCCAGGGAAGGTCTGGAAAGTGGTTCAGGAGGGAGTGATTAATGGTGTGAGGGCCTGCGGCTCTGAGTCTGCTGGACGCCCCCTGCTCAGTGTAGGATGGCCTAGTCTCTGCAAAGCTCTTGGGAGGGTCAGGGAGTCAGCCTTCCCTCTTTGAACTTAAAATCTGCAGTGCCCCAGGTGGATCTCACTTTATAGCTTAGGAATGTTTGTTTTTCCTTGTTTGAAGGGTGATGGGTGGGGGAGAGCGGGTCAAGTCGAGTCTACTTTTGGAGGCAGAAATCTGAATTTAGGTCCATTCCCCAGGGAGCTCTCCGTGACTATGAGCAAAAAGGCCTTCTTTTCTTTTGCAATCAGTTGTTGATCTGGGAAATGAGGAATGGGCTCAAAATAGTCCTCAAGCTTTCTTCCAGTGTCAACTTTCCATAATTTACAGAACTGACTGTTCTCTTTTTTGTTGATTCTGTAGAATTCAAGGGTCTTTCTGAAATGTCCTGTCTACCAGTTCAGTAAATTTGGGAATATTTAGTGAGTAAGGCTGAGTTCAAAAGAATAGCCTGTTTTTTTTTTTAATCTGTTTTAGAGGTTCATTAAAGTGTTGTAAGATGTGCTTTGGAGAAAAAATGATGCGTACTTATACACTTATTTGTATGTATAATTTTTCCCTTTGTTAGCTTAATTCTTTAAATGAAATTTATGACAGGGTATAAAGATAAGTTTTTCAACATGAATAATAATCCACACTTGTTTTAGAATATCACATTTTATTAATAATGATTTCACCTTGTATCTATGAAGAATGTTAAAGTTTAAAAAGCTCATTGCTTGCATAATCTTTACTCATCCTCAAAACCATGTGTGATCTAGGCTTTTTTCTTTTCATTAGTGTTTTGAAATAGCCTTATGCTTTTTCAATTATAAAACGAATAATATATAACAGGATACCGAGTTAAATATTTAACATTATTTTCTCCATCTGGTGAAAAAAGAGCCAGAAATTACCATGATCATTCTTGAAAAAATGATTCATTTTTTCAATTTAATTGGAGTATAATTAATTTACAGTGTTGTGTTAGTTTCCGGGGTACAGCAATGTGATTCAGTTATATATATATATATATATATATAAAAAGAGAATTATTTTAATGGATAAAGAAGAGGTGATAGCTTTGAAAGTGTCAGTCGCTCAGTCTTGTCTGACTGTTTGTGACCCCACAGACTATAGCTCACTAGGCTCCTCTATCCGTGGAATTCTCCAGACAAGAATACTGGAGTGGATAGCCATTCCCTTCTCCAAGGGATCTTCCTGACCCAGGGATCTCCCACATTGCAGGCAGATTCTTTACCATCTGAGTCACCAGGGAAACCCAAAGAAGAGTTGATCTATAGACAGATATAAGTCTCTCTTTATATATACACACTATACTAGGAGAGCTTGAACAGTAAGCTCTGTAAACTAGGAGAGTGCCCCAGCCCCCCGGCCCTAAACTCCTCCACTCCTAGTTCATCTGCCCGACACACCCTTCCCCCTTGGCAGCCACAGTCCGCACTCTCTGTCTGTGAGTTTCTTTCTGTTTCATAGGTATGTTCATTTGTGCTCTATCTTATTTTGCGTGTGTGCGTTCTGTTTTAGATCATGCATATACGTGATATCATGCGGTACTTGACTTTCTCTGCCTGACTACTTCAGTGAGCGTAATAGTCCATTCATGTTGCTGCACAGGGCAGTATTTCACTCTTTTTATGACTACAAATTCCACTGTATGTCTATATCTGTATCTATCTATCTGTCTATAGATCAGCTCTTCTTTGGGTTTTGCTGGTGACTCAGATAGTAAAGAATCTGGCTGCAATGTGGGAGACCCAGGCTTGATCCTTGGGTCAGGAAGATCCCTTGGAGGAGGGAATGGCTATCCACTCCAGTATTCTTGTCTGGAGAATTCCATAGATAGAGGAGCCTAGTGAGCTACAGTCCATGGGGTCACAAAGAGTCAGACATGACTGAGCGACTGGCACTTTCAAAGCTATCACCTCTTCTTTATCCATTAAGATAATTTTCTTTTGAGACAAGAATGTGGCTCCCTTTCCTCAAATGGAAAGAGGAGTCTACCACCAGAGGCAACTGATACTCCTTGTTATACTCCCTCTGACTCTGTTTCTTCAAATATAAAATTGAGAGCAGTAACATGTCCTTCTCAAGATATTCATAAAGATTCATAAAGCCAGGCTTCAGCAATACGTGAACCGTGAACTCCCTGATGTTCAAGCTGGTTTTAGAAAAGGCAGAGGAACCAAAGATCAAATTGCCAACATCCGCTGGATCATGGAAAAAGTGAGAGAGTTCCAGAAAAACATCTATTTCTGCTTTATTGACTATGCCAAAGCCTTTGACTGTGTGGATCACAATAAACTGTGGAAAATTCTGAAAGAGATGGGAATACCAGACCACCTGACCTGCCTCTTGAGAAACCTGTATGCAGGTCAGGAAGCNTCACTTACCTTGAGCGTGGGGTATCTCTTCACGACTGCTCCAGCAGAGCCACTGCACCTTACCTTTGACGAGGGGTATCCCGCCCAGCCACCACTCCTCCAAGAGAGAGATCTCTAGCCTTTCCCATTCTGTTGTTTTCCTCTATTTCTTTACATTGATCACTGAAGTAGGCTTTCTTATCTCTTCTTGCTATTCTTTGGAACTCTGCAATCAGATGTGTATATCTTTCTTTTTCTCCTTTGCTTTTCACTTCTCTTCTTTTCACAGCTATTTGTAAGGCCTCTCCAGACAGCCATTTTGCTTTTTTGCATTTCTTTTCCATGGGGATGATCTTGATCCCTGTCTCCTATACAATGTCACGAACCTCAGTCCAGATTTAATTGCCCTCCTATAAAAAGATAGTTTTCACATGTAGAGTATTTGTTACTTCATTGTTTGTATTAGGAAAAGATTAGAGACAACCCAAGTTGCCAATGATAAAGACCTTGTTAAAATAATTACTGTACACCCAGACAGTAGAATATTGTGCAGCTATATAAATGAATAATGACAATCTCTATGTATTTATGGGCCTCTCAGGTGGCTCAGTGGTAAAGAATCTGCCTGTAATGTAGGAGACCTGGGTCCAATTCCTGGGTCAGGAAGAGTCCTTGGAGAAGGACTCCAGTATTCTTGCCTGGGAAATCCCATGGACAGAGGGGCCTGGCAGGCTACAGTCCATAGAGTCACAAAGAGTTGAACATGACTTAGTGACTAAATGACAACAACCACGTATTAATATGAATCATTTCTAAGGTATACTGTTAAACGTAAAAACCAAAATACACAAGCGTTTTACAGTATGCTGGCGGTTATATATGAAAGTCAAAAAATGAGAATTTATATTTATAGCTGTTTGTACAAATATTAAGAAATACTAGATTATAAAAATCTTCTCTTTGGAGAGGTAGGGAGGTGGGTTGTAGTCAGAAATAAAGGAAGAATTTTTATTAAACTTCCCCTTTAATGTTGTGTTTTGACTTTTGAACTATGGGCTGTATTATAAAAACCAAATAAATATCAAAGAACAATATCTTATGGCAAGAAAACAAAATTACAGTGAAAATAACTGACAAAAACAGCATATAAAGCAGGAGGACATGATTGGAACTGGTGTTTATTGTTTGAGATGTTAAACAAACATCTTGTCTAACTTTAGAATGGAGATGTGCCAGATGCTCAGTCATGTTCGACTGTTTGCAGCCCATGAGGCTCCGTGGACTGTAACCTGCCAGGCTCCTCTGTCCATGGAATTTTCCAGGCAAGAATACTGGAGTTGGGTGCCATTTCCTCCTCCAGGGGATCTTCCCAACCCAGGGATCGAACCTGCGTCTCCTGTGTCTCCTGCATTACAGACGGATTCTTCACCCACTCAGCAATCAGGGAAGCCCCAGAAGGTTGTAAGTTAAGCACTAATGTTACAATCCTAGGTTCATGACTAAAAGAATAGAAATAATAGCATATGACTTCTGAATCTGTGGACCAAAAAATGAATAAAGAAAAAAGATTTGATCTTTCAGAAAAAAAAGAGAGAGGAAAAACCACAATGAGAAAAATCACAACAGATAGAACACACAACACACGATGGAAGAAATAAATCTAAATACACAAATAATAATATATGTAATTAGATTGCTCATTCATACACAAAGTCTGTCAAAGTTTAAAAATCCATTTTAAAATATAAAGACTTTCTAAAAGCAAAGTT
This sequence comes from Aepyceros melampus, assembly GCA_006408695.1. Lineage (NCBI taxonomy): Eukaryota > Metazoa > Chordata > Mammalia > Artiodactyla > Bovidae > Aepyceros > Aepyceros melampus. The sequence goes on from SJXQ01007501.1 coordinate 59,235, forward strand.
TAATTACATAGCATTTGATATGACTGATGTAATTATTATGGTATTTCTCTAATAATGTAGCCTCAAAAAGATAAAGCAAAATTTGACAGAACTGCTAAAAGATATAGATGAATATTTCACAATCATAGTGGGAGATCTGGCATACCTATCTCAGTATTTTGACTTTTTGGACTATGGGATGTATTATGAAAAGCAAATAAGTAACTATCAAAGAACAATATCTGTGGCAAGAAAATAAAACAAAATTACAATGAAAATAAATGACAAAAACAGCATATAAAGAAAGAGGACATGATTGAAGTGATTGTATGATTTCAAGTCGACAAAAAATAAATAAGGGTATAAACAATTTGAACAACATAATAAACAATTTTTGCCTAATAGCACATATATAATTCTGGATCTAATAATAAAATAAAACATATGAAGTAAACATTAAGAAGTTGTAAGAATGACATTGATATTTATACTGGGGAATGATATTTGTACTAGGCCATATGATATATCTCAGTAAATTTCAAACAAATGGTATCATCAGACTATCCTTTTTCACTATTAGGCTAGTAATATAGAGATTCATAACTGAAAACACTTATTACATAACAACTAAAGAAAATTAACTTCCAATCTTATCCAAACTATTGAAAAAATACATACCAACTCATAAGGTAAACATCACCTTGATTTAAAAATAGCAAGGACATTATGAGAAAGTAACACTTTAGCTCAAGCAGCAGCAGCATTTATGAATATAAATTCAGAATCCCTGCATTAAGTATCATGCTCTTGTTACTGACAGGGTTCTTGGCCTTCCCCAATGAATAGAAATTAGCTAGAGGCCAGATAAGAAATTCAGGGAAGTCTTTATTGGGACCCCAGCTACAGCAGGGAGTAGTGAAAACAAACTCCCATTTCCCTTGTTTGCCTGCTCCCTGATGGTGGGGCAAGCTTGTTTCTTAAATGGGGTGAGGGTAGGGGTGGCCTAGGTGGTCTGCCCACCCTGTTCGTGATGTTGAGTGCAGGGGGTGTGTGCAGTACCCTGCTTTTGCTCCTGACACTCTGTTTTTGCTCCAGGCTCCTCAAAACTGTCAGTTGGATTTTTTGGTCTCTCTGAATTTGGGGGGTCCAGAATTTGATCCAACTGCACACGCATGCAGTTATTTTTAGTCCTATACTTTTTTCTTTTTCTTCTTCTTCTTTTTTTTTTTTTTTTTTTTGCATTTTGTTGCTTGAGGAGAGCGGTATCCAGGTGCAAGCATTGCAGCACTACAGCAAAGGGTTCCAGGTCCCAGGCTTATCTCACTCTTTCTATTGGCAGACCAAGAAGGAGATAAAAGTCAGAGTGGTGGAGATACTGAGGTCAGAATATGAGATGGCGCAAAGGCAGCAATAGTCCAAGGTAGAAGTGCCACAGAGCATCTGCTCATCACCAGAGGGCTTCAACTCTCTGTTTTGCAAGACTTCTGAGTCTAATCACTAAATCCAACTCTCACATGTGTATGTTGGGGGCTGTGGTGAGGAGTCCTCACTTTTCTGCTATAAAATCAATGTGACTATAAAATCTTTGAGTCACACTTTCTTCACCTGAGAAATTTGTAGACATTATTTCACTGTGTTCTTGCATAAATTGTTCCACTAATCTTTTGTTGTTGTTTTTCTCCCTATGGCCTTTCCATTCATCTCTTGATCACTGGATTTTATCATAAAGTAACTGCTGATTTATTTGCTTCAGGAATGGTTCATATGTGCTTATTCCCTGATTCTTTAATGTTTGTTAATTGCTAAGTGGTTTTTTTTTTTTTTATACTTTCCCTCATATTAATTGTAGGCATTGCTGCATTGAATATTGCTATGGAAAGTCTAAAGATAACCTGATTCTTGTTCAAAAGACTTTTTATTCATGGTGACCTAAAGAACACTATTTTCCCCTTCTTCAATAAGTTTAAAAGGATATAATTTCAGAGTCTGCCATCTGGACCAATGATTTTCTACAGCACAGATTATCTTCTATATCAAACTCAAGTATTCTTTTCAGGGACATTTTTCTTTTATGAAATTTAATAAATGTTTATTCTATTTGATGGATTTTCTGCTTCATGTTTATCAATGTTTGATCATTCTTATCTCCCTTCTATAGCTGTTCTCTTCTCTTTCTCTAATTCCTTTAGCTTGTTCGTAAATCATTTAAATTTGTTGAAATTACCTCTAGCTTTTCCTGAATTTCCATGGTTACATTTCCAACCACAATTATTCCATTCCTTCCTGTTTCTAAATTATTCTAAGTAATAACTTCTATAGTGATAGTGGTTTATTTATTATCACCCCTTAGTTGTGCAGCTCCATATCCATCTCATTTAGCTATTTTATCATCTAATTTCAGAGCTCTTCTAAATATTGCATTCAAATTCTCATTAAATTGTTGTATAGAATGAAATATTTGCAGACAATTTTCTTCTGTTTCTTAGGTTTTTTTCTCCCAGAATGGAATCTTCAGCTGTCAGCTGCATTCTATGTTCCTTTCACTTATTGTTGTTATTTCCATTAATACTATTAGTACATAGGCCCGAGTGCCATCTAGTTTCTTTTGATCTTGCTCATGCATAAGAGGGAAGTTCTGTCCTATAACAGAAGATAAATGGATTATCCTTGACTCCTTCCCACTTGACATCTGTTTCCTTCTGCTCCAAATAAACTAAGTTTGAAATTTGATTCACCTGAAGATAGAGGAAGTGATCAGCTTGCACTGTGTGCAATCTTCATTGGAAAACTTGGCTCTGACCTCTCAGCTCAACTCCTCTCAACTCACTCTCAACTCAAGCGAGTTGAAATGTCCTGTAAAAGGGCTCCACTTAATAAAATGGGAAGTATTAGTTCTGCACTTCAATTTTGGATTATTTTCTTAATTCAGTATGACTCCCTAGAAACTATATGTCATATGAGATTGTCAGTTCCTGTTGTTTACTTTCTCTTTTCACTCATCTCTTCCTAGCAGATGTTCTTACTTCCCTAGATAGAAAAGATCCTGAGCTTCCTGTTTAACTCTTATTCTTTTTTCCTTTCATATTAGAAAATATTTGCAAAAATTCTCAGGCTTTGTTGATTAATATTCTTTTTTTCATAACCTGCTTCTGAGGGTTGGAAAAAGAAGTATTTGTCTTCCTGATCAGAAGCCTAGGGACTTCCCTGGTGATCTAATGGTTAAGACTCTGCACTTTGAATACAGAAGGCATTGGTCAATCCCTGGTTAGAAAACTAAGATCCCACATGCCATGCAGTGAGGTCAAAAAGTAAATAAAAATTAAAAAAAAAAAAAGAATATTAGGTTATGATGAGGTTGTGTTTATTTATTTGGTTGCATTGGTTTTATTTTTGTTTTTGCTTTTGCTGCTTTTATTTAATTAGACAGAGAGAGAAATAAATTCTAAGCTCCAATTTCATTTAACTACACTTATCTGGAAACTAGATGGATATAGGCTGACATGGAGAAACAAATCGTTGATAAAAAGGCAGGTTATGAAATACTCATTTTTTGTTATAAAAATACATATTTGATCAATGTTTCTGTATATAGCTGTTTCTATACTGAAACCTAAAAATATAGATATATATGTGTATACAGGACTGAGGAAGCAGCCTCTTTTGTCCATGGAATTCTTTAGGCAAGAATACTGAAGTGGGTTACCATTCCCTTCTCCAAGAGATCTTTCCAACCCAAGGATCAAACTCAGGTTTCCTGCATTGCAGGTAGATCCTTTACCATGTGAGCCACCAGGGAAGCCCACAAATATGGATATGTAAAACTATAGTGTAGAAATTTTATGTAAAAATTTGTAAGGGCAAGACAACTGAAAAAAATTCACAGCCTAAAATTGTGCATTATGTTTTATTTGGAGATATTATTGAGGACTGTAGCCTGGGAGAGTGCCTCTTAGATAGTTCTGAGGAATGGTTCCAAAGAGGTAAGGAAGGAGCCAGGATACGTAGGAATTTTTGCTGGAAAAAAGGTGTAGTGGAACACCAAAAGATTACTGCTAATCACAAAATAGACATTTCAAGTTAATGTTAGTGTTTTCCTATATGTGGAAAGATGGAAGAGTTTGGGCACATTGAAATATTCCCTTAATACACATTTTAACTCTCTAGGGCTAGTATCTTATTTTCTCCACCCTGAATTCCCTTCAAAGTGCACTGTTTGCTGCAGGGGGTGGTGCACTGGCTGATGGCTTGATGGTGGGCAGCATTCTTTGCCTACAGGTATATACCAAAATGTTAATACTGCTATTCTCTAAATAGTTTTTTCTTTTTACCTGTCTACATGTCATAAAATTTCTGTAATACACATGTATTGTTTTTCAAAAGCATACTATTGTTTCATTTTTTTCTTGGTTTTATTTATAGCCAGCCTTTTCTACAGTATATTTGACATGGCTTTCAGCAGCAGAAATATACAATGAGGTTAATGAAATAGAAAATCAAGACCAAGTGAGAAACAAAGAAAGCAAATAAAGAAAGGAGAGAGAAACAGAGGAACTGCAAAAATGATTTGATTCTGTCCTGAATAAAATGTTGTATGTCCAGCAAGGAAGGGCCCTAGGCTTGCTTAGAGGAGTCAGTGGGATCCAGTTAGGAAAACAGTCAAACAAAGGAATTGTTAGGTAGGTAGAATAGGGGAAAGGAGTCAAATGACGGTGGCTAAAAGACAAAGAAGGGAAAAGCCTGCGAAAATAGAACAAAGGAAGGTCCGAGGACGGAGTGAGGATCTCAGGTAAAACAAAGAACACTCCTGGCTGGCTCAGTTCACATAGCACAGGCCCAGGGAGAGAGAAACATATAAAAAGAGGAGCCAAAGCTAGCTGTCTCTCTCTCTCTCCTGCATGCAGGGGTGCTCTTCTCTTTGTATCTTTGGATCGACGTGCCCTCATGCCTCAGAGATGGATTTTCCTGCTATCTTCTAAATAAAATAGGGCTGTAACACTGAGCTGTGACATTGATTTGTCTAAGAGCTATAACATGGTCTTTTTGAGACCTGAGAGCTATAACATGGTCTATCCAAGACCTGAGAGCTGTGACACGCTGAGGGGGCTTTAATGTCCATCACTCCAAATCTTTGTTGTGATGAGACAAAGAACTGAGGAACATACATTCGCGTAACAAAAGGCACTCATTTACACAGAGTTGGACGTGACTTAACGACTGAATAACAACAACATGACTGTTTGTAATGTGTGAGGAAATTATTACTGACGCATGTGGGTTGGGCAGGCAACCCAGCTGCCCTTCCTGCCTCCATGGATACCTGAATTGTTCCTTTGTTTGATGCTGACTTCTTTTGTTAAGCACAGGAGAGCTCATTTTATTACCTACGACTCACCCAGCTCCAATCCTAATGCCTCTCCATTGTCTGCAGGATAAACACAACTTCCACAAACTGATATTCAAAGCTCTCAACAACAGCCACACCCAGACATCTAAATTATTTCTAACTCAAAAGAGCAAAGATTACCCAGCCTAGTAGATGAGGATATATAACCTCATAAGCTTCTCCTCAAAGCTGACTGCTTAGAAAGAGAAAGCGAGAGAGAAGCAAACAACTATAACACAATGGAATAATTTATTCCTCTGTGTAGGATGAGGGGGCTTTTAGAAAAACCTAAGGTGGCCAGGAGCCATCTGAGCTGGGTCTTGGAGTAACAAGAGGAATTTGGCCAGCTATGGAAGGGGTCTCCTGGGAACATGAGAAAGAATACAAAGGTGTAAGTGTACTTTATTTAGGGGGGAACAGAAAACAATCTAGAGATGCTACAGTATAACCAAGCTATTTCACTGCAAAAACTCCAGTGAGTGACATTGCGTTTTATAGGATGCCATTTGTATAGAATTCCATATGAATGGTGCCCAGAAGCTACACTTCACTTCTCCTCAAAGCTGACTGCTTAGAAAGAGAAAGCGAGAGAGAAGCAAACAACTATAACACAATGGAATAATTTATTCCTCTATGTAGGATGAGGGGGCTTTTAGAAAAACCTAAGGTGGCCAGGAGCCATCTGAGCTGGGTCTTGGAGTAACAAGAGGAATTTGGCCAGCTATGGAAGGGGTCTCCTGGGAACATGAGAAAGAATACAAAGGTGTAAGTGTACTTTATTTAGGGGGGAACAGAAAACAATCTAGAGATGCTACAGTATAACCAAGCTATTTCACTGCAAAAACTCCAGTGAGTGACATTGCGTTTTATAGGATGCCATTTGTATAGAATTCCATATGAATGGTGCCCAGAAGCTACACTTCAGTTGGTCCACAAGCATCTAAGTGGGAGGACTAGATGTGTGACTAGAAAGGTAGGTTTGGGCTAGGTTATAAAGGATTTTGTGGTTTAAAGAATTTCTACTCTATTCCTGATAGCTCTCTTAATTCCCATGGAGGAAAGTATAAGTTTAGAATTCAAAGATCCTTGTAACTGAGCCCAAGTCTTGGAGCTATTCAACCATGTTTGACTCTTTGAAATAATATTTATTTTAAAAGATCATTTTTAAAGTAGAAGTAAAATTGTGTGTGTGTGTGTGTGTGTGTGTGTGTGTGATGTGTTTCTAGAAAAGAAATAAAGAGGCAGAGAGAGGGACCAGAGTTCAGTCAGGAAGCTGTTATAATAGTTTGGGCCAGTGATTCTGAAGGCCTTAAGTAGAGCAGAGGTAGGGGAATCAAGAGAATGGATTTGTAAGAGGACACCAGTGAATTATCATAACCCATTGCTAAGATAGAGAAAGAGAAGGAAAAATCAACAAGTTTGGGAGTTGAGTGGCTGGGTGGGTGGGGATGGTATTCACCAAGACAGGAAATTCCAGATAGGAGCTGGTGTATTACTCTTTGCAAATGTCAGAGGGTAATAGAAGATTAGCATAACTAGAGATAAAGGTCTGGGATTCATTAGCATAATCCTGCTCAAAATAAACAACTGAGAATCAACAACAGGACAATAGTAGTTGAAATTCCTGGAACTCTGTTTCTAGCTTCTGTTCTGACAGAGACAGTTGTAGTGGCTCATCACACTCCCTGTAATAACTTTTTTAAAAAGTGGATATGCCAAATAAAAGGTACATTTTTAAAGGACTTCAGAATTTGGGAGAGCAAAGAAGTCTAAGGGAACAAAGTACCAGCAAAGGACGGGATCTCCTCACAAGAGAGGAGATTACAGACTGCTTTTTGCCTTTGAGGTATCTGCTGAATCTTGACATAAGTGTATGGAGAATCCATCCTGTTGTAGGCCGACTTTATAGGGATAAGGAGAAACCAGTGGAGCTCAGAAAGTCTTTGGGTTGGCCAGAGAGCCTGGGATCTGTTAGAGCTTTCAGTGCAGAGCTAACTCTCCATGTCCACCAATTCTTCCCATCCCAAGTGCTGGGTATGCAGTGACAGCAGGTAGAGAAACTAGAGCCTGGCTGGAGGGCAGAGAGAGAGGCACAGGCATCCCCGGCTTGAGGTCCAGAGTCCTGCTAGAGGCAAGGGCCTGTAACACCCATCGGATGACACTCCGACCCTTATCTCTCACCATATGCAAAAAATAATACATAGATATGTGAATGTGAAAGCTGAAATTATGACTCAGTCAAAATAAAACACTTTTACTCATTGACAAGACATTATTCAGAGAATTAAGGGGAAGCTGGGAGAAAAAATTCACTATCTACATATCTGACATAACGTACCTGGAATATGCAAAGAACTCTGAGAAATCAAGAAGAAAAACCAAACGTCCAATTTAAAAAAGTAAACAAGAGACTCAAGAAGGCATTTCACAAATGAAGACATCCAAATGACCCAAAGGTCCACGGAAAGATGCTTAAAATAATTAATCATCAGGGAAATACAAATGAAAATCACAAAGAGAAACTAATGTATAACCACTAGAATAAGCTAAAATGAAAGATTGACAACTGCAAGCCTAGGTGAGAATGTGGGGCACAGGATTTTCATGCTACGAGTTTAAAATGATAGAACTATTTTGGAAAACTAGTGATTTCAAAAAAAAAAAAATGTAAGCATAAGCTTTCTCAACCAACTCTACTCCAAGCTAGTTACCCAAGACATATAAAACTGAATATCCACAAAAGGCTTGTAAATAGGTTTTTCATAGCAATTTTATGCACAATACCCAAAAGCTGAAAACATTCGCCATCAACAGTAAAATGGATAAAAATAATTGTGGTGCATTTGTACAAAAGAGTACTAAGCAACAGGGGGAGAAAATGAACTACTGATATATACAATATGAAAGAATCTCAAAAGATTATGTTATAAGAAGAGTAACATATGCATGATTCCATTTATACGCAATCCAAGTACACAAAAAACTAATATATGTTGATAGAAGAATAGTGGTTCTTTCAGGTGGTGGTGAGAGTGGGCATTGACTGGGAAGGGGCACAGGAAAACTTTTTGAGTGGATGGAAATAGTCTAGATTTTGACCTTGTCATATGAGTATATGAATATGCAAAGAAAAATTATCAAACAAATTTTTGTTTACCAAAGGAGAAGGGGAAGAGGAAAGGAATAAATTTGGAGTATGGAATTAATAGATTAAAAACTACTACAAATAAAATAGATAAGCAACAAGGATTTACTGTATAGCACCAGGAACTAGAAGTATCTTGTAATAACCTATAGTGGAAAAGAAAAGAGTCCAAAGATATATATATATATATATGTATTTATTTATTTCATATATATTTTATGCACATATATATCTGAATCACTTTGCCATATGCTGAAACTAACACAATATTATAAATCAACTATACTTCAATTTAAAAAATACATTAAGCTATACACTTTGGATTCATGCATTTTTCTGCATATAATTTACACCTTTAGATGAAATACTTTGAAAAGACTATAATATCACCTATGCAATATTCTGGCAGAGAATAAATAACCTCAAACTAGGTTTAAATGGAAACATTCCAGATTAAATTCCAGAACTTTTAAAGCTATGGAAACATGACAGCTAAATGCAGTCCCTGGCCCTAAACTGAATCCTGTCCTGAGAGGGAAGAAAACTGTGAAGGACATCATTAGGATAACTGGAAAACTGGACTGTAGACTGTAGGTTAGGTGAGACTGTCATACTGGTATAAAGTTATGAATTTGACAACTGAGGTATAGTCATATAAGAGAATGTCCCTATACTTACATATATACACTAAAGAATTTAGAGGTTAAAGTGAAAATGAAAGTTTAGTCACTCAGTCGTGTCCAACTCTTTGCGACCCCATGGACTGCAGCCTATCAGGATCCTCCATCCACGAGATTTTCCAGGCAAGAGTACTGGAGTGGGGTGCCATTGCCTGATGTATATGACCTACCTTCAAATGACTCAAAGAGAGAAAGCAAAAGAAAAGTAAATGAGATAAGATGAATCTAGGTTTGTTTTCTTTTCATGGTACTGTTTTGACTTTTCAAATTTTTGTAAATTTGATATTATTGCTAAATTAAAAAAAAAACTTTCTAGATAAAATGATTTTAAAAGAAGCCCATAGTGAGGAAAAAAGTAGATTATAGAATACTGTGTATTCATCCCATATTGTTAACAGTGGTTATTTCTTGAGGCTAGGATTAAATGGTATTAAGGGATAAACATTAACTTTTTCTGTATTATTTAAAATATTCATATTTTTAACATTATCAGGGGAAAAGTTATTTCAATTTTTTTCCAAATACAAAATGACAGTTGAAATGTGATTTAACTCATTTTATCTGGTAGCTCAGGCTTGGAGCAAAAGTCAAAACTTAAAACCCTGAGTCCTATTTATTGTTCAAGCTCAAATTTCACCTCTTCTGAAAAGTCTTTAGTTTTAGAAAGGATTCTTTTAGTTGCAAGTGATACAGACCCAACCCTAAGCAATAAATACTGGTGGTAAATATGTCAGCTGTTGAAATATAAGGAAGACTTTACCAGACAATATGACTGAAAAATCACAGCTGGTCTGCAGAAACAGCTAGAACCGTAATGAAAGGCACCAGATTCTCCACCTCCTTCATGTAGGCTCCATTCTCTCTCCCTGCAGCCCATTTCCCCCCACATATCAAGAAACATGCTGCCTACAGCTCCTTGGAACTTTTCCTCTTACAATGTACATTCTTAGAAACGGATACTCTCAATTTTAATGTGAAATATTCCAAGGAAGGAAGCAGATTTCTTCTCTACACCTTGACGAGAGGATAGTGATCAGTTTGAATGACATCCCACCAGTGGACCAAAAGCTGAAATTATATGGGAACTTCCACATATGGGAACATGGGAACTCCATCATGAAGGAGGTAATGCTTAACTCGTGACAATTCTTAGTTTCTTTTAATAGCTCTCATATCTGCTTGTATTATGGCTATTTGTGTGCCTGCCATAACTCATCAGTAGACCTTAAGTTCCTTAGGAATCAGAACCATGTCTCTTTTTCTGTAGTATTTTCTAAATTGATGGTGCAATGTTTTCTATATAATAGATGAATTATAAGCTCCAAGAAAAAGGAAATGTTAGCCATCATTTTCACTGAAACTTGAACCATGCCTGGCACATGGTAGACACTCAATAAATATTTTTGAGAGAAGGAATAATATATGTTCACTCTGAGTAAGATGGATGGATGGATGGGCAGGCTGACAGATGGTGCCTGGTTAGAGAGATATGTAGGTTTTCCTCTAGTAAAATAAATTTGTTCTCTTGGGGCCTAGATTGGAGGATCTGACCATGGTCATCAGGCAAACACAATTAATTAACAGTTGAAATGATCAGACTCTGACCTTGACTTCATTACCTGCAACTTGGACAATGCAGCCTTAACACAATGGGTGAACTGGAGGTTAAATCAGACTTCTAAAACTTTTCTCTGAAAAATGAAAAGATATCTGAAAACCCTCCTGAGAAGCATTGATGACCATATAAATTCAATTAGCATATACTTGTATACCTGTTGTAGTTCAGTTCAGTTCAGTCGCTCAGTCGTGTCCGACTCTTTGCGACCCCATGAATCATCTAGTCAAGGCTATGGTTTTTCCTGTGGTCATGTATGGATGTGAGAGTTGGACTGTGAAGAAGGCTGAGTGCCAAAGAATTGATGCTTTTGAACTGTGGTGTTGGAGAAGACTCTTGAGAGTCCCTTGGACTGCAAGGAGATCCAACCAGTCCATTCTGAAGGAGATCAACCCTGGGATGTCTTTGGAAAGAATGATGCCAAAGCTGAAGCTCCAGTACTTTGGCCACCTCATGCGAAGAGTTGACTCATTGGAAAAGACTGTGATGCTGGGAGGGATTGGGGGCAGGAGGAGAAGGGGACGACCGAGGATGAGATGGCTGGATGGCATCACGGACTCAATGGACGTGAGTCTGAGTGAACTCTGGGAGTTGGTGATGGACAGGGAGGCCTGGCGTACTGCGATTCATGGGGTCGCAAAGAGTTGGACACGACTAAGCTACTGAACTGAACTGAACTGATCCATGGAAGTGGCATGGTTCTCCATATATATTGTTGTCTTTTATTTTTGTTAAGAACATATTTATAGTGTTCTCCTCAAGATTTTACTTCAACTATTTATAGACAATTTTGATTTTGTATTATATTACTTAGTTACTGATATGATACACTTTCTCGTCTTATTCAACCATTCGGAAACTTCACAGTTGCTCTATTAGTTCGTTTATGACTTTTCTTGATTTACTAGGTTGATAATCTTATAATCACTAAATACATAATTACAACTTCAAATTCTTATTCCTCATTTGTTTCTCTTGTCTTATTTCATAGTTAAGACATGCAGTTGACCAGTAATGGTGCCTGATGGCAACTACATTATCTTTTCACGACTTTAATAGAAAGGCTTCTCAATTTCAGCATTAAGTTTTATATTTGCAGGATTTTCATAGGTACCTATTATTAGAGTAAGGAAGTTCCCTGCAGTTGATAATTTGCTAAAAATTTTGTCTTAAATAAACATTGAATGTTATGGCAAATTTTATGTATCTGTTGAGACATCTGTTTTCTCTTTTCAATCACTCACATGTTGAATAATAAAACCTTGATAGATTTTTTTCTCTTGGTGACATATATCTGTCTTTCTGTGACAAATTTAGCAGATGAAAGTGCTTCTTGATTAGGCATAGAACAGTGCTAGGTACAAAAAAGATCTTCATGACCCAGATAATCATGATGGTGTGATCACTCACCTAGAGTCAGACATTCTGGAATGTGAAATCAAGTGGGCCTTAGGAAGCATCATTATGAAAAAAGCTAGTGGAGGTGATGGAATTCCAGTTGAGCTATTTCAAATCCTGAAAGATGATGATGTGAAAATGCTGCTCTCAATATGCCAGCAAATTTGGAAAACTCAGCAGTGGCCACAGGACTGGAAAAGGTCAGTTTTTATTCCAATCCCAAAGAAAGGCAATGCCAAAGAATGCTCAAACTACCACACAATTGCACTCATCTTACATGCTAGTAAAGTGATGCTTAAAATTCTCCAAGCCAGGCTTCAGCAACACGTGAACCATGAATTTCCAGATGTTCAAGCTGGTTTTAGAAAAGGCAGAGGAACCAGAGATCAAACTGCCAACATCTGCTGGATCATCGAACAAGCAAGAGAGTTCCAGAAAAACAATAGACTTTGAGAACTCTGAAAGAGATGGGAATACCAGACCATTTGACCTGCCTCTTGAGAAACTAGGTCAGGAAGCAACAGTTAGAACTGGACATGGAACAACAGACTGGTTTCAAATAGGAAAAGGAGTACATCAAAGCTGTATATTGTCACCCTGCTTATTTAATTTATATGCAGAGTACAACATGAGAAACGCTGGGCTGGAGGAAGCACAGCTGGAATCAAGATTGCTGGGAGAAATACCAATAACCTCAGATATGCATATGACACCACCCTTATGACAGAAAGTGAAGAAGAACTAAAGAGCCTCTTGATGAAAGTGAGAGAAGAGAGTGAAAAAGTTGGCTTAAAGCTCAACATTCAGAAAATGAAGATCATGGCATCTGGTCCCATCACTTCATGGGAAATATATGGGGAAACAGTGGCTGACTTTATTTTTCTGGGCTCCAAAATCATCACAGATGGTGATTGTAGCCAAAAAAGTAAAAGATGCTTCTCCTTGGAAGGAAAGCTATGACCAACATCAACAGTATATTAAAAAGCAAAGACATTACTTAGTCAACAAAGGTCAAGGCTATGGTTTTTCCAGTAGTCATGTATGGATGTGAGAGTTGGACTATGAAGAAAGCTGAGCGCTGAAGAATTGATGCTTTTGAACTGCAGTGTTGGAGAAGACTCTTGAGAGTCCCTTGGACTGCAAGGAGATCAAACCTATTAAACCAGAAGGAAATCAACCCTGAATATTCATTAGAAGGACTGATACTGAAGCTGAAGCTCCAATACTTTGGGCACCTGATGGGAATAGCCTACTCATTGGAAAAGACCCTCCTTCTGGGAAAGATAGAAGGCAGGAGGAGACGGGGATGTCAGAGGACGAAATGGGTGGATGGCATCACTGACTTGATGGACATGTGTTTGGGTGGGCTCCGAGAGTTAGTGATGGACAGGGAGGCCTGATGTGCTGTGGTTCATAGGATCGCAAAGAATCAGACACGACTGAGCGCATGAACTGAAATGAGGTTTAATATGCTAGTATTTTGCTTAGGATGTTTAAAATTAAGATGTTTGCAACCTGTACATTTTTTTGTATTTAAATTTTTGATGGAGATTTGTGTCTAGTGTTACTATTTTTTTTTCTGGCATTCTAATTTCAATCTATATAACTCCTCTATACAAAACTTTTCCACTTAGTGTTTTCTCCATACCTGTTAGCACTAAAAGCCACATTCTATCTTGGTCTGCAATCTAGCTATGTTACCTAAGTGTGCACTTTTTCAAATGTAAGATAAATTGCTATTTTTTAAGTAACATTTGCTATATCAAGTGTGGTCTCACAGTAGTAAGTGGGATTCTTAAGTAGAGAAAATCTGGATATTCTTCATTTAGTCTAATCATCCTAGCAATGGTTAATAGTGAAATTCTCAGATAAATCAAAGTAATATCTCAACCACCTTCCAGAAAACAGTTTTTTAATAAGTATTAATTAAATTGGTAGCTTCCTATATGCTGGGCTCTGTCTTGGCACTTTATATACATGGTATTACATAAAATTTACAAAAAATCTTATGGGATAGGTAGAGTCATTTTCGGTTTAGAGATACTAAAACTTGAGTTTATGGGGTTAAATAATTTGCTTAAGTTGCATAATGCCATCCATGGTAACTCCATTGCTAGCACGTAACAGAGCTCAACCTGCTGACTGTAAATAATGCACAATCTAAAGCTGAGAATTATGCTTTTATTCAGTGGACTTGCTGAGGACCTAAGTCTGGGAGACAGCCTCTCAGATAGTTCTCAGGGTCTGTTCCAACAAGGTAAGGAAGGAACCGGGATGTACAGGAATTCAAACAAACCAACAAAACTCAAGAAGTTGAACACCACAAGATTACTCCTAATTAAAGAAAACTGGACATCTCAAGTTAATGAGTTTAATGTTTTTTTTGTGTGTGTGTGATTGGAAAGATACAACAGTCTGCTCATTAAAACTTTCCTTGGATTTGCGCCATTACTATCTAAGGTCAGTATTCTCTCTTTCTCTATCCCGAATCCTCTCAGCATGCAGAGTATGTGGATGGGGGTGGGCGGCTGCCTTGTTTGTACAACATCCTTTGCTTATGATACAGCACCAACCTTTTTCATCCACAAACCCAACACTGTCTCTTGGTTAATGTACTCCTTTTATATTAGTCCTCTGATTAAATGATAATTCTGTTTCAGGGCATACACATTTTGTTTGTTTGCTTTGTTTTGCCTTAAGTATGTATTATTTTCCTTTGTTATTTTTTACACCACATCAAAGAAATACCTACTCACGCTCTGACATCATTCTTCTGTTTTCCTGCCCTTATGTTCAGTTTTCCCATTTCTAGTTATTCTTGTTAATGCTTAATGATTTTTTTTAAACTTTTTGCTAAACAACAAGAAACCAACAAAGAATTAATAAAGAAAGAGTTTTCCTATAGTGGGCTATTATGCCTTCAAGGTGGAAAGCTGATGTTGGATTCTCGGATACCCTGGAATCCTGAGTGATGGTTGAAGTGAGAGCAGGTCAAAGATTCATGAACTATTTTGAATGTTTCTCTATCCTGGGCCTCTCTGACAGGCAACATGCCTCAACTTTGTCAATGGGTAAGGGCTTTATTTGAATAGCCAGGCATAGCACAGAACATGAAGATGAAGCTGCTTGCCCAGCGGTGAATGTTCTCCTGTTTTTATAACCTACTTGCTGTCAATTCTGTCTTTTCCTTTATGATGTTTAATTGAAATCACAGCCTAATGAGGTCTGGCCAGTATCTTTCCTTTGGCTGAAGACTTGATGTTACTGCCAATATATCTGAATAAGAAGAGAACAATTTCTGGAGAAATGGAAAACTTCAACAGCTATTAAAGGCCACTAGAAAGGAATTGTTTATATGATGCATTTTCCTCCCTTACATTTTAACAGATTAATTTGTTACTAGTCTGGTGTTTCTCTCAACAATGATAATTTTTATTTAATTAGTGTTGGAATATCCCTTGAACTCAGGTCCAACCAGTGAATCTAGATTTTTCATTGGTTGAAGTTCAGCACCAGTGATCTCACTTGAATTAGCTCCTGGTAGTAGGCTTGGAAATTTTCAAGTCTGTGATTTTGTGCTAGTCACTCAGTAATGTCCGACTCCTTGCGACCTCATGGACTGCAGCCCGCCAGGCTCCTCTGCACATTTCCTCTTTCTTTTCAGCCCAGTTCAGATGCCGTGTCCCAACAAGTTTCCCTTAGTTCCCAAACTGCAGTATGTCCATCACATGCACATTTAGAGAGCTTGTATTTGAACCATTGTATATGCCCCAGGCAATGAGATGCAATGTGGTAGAGGAGAGGTTATGAGTATTGGAGCAGGGCAGAAATATGTTTGCATCCTGGGATGAATATTTACAAGCTGGGTGATCGTGACATCTCAATATTTCATTTTCCTGTGATGATAATATTCAAAATAAACTAATATGCTGATATAATACCTGCCTCAGCTGGTTGTTGAGAGAATTTAATGAGGTCACATATGTATAGACATGACACAGAGAGAGGTAATAACCATGATTTCCCATTTCTTTGCGTTTATCTCCACCATCACCAGTACGTATAAAGAACAGCACTTGTAGAAAAATTAGGCTATCTTTCCATGACATTAACCTTGCAAGTTAAGGGATTTTCATCAGGGTAATATGTCTCATCAAGTGGCATGACTTTTTGGAACATATAGTCAGCCTCATACGCTTTATTTGAGATAACCTCATCAAAGTATTTTTTCGTTTCATGTAGTGACTTGATTCTTGAAAGCTGCTTAGTGTTATTTTAATTTATTGGAATATAATTGCTTTATAATGTTGTGTTTAGTTTCTGCTGTACAAGGAAGTGAATCAGTTGTATGTATACATAGATCCACCCCCCTCAGTCCTCCCTCCCACCCCACAGCCCCATCTCACTGCTTTAGGTTGCCACAGAGCCCTGAGCTGAGCTCCCTGTGCTACACAGCAAGTTCCCACTAGCTATCTGTCTGTTATTACTTTTAAAATTAAATCCAAATCCTCTTTTATATCCACTTGGGGAACGTACTGAGTCATGTGGTTAATCTTTTCTCTTTTGTAAAGTAGCCTTCTGGAAAGTAAATAATCCTTTGTAATTTATCATACTTATATTCAGATACCAGTACATCTTACAGAGGTGCCCAATCCATGTACATCAGGTACTCTGTCTTTACATTTTAATGAAGTAGCGTAAAAATGTGCTGGTATATATTTAGATTCTTCACAGTGCAAGCCCATAAAACTAATTTTAGTTAGGCTGTATTGGCAACTAAACCACCACCACCAAAAGCCTAGGGAAAACAAGAAGGAGAGTGATATTATTGAGCATCTGTATGCCAACCATTGTAGTAAGCATTTTCACCAATATATCACAATTATTCCTCCTCACAGTGTTATGAATATATTGTTCCCATTTCATCGGTCAGAAAAATTTGAAAAGTAATCTATGCAAGTATCAAAACCAAGATTTGAAATGAAGTCTGCCTAATGCCAAATCCCTTACTAATTCCAATAACACATCCTTCTTGAGTACAATCCATGGAGGCAGGAAGTCATATCTAAGATTTTGGGGTATTTACCTTATTTGGTAAGCACTTTAAAAAATATCTTGTTGTCCATTATCTCGGTGTCTTATTTTCATCTGAGTATGCAACATGGATTTAAGCCGTGGCTCTGAAGCATGCTTCAGTGAGGTTTAGAAGGAGTTAATACTTTCCCTTGTTTTTTTTTGACAGAAGATGAAATGTGGCCCGTTGCTAGAAGCCACAAAGCTGAGCATTTATTAAGTATACTTACTTCCCTTTCATCTATTTGGCCAGTGTTCCCCACTATAATCTAATTTCCTCTAAAATTTTCCATGGAGCAGGATAGTGGTTCCAAATCCTGAAATGCTGAAGGAATCATTTAATGACTTGTGGTGAGTTGCTATGAACTTATTCCAGACTTGCTAATGAGTATTTGGAGAAGACGTATGGGGAAGCTCCAAGTCTCTTCAAAAATGATCCTGCTAGTTGCAATCAAGGACTCTCTGTGGTATTTGGAAGTTCTGGATGACTCTTGAGGGAGACTATTTAGCTCAGCTTGAGAATATGGTGCTACTGAAGGCTGATGGTTTGCCCATCCTGGGCTCATAGATTATCCTTTTCACTTTAGACAGCTGTTTAGTACATAAATGGTGTACGTTGGAAACAGGCGAAACAACACAAAACACCCAGTGGGAATGGCTTAGTGTGTACATTAACTATGGGTACTCGCTTAACCTGTTTTTTTGTGTGTGTCTGGCCTCACCATGGGAGCATGTGAGACCTTGGTTCTCCATCAGGGATCGAACCTGAGCTCCCTACAGTGGAAGCACAGAGTCTTGACCACTGGACTGCCAGGAAAGTCCTCGGCCTGAATTTTCTAAGAGCACCTTTGGTAGTAAACTCTAGGGACATATGGATGATTTGAATTAAAGACTCTCATTAAGTCATAGACTATGGGGGATACATAAGCACGTAATGTTATGGTACATACCCGGAGAAGGCAATGGCACCCCACTCAGTACTCTTGCCTGGAAAATCCCATGGGTGGAGGAGCCTGGTGGGCTACCATCTATGGGGTCGCACAGAGTCGGACACGACTGAAGCGACGCAGCAGCAGCAGCAGCATGGTACATACCATGCCGAAAGTAGCTAGATAACATCTGTACGATAAACACAAGAAAGGTATTGATTAATAACAGGTGGAGTTTATTAAATGTAATAATGAGAATTGTTAAAATGGTGATCAGAACTATTATTGTTGATCTCTTAGTGCTAATCCCACTATTAACACTTGTA